>JBBMJY010000006.1:7410550-7424690 GCA_037833715.1 Toxotes lorentzi
CACCTTTCTTTGTCTGCCAGGTGGCCCAGGGTCAATCCAGTGTAGGAGCCGTGCATTCTGCACCCAACAACTGGAACTTGCCCCGGATCCCCCCCCCCCCCCCCCCCCCCCTCCCCCGGGCGGAAGGAGTCAGATACAGATAGTACATTTTGGTCAATTTCCGACTCAACTAACAGCAGTGGTGCGCTCACAGCTTCCTGTTGTCATCTTCACGTACTTTTCTGTTTTCTGTCCTCTGAGTGACACTCACATGTTCCTTGTAAATTGAATCAGAGGGGAACACTGTGTACACGCTGTTGAATCTAGATGCTGTGAGCGTCCCATGACTTCTTAAGAACTAATTGCAACTGATAGTTTTGTCTGTAGTGTTCTTTGCATTAGCAGGAGCCCTGTTTGAATCTGCGTTCACAGACAATATTGATTTATACGCACCACATTAAGCATTTACCTAACCTATACTGTGCAATTTGTTCAGTTTTCTGTGGGATGTAAGCTGAATCCTATTATGTGTATTAGGCAATTATGACTCGCTGATCACTCACTAAGATATGACCATTTGACCTGTGAGTGAGGATACAGACTTTTCACTATTGCAGATATTGATTGACAAATTGATATTAAAAAAAAAAATGTTGCGCTCAAAGGTGCATTAAAATGTGAGCAGAATTTTAATGCTGAGGCTGGTTGAGGTTTCTGCTTGTTTTATACGCTACTGGGTGGTTTAATTCACTTCTTATCTTATATGCTCATTATAGGTATTTAAAAATCAAAACATATGAAGTAACCGATAACTACAGCCGTAGTGATCAATGTAGAAGATTAAAAAGCACATTATTTTTCTCAGAATTGTTGCAGAGTGTGAAGAAGTATGAAATTCAAACACTTAAGTAAAGCACAGCAGCAAATATAATTTCCTTCCTCCGCTGAATCTTTTTAATGGAGATTCTCAGGATGAGCCAAACAGCACCACAGCAGGTACAGTGGTGGTGTGCTGTCGTTTCACAGGAAAACCTAGCTCACCTGGTACAGGACAAGGTGAGCTAGCTAAAAGTATGTGCAAATGACAAACTATCACCTTCATCTTTTTCTAACAAGAGCCCCGTTTCAAGACAGCATGACACTGGAAGTTGCCAGAAGCACAAGTGAAAGCACTCCTCAAACAGTTAAAATGCCTGATAAAACTCAACAAGCGGTGGCACTCCAGCTCTTTGACTGCACGGAACTGAATTGATTCAGAGTCCTGAAACAAACAGATCCTTTGTATCTGGATTATTATATAATACACTGACATAGTACCTTTTAATGTGAGTGCCTCAGGGTGCCTCAGCACTGCCCAAAGCGATGTGACGAAGTAATGAGGCAGGATGTATAACATGCTCATGAGACACCAGATCTACGCACACAACTGTCAGATAGCAGAGGGCAATGCTATGGGTCAGGCCAAGTCACTATACACACCATACATCCTAACCAGTTTGTTCGCAGCATGTGAGATGCAAGATCAAGTCTTGTAACATCAGGTAACTTCAGCTGTCATTGGTTTAGTTCGACTCCGATTGTTTGTTTTTTTTCACTGATTCTGTTCTAAACGGTTTAAATTCTTTTTTTCATTTTGCATTTTTTCAATATTTTCAAAGGTTTTCTGATTTTTTTTTTTCATTGCAGTTTTAAAACCAGAATCTTGGAGGAGGGCGGCTCATAAACTGATACACAAAAGCACACTTCAACATTTAAAACTGCATGTAAAATACCATGCTATTAAAATACTGTGTGCTTTAGCTCACCAGACAAAGACCACTGACTTTTCAAATCAACAGTCAACAACTGACCAAATGTTTGGCATGTATATCTAGTTAGCATTCATGTATGTGTTCCATAAAATACTCTGAATGAAAGGAAGCGTATTCTTTACGGTGAGGAGGAGGTAACTAAGTGACCTTCTTAGTTAATTTCCAACCTTACTGACTCCAGTCCTGCAGACCAAATTAATGAATGAATGAATGAATGAATTTCAGATGACTGCGTAGAAAAGAAAAAAAAACAGAAATCTAATTACAAGCCTATTTTGGAGAACTGCAACTGCTCTTTCTTGTTTATGTTTTTTGTTGTTTTTTTTCTCTGCCTTTTTTCTGTAATTTGAAATGGACAGTTCCCCTGTACTGTTATCCTGGTGACTCCCTCTGTTGGCCCGATGAAGGTGTGGACAGCCATGCTTCCTCCAGGACACATGATTGCCAGGTTCTTTTCATGAAGAGCTTCAAGGGTTTTTTTTTGTTTTTTAACTCAACTTCATTTCTGTCCCAATTCAGTCATCAGTCAGTTCCTCGTGTTTTCCAATGGCCCCTGTCTCTTCCAACCCCCTCTGGCATTTTAGGAAACGTCGGTTTGCTGTAAAACTGCTGCTTGTCGCTGATGGAAACATGGCTGTTGAAAGCATCTGGAGAGTAAACCAAAGCAAAGAGATAAAAAGAAGTTAAAAACCTTCCATAGAGCTGCAGAATTCGGTGATAATTTT
This sequence comes from Toxotes lorentzi, assembly GCA_037833715.1. Classification (NCBI taxonomy): domain Eukaryota; kingdom Metazoa; phylum Chordata; class Actinopteri; family Toxotidae; genus Toxotes; species Toxotes lorentzi. The sequence continues at coordinate 7,413,066 of JBBMJY010000006.1, forward strand.
AAGCAAATAAATTTCCTCAAGTACTTCACTTAAATACCATACTTTGGTATTTTCAGGTTATGCTACTTTTTACTAATACTCCATTACATTTGAGAAGGAAATATCATACTTTTTACTTCACTAGTTTCATCTTACGTCTATAGTCACCAGTCACTTTATATTTTATATTTTATATACAAATTTAATAATTTATATACAAATATATACAAATACATTTTATATACAAATATAGGCTGAATATCTATGGTATGATACCTGAGGATTACCACATGCACCCACACAGGTGTTTTCTGCTTTTAAAGATGCACAAAACATCTTAAAAATCATTCTTTAGGTTCCTGGGATCTCCATAACTTAATCATCTGAAAGGGACCAATCTGCCAAAATAGTACTTGAGATATTTTAAGAACATTCTGCTGGTAAAACTTATGTAGTTTCAGTGCAGGACTTTTAACTTTACTTAAGTAAAGGATTTGAGGACTTCTTCCACCACTTCTCCTTCCTCATTAGACAGTCATTTGATTTACATTGATTAATGAACCTTTAAGCAGATCCACTGTGTATTCCATTTAAATTAAAGTGCAACTTGCCGCTAAAAGAAACACAAAGCGTTCTTTCAAACCTTTTTCTCTTTTGAACCTAAGCGGCAACAACAGGAGAACTATGATGCATTTGGATTGACAGCATGCTGCAGTGCTGTCTGGCGGTCTTGCCTCATTGGGCTTGGCAGCACACTTCGTCTTATAGCACCTGTTGGGGCATGACAAATTACACAACTCTCAGCACAGCACTGCCCAAAGTCAACTTAAGAGGAGGTTTAATCAACCAAAGTAACAGGGAACATGGTGTGCAGGGATTTTAAATGACAGTTTGAAGTTTAATTTGGGCACTACCTTGTGCCCAGAGCTTCACATTATCAGCCCAGGAGCCCTTCTAGTGGGAGATGTATTTGCATAGTGCAGAGAAAATTACAGAATCCCCTGCAGGCTTCCCACCTGATAACATTAAACCTGTTGTGGCACACATCATTTTGACAGCAATGGTCAGAAGAGAAAAATAAAGTTCAGATCAAGGTTCACATGTAAAACAAATAACTGAAATTTAACGTATATGCTACAAGACGGCAATTGTTTAAAAACACAAAATTTTAAGAAATAATATTTTTAATCCATGACCATGGCCAGCTGTTTCTTTAGACGACCAAAGTAGTGGAGCCAGCGTGTGTTTGGAGCAGAGATTTATTTCTGGCTTTGCATGTCTCATGATCAGAACCATGTGTCTGCCACGTGGAGAGTTCGCTGTATTTGTTTAGGGCTCAGGGAGAAGCATTTCAGTGGTTCTTTGAGGACAAAATGTGGAGAGATGAAATGAGATCCACCTCAAACCGAGCAACGCTCTACATCGAGCGTGTTTAAGAAACACCACGTGCAACCCAAGGATGCAAGGATGTCTGTGTCTGTGATGCTGGTAGAGTTGTGTTCATGAAACAGCAAATCTCAGAGAGCTACAATAAAACAACAGTTAAAAGCAAGGAAAACAAAAAGAAAAAGTCAGATTCATAGATAACCAGGATTGTAATAAGGTACCAAATCTGTATTGTTTGTTTTTTTAAAAGCAGCAGTTGTTTATTTAATCCGGCTCACATATGGATTTTTTTATTTGTTATTATTTTTTTATCATTTTAGGTTTATGTTCTTGTTATTTGACATTTTAAAAAAAGAGCACAAACTATTTGTGCAAAATCAAATAGTTTCATAAAGAGCAGGCCTCAGAGATGGAAATGATAACCTGATAGCAGATGTTATTTTAACCACACTTTCATGTCTGATAGATTCTTTTTCATAATGTTGGTAGGCAACATTTTATTTCTACTTTTATCTTGTTTTTGAGAAGGTTTTTTTTCCCCCTTTGTTTAACAGCTTTGGAGATTTGAAGCAAACTCTGTTTCAAAACCAAAACAATGAAAAACAGTTTCGTGGCTGAAGGCTAATCTGACGTCTTTTCTTTTCAGGCATGAAATAGTCAATTTCTGGTGTTACAAGCTGAACGTCTTTGCAAAATATTGCAGCAAAACCCCTTGCTGGCCTAGGTAGGGTGTGGTATTTCTCTGGAAAGCAGAGGTGAAGAGTTTTGAATTCAATTGGCTCCCACTCTCCTTCAGATGGGAGGAGGCAGGGAGCCAGTGCAGCGACGCCTGGCAGTGTCTTCGCGTGTGTTTAAATCACTTACATCCACAACTTGGCCATGCTGCTCTGGATATTGCTCCTGCCAGGGATCCAAAATCCACATCTGCCAGAGTGAGAGCGATTTTGGAAATGCTCATTTAATGCAAGGAGAAGAGGAAGCTTGCTAAATGTTTTATCTAGCAGTGAAATGTCAAGTAAGGGTCGACTGCTGGTCGGAGGGGCAGAGGGCTTTTTTTTTTTTTTTTTGCAGAACATGGAAGAATAAGTGTAAATGTTGGATTCTGAAAATGGAACATCAGCTTGAAAGGCCTTGAGTTCATTGTTGTAGAGATGAAGGAAGTTATGTCTCATCTTCAAAGCTCAGAGAACAATGCACCGCTGCTGCAGCTGGGACATTGTATATTTTTATATTCATGTTGATGCTTTTCAACTGAAGTTTCACAAATGCACATGTAAACTGTTTAGTCCAAGAAAAGTATTTTGTCTGTGGTTTATCATATCAAACGGTTCTGCACTTCATCATATTGTCCTTTTGCTTTTAACTGTCATTGTGTAATATCAATAGACTTTATCATGCTTTACATAACATGGACTTCAAGTTGTGGAATATTTATGTCTATTGAAAGAAAAAAAAATGTTTTCACTCTGATGTGCATCACAGGCATGGTGTTATATATATATGGGGTTTGGACTGTTCTTTTTGTGTGCTTGTGTTTTGGTGTTTTTCCCCTCTGCCTCATGTGGGAGGATCCTTACTTTTAGAGTGGAGAGGTGTGGTTTCCTGCTGGCTGGAGGTTGACACACCTGCACCTCATTTCCTGTCATCACTCCTTTTAAGCCGGAGCAGGGCCTCACTTTGATGCTGGATTGTCCTATCTTCAGTGGTAACTCTCTCGCTGCTGTGCAAACAGTCTTCCAGTGAAACTCTTGTGAGTTAATCTCATGTTTGGTCTAAATGACTCTTCTCTGTTGTTTTCTGCTTCAGATATTCACCTGTGTACAGGATCGCTCCTCCAGCCAGAAACCTGCCAGCCACGCTGCTCTGCCTGCACTCCTCAAACTAACCTGACTGCTTTTGGACTTACCTGGTGTTGATTGTTCTAATTAAATTAACCTTGAACTGCCATCTGCCTGTGGTCTGCTTCTGGGTCCTCTATACACTCAAACTAAACCTAACACGTGGATCACATCAAAAACCCGTCCCTCAGCTCCTCCGTGTGCTGCAGTGGATGGAAACATTAAAAGTAGTGCTCCTGTTTACTCCTGACAAATATGGAGGAGGAGACCCTGGTTCCCATGGAGACGCTCATCTGTTTTGCACAGAAGGTGAAACAGGTGCTGGAGGAGGTCAGCAGAGTCTGAGTATGTGATAATGAACCACAGGTTGCACTAGTACGAGAGTTGATTAGGTGTGCATGACGCACACTACAGTACGCATATTAATCAGTTAACACACAATCAGAAAGCTGCGCACAAACGCGCTGGTGCAGCCAGTAGCAGACATATTAAAGATTTTAACTTCCCATCAAGTTGAATGAAAACCTTCTATGTCATGCTGATTTCATTAGTTAAGCTTCAAAAATCATCTGGCTTGCAAATGTGTGTATGTCTGTGTCCAAGTGTTCACTACTGCTCTGTCTACTGTATCCAGCAGTGGGACCCCTGAGGTGAACGCCCACAGATTAAATCAGGGAGAGAAAAGCAGTTTGTATGGTTTAAGTATCATGGCACAGACATGTCTAAGATCTCAAAGCACTGGGCAATACAGCTCAAATCAATATCTTGATGCAGATTTTTTTTTTTTTTTTTTTTTACAACATATATCATAACAATCTTAAACAAACCGCACTAATCACTAAGTCAGTGCAACAAACTGTGCTCCACATTACATTAGATAAAAGCATTCAAACTTAATATTGACTTTTCTAAAATTATAAGAAGACACTATGGTCCCAGCCTGACACTTCAGCTCTCTGGGTTACAGGCTGAGTCTCTATGTAGCGTCTCAGCTCTTGAGCGCAGAGTGGATTAACAGATCAGGTTATTTTGATCTGGAGGTATACAGCTTCTACCAGCAGGATCTCTGCCAAGACTACTTAGGGCATTACACACGGACAGCCTGGGACTTTAAAACCCGGTAAAAGGGCACCTGTGCTCTCAGGAAAAGAAAAAAAAAGGGCATACACATTTTTTATTTTGCATTTTGCGTGCATATTTTTTATTTTGCAGACCAATCAGGCTAATTTTCAAAATCTTTATGTGTGTGGCAACACATAAAGATATTTCTGCACTCGCAGCTAATGATAGAAAACTTCTTAATCTAACATGAGAGTCAGTGTAACTTTAGTCAATGTATTACAGAAAGTGCAGACTTACGTACAACCAGGTGGCACACATCTCTGATTTCAGTTCGGAAAGCTGACCCAAATAAATCGTTACCTGACGCTGACTGTAACTGACACATTATCTTGAGAGAAGCGTTTCACCTCAATTCTGTACTTTGACCATAGTTTTATAATATTTGAGGGGCCACAAGCAGTATTGCAGGACAGAGATGGTTTTAGCAGTAGTTTGGTTTTCCGTTTGATTCTGTACCCGCTCATTGATTTCTCTGTGACGTCCTGCGGCTGCACTCTGCTGATTACAGCAGTTTGAGTTGGTGTTTGGATCAACTCCAGATCCAATACTGGTCTACAGAGTGGGGAAGCCCTCGAGTTAAGTGCTGCCCTGTCGATGCACTTCATCAGTCTAAACATCTAGCTGTTTTACAAAGATCATAAAAAATGTCCGTCTAGATGGGTTTCATTGCAGCGTATCCTCATATTTTATGTCTTATCTGATAAAATGTAGATAAATCATAAAATAGTTTTGGTGCTGAGGATTACCACACACACACACACACACACACACACACACACACACACACACACACACACCTTCAATGTATTCTGAAAGGAGCAGTTGTGCATATACCAGTAACTTTGGGGAAAAAGGATTTGGACAACTAGCTTGTTTTCATTTACAGATAAGCTGTGCAGAAGGTCAAAGGTCAAATCTATGTACATGTTGTAGGTCACTGTTATTTATTGTTTGCATACTTTGACTCCTCTGACTCTATTCTCCAAGAATCCTAAACATTTACATTTAAGATGATCTGACTTTTATTTTATTTTGTTTTATTTTAACAAAACAAAAAGGTAATAAGAGAAATAAGAGTTAAAAGAGCTTTAGAACAAATGTTTTACACTTTAGTTTGTATACCAGCATGAGAGCATGACAACTTATAGATCATCATCCAGCTGTTGTTAATAGCTCTTTCTGTTAATCATTAGTTGTGAATATATGTTTATTGCAGTTGAATTAATAAACAAATTCTCCATCAGATTTGACCTTTTGCTGGGGGCGAGGACAAGATTTGTGCTTTTCTATCGTTTTATAACAGGAAACACATGAAAAGACCAAAACCAACAAATGGCGTCTCTCAGTACTTTCTGTCTTCTGTGACACTCAGCCCCAGCTCCCTAAAAATCAGTCACACGACAATAGCTTAATTTTTGTAAGAAGGCTAAGTACTTTCCCAAAAGGGCTGGACACTGTAATTGACAGTGGCAAACATTAGTCACACTTGTCAATAGCACTTTTGTTGTTCGGGAACTATTTTCAGTTGCAAATGAATACACATTTGCAGTGGGTATTAAAGGGGCTCTCCAGTGACACAATGTTTGTGCTCAGTGTAATGAAGGAACGTCACCTTCCAGTAATTAGGTTTTTCAACATCTGTAACTGCTGATGTTAATGATAATGATTATGATAATATGACAGTTTTAAAAACTATATCTCTCAGTGTACACATAAATTAAATATACTAAAAACATTAAACATGTTTTACTGGTATTCTTTCTTCCGTCTGTTACAGAGTTTCAGGTCTGGTGGTGACAGTGGAGAACAATTCAAAGCTTGGCCTCTGTTGCCCTCTAGTGGCAATACATTATCACTTCTCACGTTTCCTTGTATTACAGATGTTTTCACACCATGCATATTTTCGACTATGTTTCTTTGTATGTCTATTTATAGTAGATACTTTATTCTGTCATCTTGAAATGTCCTGAAATGTATGTTAAAAAGACACTGAATGGAAAGATTCAGTCTATGAAAGCAAAAGGTCACCTGGGCTGGTTTTCCTCACCCACAAAACATTGTCTAACACTTCTCAGTGACTCATTATGTTACACTGTTCTCCCATCAGATTTCCCCCTTTATGAATAACCTTTATTTATCTGCCTCACTCGTAAATCTTTAACTGTACTTTTTTTTCTACATCAAAATGACGAAGTAGAGTCATTGACAGTTACACAAGTCCAGATAAGTTCCTGGAAGTAAGGGGGGGAATAAAATGAACATATTCCCATCACCACAGGGCCTGAACTCTTAGTGCACTTTCTTTTCTTGTATTCTTCTTCCCAATTCAGGAAGTTGGACTTGAAAGGACAAATGACTCAATCATACTTCTCAGGAATTGAACTTGAATACTTGAGACTTTGCACATCCTATTGTTTCTAACAGTGTATGTTACAAAAAGCCTTTGTTCATCCAGAGGAAGTCTCACCATCTTCAAGTTTAGACAGAATGATACCTTCACCTATCATTAGTATGGTCATAGTATACTGTCATACTTTCAGTCATTCACCTTTTCTCTCTGTTTGCTCCAATATGAGCTTGTATCTATGGAGTGGGAAACACACAGTGACCACTAGGTGCTTTTTGCTTATATAGGTAAACAGTCTTTTGTTTAATCTGCTGCTGTACAAATGGCAGATGACTCAGAGTGAAATCAGCGTGAGCGTGCTGTTTGCATTTTTTAATCAGAATTATTTACTGGTGAACTCAGCCTGCAAAGATGTGATGTAGATGGATTCTTTATAACACATGCTGTGTGTCTTTATGGATAAAGAAGTATTTCTTTATCCATTCTCTTTGGTTCACCAGAGGGTGGAGCTCTCTGCTGCAGAATCACTGCACACCGTGTGTTGGAGGTGGCACAGTGGAGACAGCTGAGTATTGGTAAGGTGGATAAAAGCATAACTAAAATCATGTCGTGTGTGTGTGCATGTGCCAGTGGTGTGGGAGGTTTAAAATTCTTTGTGATTCTTCAATGCAGAGAAGCAAACAGCGCTTGATTAAATGTAGGTGGGTGTAAACTGTTTGAGCGCGGGTTTTCGTGAACACTGATGACTTCTTCTGTGCACTGACGTGTTGGGACAGGAGCCGGTGGTCTGAGGTATGCTTGTCATGGGCCGCTCCCCTGCTTCTTCTCTCCCATTTTGGAGTTTTCCTTCCCTGAGGCAACACTTTTCACACAAGTTACAACACCTCGTGTGTCACCTCTGTCTTGGTCCTGTTTCGTTTTTCTTATGTTGAAAGTTTTGTCGTCTTTATTTTAAAAAACTGTGTAAAGCACCTTTTTCAAAGATAGATTTCACTGTAGCTCTCTAACTCTAATATATAACTTCTTGTTGCCTGGGAGGTTTCGGTCTGATCAAGCCTGAACCTGCTTCTTTACATACGTGTTACGTGTTACGTGTTACACAACCCAAAGAAAAAAAGAAAAAAAAAATTTAAACCATAGTATCAAAGTAACAAGGATTTTATTTTACATGTGTTGAAGGAATAATTCCAAACAAAGCACAATAACAAAATTAAAACTAAAGTATGTACTTGTTTCAAAGACTGTAGGAGAAAAACGTATCCTGAGATGTTTTGAACCTATTCTGGGAAAAACAATTAACAAATTCATTTTTGTTGTACTTAAGCTCTCAGTTAGTTAGTTATTATTCATCCTTTGATAAAGTTCAGTTGAATTACTGTTGCTATTCATTGTTAAAATGTGAAATATCCTGTCAGTGCAATTCTTATACAACAAACATGACAAACATTTTTTGTTTTTGCTATTTGTGGGCTTTTACGTGGACTACAAAAGAACTTAACTGATTTCCCAGCACCCAAAAACACCTAGATATGTTTTAAACAAGTCTGAACATGGGCCCAGTTATGGCTCTTTTGAAGTCAGCACTTTCCATGAACAGAGGCTGGATGGAGTGATCGGTGCCCTTAGACGTAGTCCCTGCCTGTCTGGCCGGCAGGGCGGGACGGTGGGTAGCGTGGAGATTTCCCTGAGCTCTTGCCGGGGCAGTTGCAGCAGAGGAAGCCTCCTCCTAAAATGATGAGACATGCAGCTCCCCATCCAACATACAGAGCACTCCCAAATTCATACCTGTGAAGGATACATCGATTACACTGATACTTATGTGGACATTTGGAAAACATTACCAGTCATCAAGTCAAAATACAAACTAATCGTATTACATTCAGTTGAGTCTGATTCACAACAGCATCTTTCAAATGAAACCAAAAACATTTGGTTTCAAGTCCAAGTTTCATATTCTGATTTGCTTTCACAGCTGGGAGTTAGATGATAAGAGTGATACCACTGTCATTAATATGAAGCTACAGTTAGCTTAGCTTAGCATAAAGTTTGGAAACAGGGGGAAACAGCTTGCCTGCCCCTGCCCAAAAACATATGTTACCCCCCCCCCCCCCACTCCCACCGTTTCCAGTCTTTATGCTAAGCTAACCAGCTGTGTGCCTTAGCTTAGTGGTAAACACTGTGGACTGGCGGGAGAACAACAGCAGGATAAAAGACAGGTGTCTGTCCCCTGAATTATTACACAGACCTTCAGTCATACCTGATAATTTACTGAACTCACCTTGAGTTAGTGGGAGTGAATGGGTTGTAGAACTCCTGTGCTATTCTGTGGCCATACCAAGATGTTCCCACCAGAGCAAGCAGACCTGGAAAACCAATGAGCAGAGGAACCTTTTGTTTTTATTATTGCTACATTCAAGAGTGTACCATTTTAATTGAAACCCACATATTCATTTCAAGCCAAATCCTGCTCAAGAGTTGCTGCAAAGGACAAAACAAATACCCCTACAAGACAGATGATGTTCAAGGATTGTGCGACCACTGCATGTGTGTATGAGCTGAATGAACTCTAACCAGCGATGACGAAGACAATCCCTCCAGCCAGCGACACTTTGTCCTTCTGCTCCGGTTGTTCTGCCAAGCAAGTGGTGCACTTCATGCCCACCACCTCCACCAAAATGGCAATAAAGCCCAGCAAGATGGAGGACAACATCAGCCCCCGTGTGCCCTGTACAATCGCTGGAGACAAAGACACAGCACAGGATCAGTTGATTTTTAGGAGGATTCATTCAAATTCATGGAAGTTGTTTGTTTGTTTGTTTTTGTTTTGGCCATGGGGCAAACTTGACATTTGGCGAAAGTATAAACAAAACCCAAGTTTTAAAAGGTTTTTATGATATCAAATAGCATCAAGCAAGCAGTTCTTTGTATACAGTTAGTATCTCTGTATTGAATCTCAGTGTACATCTGCTTGTTTTCAATTGGCACCAAACGGGCGGGAATGCTGACGTGAGTCATATCCAGATAAGGTGGACTCAAGACAATCCTTCGAAGGTTTTTCATCTGATGAAGTTGATATCCTTGGTCTTTTATAATACAGAAGTTAAAAATCAATTTGCACATACATTTATATTTGAAATTGATCACCATCCAGAACTTCTAGTCCTTTTGAACGGATTTCAAAGGGAGTAAAAGTTTGTTTTTGATCAGCCAGCTCCTGGTATCTGACTGACATGTCCTTGCACGCAGGAGGTCTTACAGGGAAAGAAATGTTACAGGGAGGGAATCTTTCTCCAAAACCACCTCTGGGAAGGTATGGATGGCCAGAGAGATTTACGCATTCCTGTTTCACAGTATACACACAGACACGTCTTAAACTAGTCAAAGCCTTTCATGAATAATTAATTTCAATGATTCCACAAAGTTTTTATTGAAAAAAATTCTAATACTGTTTTTGTAATAGACCATTCATAGTCCTATGTCCTATTTTCTGTCCCATTTTCAGCCCACACCCAAATATTTGTAGAAGAAGAGACATGGTCTTCTGGACACAGGTGTTGGACACGTTACAGTTTGTGGGCTCTGTATGCTCTGCCTAAGATGGCATATAATGTCATTTAAACAGGAATCTTATAAACAGTGTAATGAAAGCGTGATATGTAGAACAGTGTTACCTGGTAGATGGAGGAGTGAGTCATAGACTTTGCACTGAACCTGGCCTGTGCTCTGTGATGCACAGGTCTTCCATAGTCCTTCATACAGAGCCTGAGCTGTGATGATGTTGTCTCCTGCATAGGACGAAGCTTTCCATTCCACCATGACTGTGGATGCTATCGAGCCAATAAAGCCCAGGAAGGCCAGCGAGAAGCCAAGAAGCTGTATTCCTGCGTTGGCCATCGTCAAGGATTCAAGGGAGGAAAAATGAAAAAAAAAATTCTTGTACTTATGAAGAGACTGAAAAGTTACAAAACTTCCTTGAAGTAGTTCCAGGTGGTTTTGGGTGGTGTATCTGATCCCAGACAGTGGTGTTTACCTATGCATCTTCAGAGGAATAAGAGGAGAGGGAGGGGGAGGATCCAGGAATGCCATCACCTCAGACTGAGGTGTGGAAGAGCAGGACGACACCTAGTGGATGTCATGGTCTCCTGCGGGGACTGAAAGGACTCCTGAACCCTCCAACCAGCTGTCATTGAAAATGCAAAGCGATTCACAGAGCACTCAAACCGAGTAAAACAAAGCAGTTTTCATTTGACATTTGCAAAACTCGAACTGTGATTGTGTTTAAAATATTATATAATGACAGATCCACTCACCCTGAGATCTGAAGAATTCACAAGACAAACTTTATTTGGAAACACTGCCCTCATACCAAACATCTGAACACCATATTTAAAATGTAAAATGTTTGAAAGGACATGCCTCATTAGTCTGGTGTTATTATGCTTTACTGTATATTAATGTGTAGATTATTCCTTATGTGACTCTGGGTTAACTACCTACACCCTACACTGCTGTTCTAGCCAGGTCACTCTTGTAATGGAGAATATCCAGGTTACATAAATAAAATATATAGAATTATTAGTATATTAGTGGTAGCAGTAGTTGTAGATGGACATGAAAAAAAAACGTAACTGGAAAGAGTGCTCTACTTTTCCTATGAAAGAACATTTTCTCTGGGATCTGTTTGTTTTGTTTTGGTAAACAGTGACTCAACACTAACAGACTTTTGCTGAAACTAACTAAAACTAAAAAACACAATAACCCTCTGCTTTCGTCCACACATTTTATATTATAGCAGCAAATATAAGTCTGATATATTCTCCTCTGTGAGACCACAGAGAATATATTCCCGTAATTCAGGTGATTTGCTGAATTGCAAATCTTTGTGTGTGTGTGTGTGTGTGTGTGTGTGTGTGTGTGTGTGTGTGTGTGTGTGTGTGTGTGTGTGTGTGTGTG
>JBBMJY010000006.1:7424790-7482226 GCA_037833715.1 Toxotes lorentzi
GTGTGTGTGTGTGTGTGTGTGTGTGTGTGTGTGTGTGTGTGTGTGTGTGTGTGTGTGTGTGTGTGTGTGCGCGTGCAGATGATACCATGACTGGAGCTGGCCGCTGACCAAAGGTTTTGTCTTGCCTAATTCAGGCTTGTTGCCGTTTGCACTTTGTGTCAGCTGGCTTGTAGATTCAGGCAAGGAAATTTCATTCAAGGCTGCGTGATCCGTGTAACACAGAGGTATGTTGAGCTTGGTTTATTTAAATGAACGGTTGTTCCTTGAAATGATGGTCACTCAGTCTTCTTTCTGTGAATAAATGTCAGTTTGTACAAAATAAACTTGAGTTTACTGCATCCATTTCTGCTCTTGTATAAAAACAATGTCAACTTCGGTTCCATGTTAATTCATAAAGCTTTCTCCATGTTTCAGCGGAAAATGGACAAAGAATTGGGCCTAACTCTGCTCCTGGTTCTGCTTCTCTGTCACAAAGCCGACACAGAGTCACAAACTTCTTGTCCATACAAATGCCAGTGTTTCACTTTGGTCCAGGTACTGTGTGCAGACGAACGGATGACATCTCTGCCCAGTAACATGTCCAAGCAGGTCAAGGACTTCATTGTAATGACATCCGGTGTGGCGTACCTGTTCTCTCACACTTTAGAGGAAAGCCCCCAACTCACCAAGCTCATCTTCTTAAATAATGCACTGCGAAGTATTCACTGTCAGGCTTTTGAGCATTTGACTGAGCTGCAGGAGCTGGAGATTAGTGGAAACCCCGGGCTGGAGCATTTGATTGTGGGGACTTTTTCAAAGCAGACAAACTTGACTAAACTGCTGCTCAACTTCAACAGGTTCAAGACGGTGCTTCCCGGCATGTTTGACTCCCTGAAACAGCTAGAAACTCTGCAGATGAAAGGAAACATCCTATCAGATCTGCCTGCATTTCTTTTCAGGAACCTCCATAACCTGCGTGTCCTGGACTTGTCCCAGAATAAGCTTGAGGAAGTGAAAAGAGAGACATTTTCTGGTCTGACCAGGCTGGAGATCCTGAAAGTTGACAACAACCTCCTTACCAATCTTACATCTGACACATTCCACAATATTTCTCAGCTGACAGAGCTTCACTTGGAGTGGAATAAGATATCAGAGCTCAGTGATGGCATCTTCTCTGTGTTAACCAAGCTAAAGGTGCTGAACCTCCGTGGAAACCATCTCACAACCTTCAGCGATGAAGTGTTTGGATTCAACGTCTCAGATTTGAAGGAGCTGAACCTCAAAGGTAACAGACTGACTGAGCTGTCCTCTCTCAGCCGTCTGACATCTCTTTCGGATCTCATCTTGTCCTCCAATCAGCTCTCCAGCCTTCCTGAAGACATTTTTAGAAATGCTACCCTTCTGGAGAGTCTGGATCTCTCCGAAAACCAGCTCACATTTCTGCCTGAGAGAATCTTCAATGGTCTGTCTGGTATCAAAGCGATCCACCTCCACAAGAACAATCTGAGCAAGGTGGAGCCCAAACTGTTTGAGGACCAGTTGTTCATTCAGCAGCTCTACTTGTCTGATAACCAGCTGGAAACTCTCCCACTGGGCCTTTTAGACCCTATTGTCATCCAGCACACAGTGAGACTACATGGAAACCCCTGGAAATGTGACTGCCACATGTGGTACCTACAAGACTGGGTGCTGAGAAACAGCGAAGACATAGAGATGCTGGACAGGATGCATTGCGAGAGCCCAGCCTATTTAAGAGGGCGAATGGTTGTCTCCATCGACAAGGACCAGCTGGTTTGTCAGGTGCCTAAAGGTGAGATGCCTGATATCGGCAGCTGCAGCCTACAAGCATCTAGTGACACCATGATCATCAAATGTAAAGTGGATAAATGTTCTCCACTGACGGTAAAGGTTCAGTTTCAGGAGCATGATGGAAATATTAAGGAGCATACTTTGAAAAATGAGCCAGAACATTCTCAATGTAGCAGCGGGGCAGTGATGGAGATCCCCATCCAGTAACAAAATTTTGCTCCATCTGCAAATCACCTCACAGGTTTGTTGTTTCTTCATACTGAGAGTCACATTATATGCTCTGACTGTCAAAGTAAATTCTGTAAACAAACCTCAAACTAAGCAGCTGATAACCAGAATACATGAATGCAGCTGAATGATAAGAGGGGTGGATGAACCCTTTCCTTGTAAAGTTCAAAGTTCAGCTCAATACTTCTGATCCTGTCACTGCTAAAAGGAACCGCAAGGAACATGTTAATTATCTGTGTTTTGACTGTGTGTGTGTTTGATCTCCAAAACACAGAGGAGAAGCCTCTGCTTCTTCTCTTTACGTGATTCACTGGCAGTGTTCAGTCCTCCTGGTAACCAGTAGACTGAAGACTGAAGTCGAAAATGTTGTCATCATCAAAACAACAAGAGCAGAATACTTGAGTTTGAGTGTTTCAATATGTCCATTAACAAGCTATGTCCTTTATTTTGCAGTTTGAAAAAATTGGAACAACTGTTCATTTTAGAGGTCAATAAATTTAATAGTTTCCTCATCAAGACATTTAGATCTACACTTCTTTAAAAAGGCAGCTTTTGTATGTAAAAAATCTGCAGTCGGCATTCAAATGCAGTGCAGCAAAAAGTACATCTCCCTCTGAAATCAATAAGTGTAAAGTACTATAGAGTTTTTGAGTAAAAATCCATGGTTACATTTCACCACTGCCTTGGCACACATCTTTTTTTTCTAGTTTATAGAAGACTGTAGCAGAGAACCATCCACTCTGTCATCTCAGGGTTTTGAAAACTGATCGAGATCAACCAGTCCTTCTCTGATCACCCCACTGCCCCTGAATACAGAAAGGGATGATAAAGAGCAAACAAGCAGAGTGGGGAGGAGAAAGCCTCAACACAACATGACACACAGATGGTTACACCTTGAATACAGCACTCTAACCCACGCTTAATAAGGGTCAAAGGCCAGAGGGTCGATTGGGTCCTCAGCCCGAGTTGAATGACATCACAATTCACATTGTGGTGGCTTATTTTGGAGGATTGGCCCTAAGTTGGAGGTAGATGAGCAACAGGACATATGGAAGCCGTTAAATGCCTGTCTTTATTCAGTGGGGATGCTGGGGTTCAAAATGAATAATATAAACTATTTAGAACAGCTAAAAGAAGAAATTAAATGAGATATTTACATGGTAAGAAGGAGATGTGTAGTGATTGTGTTGAAATCATTAACAGCAGTTTCTGAATGTTTATAGAATTACAGATATGAAATGGAAAGTCTGAGTGTTAGCCTGATTTAAGTATTTAATCCTGCAGTACTTAAAATACCTTCTAAAATTGTACTCAAAGCTACTCTAATCCATATTTTTATGTTAGCACTGGCTGAAATGACTAAATATAATGTGAAAAGTTTGCACATGGTGATACGCCCTCAAAGGATCATCACCCAACATTGCAGTTCCCCTACAGTGTTTTAGCTGTAGCTCTACAGTGTTTTAGCTTCTTCCTGTTCAGCACAAAACAGTGGATAGACAAAGTTAGGAGCTAGCAGCTAGCAAAATTTCACATTCAGGGGCTAAAGAGCCAGACACTGTTTTTTTCTAATAGGTTGTTGATTAGTTCAATATTAGCTAAATATTGGACACAAATATTGGATGTGGCTAACACATTAGCCACATCAGCGTTACACTGTTGTGTTTACAGCTTGTTGTGCTGCATCCAAGTGGCCAAAGAAATCCATTAATGCAGGTTTAAACTGCAAAGAAAACATTCAGAAATCTATCTATGACACCACACTGAGCTGCATAACATTTGATATATAATCAGCATCCAGGGTCCTTTTTTAAAAAAAGCTTCAGTTTGGCCAAAATTCTACCTGATATATATGTGTTTATATTTTTTAGGAGAAGTTCTGTGGGTTTGAGCAATGCCTGGTCACACAACATACAGTATGTTCATAAAGATGAGGCCAGTGGTGAGTCCAGTGTAGTTTCATAGGTTAAGAGAGTTATCTTCAATACCAGTTCACCTGTCAGCATCAATCTCTGCCAATTACTCTCATGACCTGGCAAACTTACAACAGCAGGGTCTGAGTGCTGTCCTGTGAGGCACAATGAAAAGCAACGTTTAGCCCCCCTGGTAAGATCCCAACTCTCTGTCCCACACAGTGGACAGTTAGCACCGGACACCACGCTCCACACAGCAGCTCTTCAGAAAAAACAGAGGGGAGGAGACATTATCTGGTGAGACACACAATGTCCAAAACAACACAAAGCACTGGGGAGGGGGGGGGGTTCCCACAGAGTTTAGACCGGCCAGTGGGGAGGGAGGTGGTGAGGGCAGGGCAGGGTCCTTGGGACAAAGATTAGAGGTCATCGGAGACTCAGTGCCTGGGGCAAGAATTCAAGAGGAGAGTTTTTGATCTGAAAATGTAAGCTAATTTCACACCAAGTCGGTGTATGTGTGTTGTATCACCAACTTTATCATTATTGATATCTTACTGTATAAATAACAATAGGAAATGGTCTTAGTCCTGAGGACAAACATCATGAGACTCAGTGGAATATTTCTTTCTACTTTAATGATCATACTCGTTTTTTTTTTTTTTATTATTTCAAGCTTTGCTCAAACGAGTTCAGTCAGTCGTGAAATGCTGACCAACATCAATTGCCATTATGTGAACAGGTGTCTATTAGATCCTCTCTCTCAGCCTATGAGAGGGTGACACACATCCTCCATGATACGATGACCTGAACATCTCAAGAACACAAATAGGCCATTTTGCCCAACTGAAAACATGAGCCTTGCTTACAAACAAGGGTCAATATTCACCCCTCAGTGCACCCAGACCCCTGGGTGGAGGCTAAATTGGTGCTGCTGACCAAATTAAGAACAGCTGACCTGATGTGGTTGTTAAGTGGAAGGGGAGATGTCAACAGAATGGTAATCTTTTTGCATACCCGTACACTGCCCCTTTGTCTTGTATGTGCCTATTGGAGGATAACAAGAGGCTATAAGCTCCTTATCATGACATTACAATTATGGAGGATGAATCAGGAACTGTGGCCCCGTAGACCTCGCTCTCATACGGCTATCCTTGTTTTGTTTCCATCTCCACAGATGGAGAGGTTTTATTATGCATGCATGCAGCCCTTCATTGTTTATTACTAGTCGTTCTAGTGAAGAGTCACTGCAAAACTTAGCTGCATAACAATTGACATATACCTCCCACACTCCAACTTCCAGAAGCAGAGGTAATTTCTGAAGAGGCCTTTGTTTCCCAATGGAAAGACGTGACAAAACGATGCTTGAGAAAGCTTCACAAATTTAGTAAGACATTGCTAAGAATCATCATCCGCACAACAGTTTATGAATGCAATGCCATCAAGTCCAGCACTTGCTTTGACAAGCCTTGGTTCCTTGTCAAGTCAAGAAAAGCCTTGACTTGCTTAATTTCTAAAGGTAAGAATCAAAACTGAGAGGGCGATATCTCCCAGCAGTACTAAACAAAATAACAGTCTGTAGTTGTAAATGTTGATAAGGTGTTAATGGGTTTTTGGCCACATGCTCTGCAGCTCCTTTACCAGAAGGTGAACGGTTGAAGAGCTTCATGAAGAATTAAAGACAAACCAAGTTTTTCAAGAGGTCAAAAACCACCAGCCAAACTTTCAAACGTAATTTCTGATTTTCCCCTTTCTGATCTCATTTAGTTACAACACTCCAAATCTTTAAAAGTGAGATTTTCCAGAAAGTGGTATAGTACATCAGTTGTCTTAAAAGTGAAAGGATCATTAAGGTCCCTTTCAAATGTGGCCAAAAATAAGCAGCATAGCGCTGGTTTAGGCAAAGCGCCAAGGTCCTGCTTGTATCTGTTGTTTAACTCATGCTTCCCAGTCATTGGCTTATTAATCAGCTGTGTGGCTATCAGCTGACTAGTAACATCCAGTCATATTCATACATGAGTATAGTGCAGCCATTAAAACCTTAACTAACACTGGCTGTTGCTCTGCTGCAGTACCAATGACATTATTGTTAACTATTAGAAGAATGGACAAAAGTTTAAAAAAAATAAGACTCAGTACGTAACGAACCAAATTTATCAAATTTATCTCAGCTTCCCTTTGACTTTTCAGACTCAGCTGATTCCTCACACATGGTTTTTTAGTCTTACCAGCTTAGCCGGACCAAAAGTTGAGGCCTTAATTGGAGCATTTGTACTATGGGATGTCTCACTTTGACAGAATGCCTGCAGTGAAAGTGTATCATTATGGGCCTCTTCATAAGCCTTCATGGGCATATGGCCAAGAGCTACAGAAAAAACAAGAACCCCCTCCCTTCAACACAACATTTCCTTTGAAGACGTAGTAACATGTGATGTACTACCAGTACAGAGTTACTCTGTATTAATGGCCACACTATCATCAGTCTGTGTGGGTCCAAAGTAATAGATTTTCCACTTCCAGTGTTATCGCGTCACACTGATACTACATTCACCCCCGGAAGCTGCACTTCCACCAGCATGAGCGAGTTTTTCAAAAACAACCAGCTAAATCAAAAAGGGATGAATAGGAGTGAAGGCACAAAGAGTATTGTTCATTCACCATTGATATTGAGTGCATAACCTATTCATTAGCCTTGATGTGAACCATCGCTAACTACTTCGACCCCCATCAAGCACCATAACAACCTTAAGAACAATACCACGCCAATTCACCCACAGAGGCAGAGGCAGCGGAGGTTTCCGGTGTGTGTCGGATGGAGACAGTCTCTGCGAGCGGGGAACCTGTCACTGTTGTCACTGTGTTTGTGAGAGGAGGCCATCAATCATGGAGCACAGGGAAAGGGCAGGCCCTACCCAGCTTCATGTTTACAAGTCACAGCTTTACAAGGTTTGGGAAAATACTGCATCAAACTGGGGTTTTGATGCAGTTTTTTGGAGGGGTAGGGAATGGGCATGATGGAGGGAGGGGACTGACACCGGTAAAGGCAGCAAATTTCTCAAGAATGGCCATCATTTGCTGAAGCTGCTCCATCCAAAAACCACTCCATCTTCTCCATCACATATAGGTATATGGATAGGATCGACCTGGCACTTCACAGCTAGTCTTATCTGAAGAGTGCAGCCTGGCCTGAAGAGTTCTCAAAAAGCCTTTAAGACCAGGACCTTTGGGATCGGCCAACAATAGGCCTTCTTTAGCACAGTGAAAGTGACAGCATGGTCCTTCCCCCTCCCAGCCATTAAACCTCTTCCTGGATAAACAAGGGGAAGGCCCTTTATGAAGATGGAGAGGGTCACAAAGAGAGGAGCCATTGAGCCACTGAGGCGCCCGTCTTTGTTTCTGTGTTTCGGAGGGTCTTCTCAAAGGATGCTCTGATAGGAGGGGGAGCTCTGTTTTTGTCTTTTAGTCCTCCTTACGCTCTATTCTTCTCTCAGCTTTGCCAAAACAGAGACATAAACTTAATTGACTGTATCATTTCCACAAAGTGATGCATTTTAATAACTTCAGATATTATTTGAGAATTCAATTCTATTTTGGGATTTGCTCCTTAATAGGTTGCTATATACACACAAAATGTGAGTGCAAAATGTTTATCAAGTAAATATGGGTGACTTGGAAACACAGTGGGTACTTCTTCTTCTCTTATGACCTAATCTCTGAATTTCCATGAATATTAAATCAGGAACAACCAAATGGCCATGGACTGTGTGAGTGTTTGCCTCTGGAGGTGCCACTGTTTAATGCTGTCAAAGGGAGGCCCTGTCTTCTAGTGATGGGCGGCCAGGTCTGTTGATGGGTTGCCAGATTTAAGGCAACATGCTGTCAGAGCCGCCTTGGCTTGGGAGTGTGAATGAGGGGCACCTGTGACCTCTGGTCACGCTCTGCTTGTGGCATGCTGTGTGTGCACCACGCTCAGGACACACGCTGGGACCGTCAGGCCTTCAACTGTCCACTAAATGGACAACGACCGGACTGTCTCTGCAGGGCTGCTGCTGATGAGCCATTGTGTAAACACAGGCTTCTATCATCAAATCATTTCAAATCAGATCCACCGTCAGCGTCACCAAAGGATTGAATCATTATGTGAATATCAGTTATCACACTTCCAGTGGCAGATCGATGCAGTGAAGACACCTCAAAAAGTAACAACATGCACTGTATTCTTAAGGAATATCAGCATCTTGTTTACAGTCTTCATTTAGCCCCGTCAGTAGGTTCACGATCACGCCTTATGTGGTTCAGATTTCCTCTCTGGCAGGAGGACAGACAGGCCTGCGCGTGTCAACAGACCCTACCCCGCCCTCCTTACCGCCTGGCAGCACGCCGTTTGGGCTCAACACAACATCTTGGGTTCCTTACCTCATTAGAGAGGTATTTATTTCCAGCCAAAAAACAGGTTTCCCTGTCACCGCAAACGGGATAATCAGGTGTGGACAAGGCACACAGGCAGTGGGACTGTATTAGAAAAGCTGCTGTGCAAGTGATGTTCATTGAAAAGATTTTCCCCGGGTCGGAGATGAAGTTTAACCCATTGCATTTTTCAAGGGCAGCACAGATTCATCTGACTCTAAGTGAACAGACATCACCATGATAGCCTGAGGGGTTTTTTGGAGAAGAGAAATGACCAGGACACAACTGCAGCAGATATTGTTGTAAACATCATAGAAACATTTTATTCATCTCAAAAAATACAGTGCTTTTCAAGAGCTTTTCGAGGTCAATGTTATCCTTGACCTCCTGAGGCAAATGAATTGTGCCATATCAAAAACAGAACAGCGAACAAAAAGGCCAAGAATATCTTCTAATGTCCATATAAAAAACACAAATGTGTGTAAACATCCCTCTCAAGTAGGTTTTAAAAAACATTTACAAAATGTACAAAAATATGTATTATTGAGTGATAGTCCACCCCCCCCCCCACACAATCTGTTGAGCTGATTTTCTACCACGGTCTCCACACAGAGTCTGAGGTGACTGGAGGTGCAACATGTGATACGTGGTGGCTGTTTTGTGCACTCAGAGGTATGAGAGCTGCACTGGGAACAAGGAAAGTGAACTGTCCATCCGGCGTTGGCACAACCTGGAAGCCGCCATAGAGCTTCATCGCCTCTGGGGAAACGTGCATCGCTGGGCCACTTTTGCAAGGCATCTGTGGGGCCGGAGCAGCTGGATTCTGTGCGTTGGTCTGGCCAAGTCCAAGAGAGCCCGGGTGAGGTCCGTAAAAGTTGGCAGTGTTGATCTGGGTCACGCAGGCCGCAAGGTGGCTTAGGAGGCGAGTCCTCACCTCTGTGTTCACCCCCTCACAGGTAGACAGGAAACGGGTGACCTCTCCGACACACTCACTGAACCCGGCTCTGTATTTACCCAGGACAGACGGGTCTGTGTTCACAGCAGCTGTCGGAAAAGAACAATATATAAATACATACATAGGTTGACAGATAGTGTATGGGCCTAAGTATACCACAGAGTATTAAGAACATATAGAATGTTATTGAATTCCTGACAAATTGGCTCATTTAGATAATGAAAAACAGGATTTTATTCATGCAGCTGAGGCCGGAGGGCAAAAACACACACAGCTGTGGGTGGGCGATAAATCTTGTAGACCCTGGGAACATGGTTACCATCTAAAGTTAGACATCCAAAAATTACTGCAGGCACATCAACATGGTCAATCCAGAAATGGTAGGTACATACCAGTCATCTGAAGTCGCTGCAGGTTCCTGAGGTGTTTCACGGTCATCTCCAGTATATCTGCCTTCTCCAGTTTGGAGTGTCTGGAAGTCTAAACAGGCAAAAGTGGCAATTCAGTTTTAGACTTGCTCATATGGTTCCTAATCTATATTAAAGTTTAGTAATCTGTGCACGTCCTCACGTCTTTCTTGAGCGCGTCCAGAATGAGGGTCTTCAGCTGGCTCAGACTCTCATTGATGCGCGCACGTCTCCGTTTTTCCATGATCGGTTTGGAGGACTTGAAAGAAGACCAAAAAAACACACAGTTGAGATGCTGTGACAGTTTTGGAGATTGCAGCTAACAACGAAATAAGTTATGATTTAAAAAAAAAAAAAACAAAACCGCTTCGATATCCTACCTTCCTGGTCTCTGTCGGAGTCCTGGGTTTTTCGGGTGTGGAGACTCCAGTTGAAGGAATGGCAGCCACAGCGGATGGAGACGTCCTTTCCAAAGTACCGGCCGGCATCTTCAGGTTTATTTTAAAATCAGTGTAACGGTGAAAATAAACAGCTTATCAGTTGCAGAGATGCTGCACAACAAGTAAAAAAAAAAAAAAAAAAAAGTGAGTCCAGTTAAATGAGTCCCGCCTTCTCCTGGCAGACTTCAGATCAGTTCAGTGATGACAAACGTCAGAAGTGACTTCTGTCTCCTCACCAAGCTGACACCCGCTCTGCTCCTGTTCCCAGCATCTCGGCTTTTATTTATAGAGCTAGAGCCTGCACGCGAGCGGCTCGTGTGCGAGTTCCCTGGGTTCCATCCGTCTGTCCAATGGGCGCGCGGGGGCCCGGGGATCCCACCTCCCCCGGGGATGAACCACTTTCTCTTACACTTTGACTATGTGCTGTGCTCTAATTCTGACCGGGACCCGGGAGGCGGTGTGGTCCTCCGGTTCCCGGGGAGCGCTTGGCTCGTGCGACAGGGCGCTGCCACTGGCTACCTGTCAGGATGCTGGAAGACCATTTTACCAAGAAATGTTAGTCCACAGTCAAAATGTAAGACAAACTGGGTCCCCTGCTGTAAATCATGTGTTACTGAAGGAAGGTGTGACATGTGGCCTGCTGATTCATCAAATCTGTTTATAATGCCTTAGCTGAAACAAACGGGCTATTTTATTGCTAAGAAACCATCTCTTAGCAGTTGTGACATCAAATTAAGTTGCATTAATGTTTAATCGATTAGTCGATTTTGGTGGTTTAATGCTAATAACGCACTGTTAAAGTTTTTTTCTTTTTTTTTTTAGCTTTCTAAAATACACAATTGTTTCTCCTCCTCCTTATATCATTTAAGAGTGAAACGAATGCCAGAACGAATGAAATGAACGAAACGTTAAGGACTTGGAGACTCCTCTGATGAAAATAATTTTTTTTAAAACTTTTTTTTAACTTAACTTTTGTTTTCCCCTCAGAGACAAAGTTCTGGCTACATGTCCAAAGTTAAAACTACTACTGATGGATGTGGAGATTAACAGTCACCTAATGTGGATTTTAACAGCTTTATGTTTAAGTTAAACTGAAAATTGTACATCCTCTGTGATAGGACATCATGATTGTTTAAGTTTTCCCATTATGCTGAAACTGATTATTTTTAAATGTGTCTAGAGAAATGACTTTGATGTACAATCAATTGTACAATTGTACTTTGTCTGTGTGCGCCTCTCCCTTTTGGACACGCACACTTTTTCGGGGGTCACTGAGTACTTCAGAGTGGCAGTGATAACCTCATCCTGTGACACACTCCAGGCCTGATGTCCAGTGAAGAAGAAAATCTCTGACCCACTCAGCTGTCCTCTCACTGCCATGAACTCTGACACCTCCTGTCTGTTATCAGTGACCGTGAGCAGAAAACAGAGCTGAGTTATTTAAAACCTGCCTGACGATGATAGAAATATATGGAAGGATATGAGAAGTGTTTATCAGCTAAATCTGCTAGCTGCTTCTTTTTTTTTTGTGAACTGCTGTTTGCAGGTAAACATGTTTGTTTTTCTTTGGGGTTTTTTTTTGTCCATCAGTAACTAACATTCATCTGTTTGTTTTTTTTAATTATTCATAAACTTTAGGTGTCACTGCATTAAAAGTTTGACAGAAACAGAACATTATAAGATTTTTCTAATAAAATATATCTAATAATTGTCTTTAGGTAACTGTGGAATCAGAAAACTGAAGCTCAAATTTTTTATAATTATTGCTCATTGTTCTCACTTATTACAACAACAGCCTGTATGTTCATCAAGCATTCATTCCTAATTTTTTACTGTATTATCACTCCACACATGTACCATAGAGGATAATTATGTCATTCAACATACTGAATCAGCCACGTTTGAGTCAACTGTGCCACAGAAAAACAAAACATGGATTTAATCAATTGGATGGAAACAAATAAAAAGGCTAAAGTGTGCAAAAATAAATCCAAGCCTAAATACAATAGTTTTTGCAAAGATCACAAAAATCACTTTTTTATTTTCATATAAATTTATCTCATCTCACTGTTGTTTTTATCTGTTGTGAAGCTTATTGTGTAAAACATGAAAATATTGGAGATTGTGGACAGCATTATTATTATTATAAGTAGTGTGGCAATTAAATGTTTTACAATAAAAGATTATACTGTATACCTTTCTCAGAAAATGATATAAATGCATTATTTATCACATATTAGGGCCTTTTTAACAGCAATAGTGCACAGTCTCAATATGAAGAACCATTCCAGTCCCACTATCAGGGTGTATGTTGCTTGAACCACATAGTTTCAGAGTTATATTTGTTGACAGACATCTTTGTCTGGTCCAGGTTTGCCATTAGACGCCTCTATCCTCTCTGATAGACTTCAAACACTCCATGTAGAACTCCTAAATCCTCAGAGGTGAAATGACCCCAGAAGCAGGTCAGTGTTTGCATCTACAGCTTCCTCTCTGCATGAGCAGGATGACTTCAAGCACCACTGGCTTCTTGACCTGAGTCAACATTAAATCCAGTCAAATGAAATAAAGTCACACTTTATTAATTACAGAATTAGTCAAAATAGGAAAATAAGAAGCAATATTTGATTAAATATTAACAGGATGTGAGAACATTTTGCTCTTTATTGACAATGGAACATAAAGACAGCGTTGTACTTGTTGTTATTGAAGTTTTAAGGATAAATTCATGGGACAACAAATTAAATAGCTCATTACAAGTCAAGTGATATTTTTCACATTTCAACAAATGTTCACATTGAGTATTTCTGCTAGACCCCTCGACTGTTCTCTTGGGATCACATAAAGTGCTCAGTTAATCTTCTAACTGGATGTTTTAACAAGATGCTCCTTTAAAATAGCCCGAGGTCCCTACATGCAGCAGATGAGAGGGTTCCTGGAGAAGAGGCCATGCAACAATAAATTATAACAGTTCTGTTTTCAGTGAGCCTGCTGCTCTGTCACAAACAACCCTTTATTGTGTGGATGGAGATGCAGACATGAGGTTTATAGCGCAGTCCTGATCTGTATCAGTGTGGGAACCCTGGAATGGGAGGCTCAAGACAGCAAGTGAAGCTATTAAGGTCTTGCATATGACTGATAACCACAAACTGAGGGAAACAGAAGACATTCATTTTTGGTTTTGTCTTGGTTTGTTGACCATATCTTGATTTATTTGCAAAAAAACACATCTGACTTGGTCAGGGATGGAACTGTAAAAGCCTGGACTTATTTCTATTGTTGCCCCTGGTGTTTTCATAGTCAGCCAACCTTCAATATTAAGATGAAGACAGACTTTCAATGTCTGACATTAAGATATGCAAGAAAAAGAATTGGGAAACTAGAACACAAGAGCATTTGTTTGGGATGAGAATAGAAAGTATCACAGAGAACCATATAAAAAAAATTATATATAGGTTTAAGATGCAAAGAATAGTGAAGTAGAAGGTAGATTAAAAATTAACAAAAATGAAGAATCTCCACATTCTGTAAATGTAATTTCCAGGTGCAAATAGCCTTGGTCTGAAAGACAGGGTATCTGTCTTCCTCTTGATTAAAGGAGGCTAACACAAATGAATCCATACCTGTCAAAGGATTTACTCTGTCACTTGGTCACCTGGAAAATCCTCAAACCAGTATTTAACAACAATCTCTGCCCTTCACTGGAAGCCAATGAAGCTGTAAAAACTGGTACCTGCCAACATGGCTCTGAGGCTCATGCCAAAGGATCACTCTACCCGGTTTGTTTTGTGCTACTTGAAGTTTCTGTTTCAAAGCTTTTGTAAGGACTTGGCACTGTGAACTAAAAGCAAAGTCGAGATAACTCTGGATCAGACAGGAGGCTAATAGATTCAGATTTCTAATTCGGTTTCTGTCCAGCCGGGCATCCATGTGCAATCATTCCAGACATTTACCTTGCCCAGTGCTTCTAAAGCCATGGTATCACCCTCTAGGTTGTTGTCAAGAATGTCCTGGTCAGAGTCCTCCCTTTGCCTAAACTTTGATCCGGTCTGAGTCAATTGGAAAGTTGGAAATTTATTTTTCAGATCGCAGGGTCCTATTTCATTTAACACACCAGCCTATGACTCTTGTATCCCCTTTCTGTCCATATGAGGTACCAGGATAGCTGACTTCAGCTCATGAGGTGAACAAATGTAACACATGTTGTTATACGCTGACAAAAAAAATCTATTTAAAACTCACACATTTTGATATGTGTCTTTGATTTGGGTGGTTCCTTCACAGAATGGCCACTTGTCAGTAGCCACTCGCCTCTCCATCTTCACCTGGTCTAAAGGCTGCGGCCCTTTCTTCCTCCTCCACCCAGCCACCACTGCCATTTGGGCAGCGAAATGACCATCCTCATCATCAAATACCGCCAAGGTTCCCTTTCAACTGCTGGTATGAAAACATCTCAGGGCAGGAGGGGAGGGCACAGACAGAGGGGATCACTTAAACATCTCATCCAGCGCTCCGCTCGCTCTCCATCCCTCCTTCTGCCTTTGAATTCCCCCCTTAAAGATGGAAGGGGGGGCCTCCCATAGCAACTCCCAGCCCCCGGCTCTGCCCGCCTTTTGTCCCCCTCCCCAACAGCAGTTTCTGCTCCAGAAGCCTTAGACAAGGCTTCCATTAATTGCGGGCCTGTGTGGAATACACATGGGACAATGGGCCCAACAGAGTATCCGGCCCCCAGACAAGGCTGGAAACAAGTGGTACAGGAATCCAGCAGAATAGACTCGTCCTGGCTGATGTCACTGAATACATTTACCTACCTCAGAGCGCATTCACTCCGCGCTTTGTTTTATTTGGACAAAAAAAAAGAAGGGGTAGGGGGAGGTAGCGGTATCAATGCAAAAGAGCTGGAGGGGGTGGGCTCAAGGATGGGAAATAACTGGTCGTCATGGCGACGTGCTGAATCAAAAATATGGTCGAATTTAGCGGAGGCAGAGATGTAAAAAGGGTAGAGGGCATTAGATTAAACCCTGCGTGAGATAAGAGAAGGCTGAAAACAGAGGTTTAGTTTTTTTAGTGTATTCAGTCCTGTTTATACGGCAATAAAGAGCGGACAAAGGAGCGGGAGATTAGGAGACTCATCTAGGCTCATGTTTGTCAACAACAACCTGAGTGGTTTCAAGTCAGCTTATTCCAAGTCAGTACACCGGCCTCGGAGGGGATGCTTTGCTATGGCAAGTGAAGCTGCAGAGGAAAAGAGGGGACCATAGCAACTGGTATTTCAGCATAACAACCTGCCATCTGTCACCTAACGTGGTGGGTTCTTTCTTAAAAAAAAAAAAGCCAGCATTTAGATCTTCAACTTGGAGGCAAAGGCAATGAGACTGAAGTCTTATTGAACTCTGGGTCTCCTCCTTTGAAAAGGGAACCCAGTCATCGCCTTATCCCTGATCAAATTGAAAAACGCTTTTAGAGATTCTAAGAGAGGCCTCACATTTAATTTTTAAAACCCAGACATGAAAGTGCTCCTAAACCACATTCAGCAGTGGAAACTCTTTAAAGGACTAGTTAGCATGTAGATTATATGCATTTCAGTGCATTGTCAAAGTATCTAAGTGTATTTACATGTTAATATGTTCAGGGATACTATCGTCTTGAAAAGGTGTTGAGGGGGGAGGCTGGTTAACTGTGTATTTTCTCTCTGTGCACCATGGGAATGTGATTTCTTTGTGCCATCAAGGTTCAAACACATTCCTGTAAGGGCATGGATATTATGAGCATTGATTCCCTGCAGCAAAACAACCTGTGAACCTGTTGATCCTGGCTAGAAACACAAGGCTGTCGCCCATAAATGAACTATCAAGATAACCTAGCTAGTGCTTTAATTACATCATTTTCTCTCTGATGGATAAAGATTGTAGAATCTGTTCTTCTTCGCAAATGTCAAGCCAAAAAGCTTCTCTCAACAAGAGCCCCGCTGATGCCCTGCCATTTAGCGCTCATCCTCATCCAAGCGTAGTCCATATCCATGAGTGTGTTTGTGTTGGGATTTATGAATGTGAAGATGGCCCATTCTTGCCACTCAAGATGACTCACAAGACCAGCGTTTTGGCCACTTACGCTGTGAAAGCAGCCTGGGGGATGCCCTTTCAGCACTCGAGGACCTCTGGCTGAGTCCCCTTCACACGGCAGATCAGCCTCACTTGGGAAAAAGTCCCTGCTATTTACAGGGGGAGCTGTCCTGAGGGATGGCGCGCTCCTTGTCCCAGGGCCTCCCTCCTTCACCTGCCGGCTTAGTGCTCATCACTTATGCACATAATCCCTGGTTAGCGCATGTGATCCACTAGCCCAGGCCCAGGCCCCTGGCCCCTGAGCCTCCCCTGCTCACATACTTGCTGGGTGGCTCCTGGGTGGCCATGGCAACTCTCATCTTCTCATGACAGTTAGGCTTCAGTCATGGCTCTAAGTCCCTCTTCAGCCTCTCTGTGCGTCTTTTTCTGTCCGCTGCTTTCTGTCTCCTAAAGCCCTCCTCTGTTTGTGCATTGCTCCATCTATGGCTCTCTGTCTCTCTTTTCTCTCAGTTTGGTTGTTCCCAAGCTTTGGCCCAGCTGAGTCTGAGAAACCAGCTACAACTCAGCAGCAGTGTGGCACCTTCAAGGGCCACTAAAGTGTATAAGTGCTATTCTAGTCTAAAATTAAAGAGTGGATTCACCATCACTGCAGACTGTAGGCCAAATAAAGGCCTGACCTCATTTAATTGTAAGTCTGATCTGTAAACTGAGATTGTAAGATACACTTGTGCCCTTCTTTTCATTGTGGTCACCGCAGGCCTCTGAGTGCAGATCATCTTACCCTGAAGCAACCCTGCAGCCTCAACCATTAGTTTGTTTAAAGCGCTGAATATCGTCCGGGCCCTCGGGGGAGAGCGAAAGAGGCGATGTTGTGTGGCCCCACACTAACAAGTGTCACAGTGATCCGGGCCCGTCCTCCCCCTGTGTGAACGCCATGTGAGAGGCGGCTCCATCCATGCCCCTGCCACCTCCGCACAAGGCCCTCCATTGACTTCTAACCTGTTGAGGGACCATGGGAGACAAAGAGCCGCGGGGCGGGGCCCGTCCCTCCGACAAGCCTGTGAACAAACGTTAACACGGCTGCAACTGTCCACCCCCTGAATCACTGGATTTATTGACCAACCACAGAGCCCATTCAGGCCTGGAAGGCATGATAAAGGAAGGGGGACAGGGAAGGCATGAAGGCCCAGGGAAGAAGCCCATGCTTAGGGGACAGGAGGGAGGAGAAGGGCTTTGTGACCGTCTGGTGGGTCACGGACCTTTTACCAGACGTAGGTGCCTTTGTGTCATCTGTAAAATGAGGCCAACCGTAAGTGAGCATCAGGTTGGCCTTGTGTCCTGACTATTAATCAAGATGGGGGCCTTAAGAATGACCAGCAACCATTTGAGAAAATGCAGCCAATTGGTGTCTGTTTGTAGACTTTGTGAAGAATAAGTGAATGTATGTGTGCACTGGCTGGTAAAAGACACACTGAGAAAGCACCTTCTTTTATGACAACTTTCGGTGCAGGAAAATGTGTTACAGTGGCAGTTGCTCTACAAAACATTCGGAGCAGGTCTGATCACACTGTGGGATTCGTTGTGAGTAAAGAAGCAGTAAACAAAGACTGTCTGCACTGGCCCAAATCTTGAAAGTACACAACTCAGACAAAAAAACGTATGGGTAAAAGAGAAAGGAGATGAAGTCCAAAATGTCTGAAACAGCACACGTCTGAGCTCAAGCTTGAGAAAATCTTTCTCAGCAAGTAGCTAGCTGTGAGGAAGAAAGGCTGTGTGTTTTAGCTTCTTTATGTCTCTCCACCACTCTCCATCTGTTGCTCTACTGATACAAAAGGAATACAGCAGAGAGTACACAAAAAGCCATATTGCTTTGTGGAGAGGCAACACTATCCACGAAACTACATTGCAAACACAGATAGAAAGCAGGACATCTCGGCTCTGTACACATCAGTGTTTACTGAAAAGATGATCCGTGCAAGTCAGGGAGACACACATGAATTCATGATGCCTCCTCATCCTCATCATGAATATTCCCAAAAAGGCTCTTCCCTGATCTGTGGAAGATTCTTTTCTTTTTGGTACAAGCGAGGACCCCCTTCCCTTATTCACAGTCCCCCCTAAATCCACCCATTCACTGCCTATAGGCCCTGATCTCCACATGAAATGATACCCCTCTTTCTCCTCCACTCTCGCGCCTTTAAGCGCCCATATGCCAGGCAGCGAGGAGGCTGGGAAAGCCCATAATTGATCAGTAAGTCTTGGCTGAAAAAGTGTGACCAAGGTCAGCCCCCCACGAAGCACGCAAGAGTGGCTTAATATACAGATTTATTGGGAAATGTAATGGGAGTTCTCCAGAGCAAACACAGGGATATCTGTTGACATAAACTGAAACATTCTTGTGATCTTGTAGAAATACGTTTATTACAGTTTTCCCTTAAAAACATTGCTGTTTCTTATAGTAATTAATTGAGAAAATGTTGGTGATTGGTTTGTTTTGATTTTCACAGTTATTCCATTTTGTTCACTGAGCTAGAAAAATATGCGTAAACAACAGCTGTAAACAGTTACATAAAAATATTGTATAAAAATCAGACGTTAAAATCAACTGTTATAAAATTGTCATGGCAGCAAGTGTCTCAGAGATTCATTTTGATTAATTTGTTTGCATTAATTAACTAGAACAATCAATTAATTATCAGCTCTGTACAGTACCTTAGTAATGTTAAATGGTGTCGTTAATGCAAACTTGTCAATATTTTTGAAAAATAAATTCTTATTTTGAATAAAAGAACATTTTATGATGCATCAGAGGGATATGGAAATGGTTCATTTTGAATTCTATTCTTATGAACTGACACACTCTCTGTCTCTCTTTTACACATAACCACACACACACACACACACACACACACACACACACACACACACACACACACACACACACACACACACACACACAGTGGCACTGGCTGTAAAATTTTAAAAAGGGACAGATGTTTCTGCTTCTCTCTTCCACAGGAAGAATTTCAACCGAAGCAGATCTAAGAGAGAAATGCAGCAGTGGAATGTTTTCTGTGTTAGAAATACAACAGTACCAGTCATATTCAGAGGACTGCAAACAGATATAAGTCCTCATGTTTCTTTGAATCCGTATGACCTTACACTGCTTTACAACCTTTATATTTTAGCAGCAGCTAATGTTAGTGGAAGACAATATGTTTTTTCCACACTGAAACATTCATCCAGTGCTTTTGACAGTGACAAGTGAACAAGAAAAACAGCAGCTGAATACTGTGTCTGTATCATGTATTTGATGTTTTGTTCACTTGGTTCAGATACTGGATGAGATAATGAAAACTGTTTAAAACAATGGGAAGTGTCATATACTACACTCACTATGTATACCACTGGAAGTAGTGTGCAATGACACATTCAGCCACATGGGGAATATGCTGAGTATTAGCTGAGAGGATAAACACCACTCTCATGCCTGAATGCTACATAATAAGCTACAGCTAGCAGCCAGTTAGCTTATTTTACCACAACGACTGAAAACAGGGGAAGCAGCTAGCGTGGCCTGTGGTCACCACGGTGAGGTTGCCAGGTAACCAGCAGACACTAAACCGCCTATAAAACCACAACGTGTCATTCTTAGACTTCGATTCAAGTACATGTTAAACCACCTTAAACCACTAATTAAAATGTGTAATTAGTGAGTGTTAAAAGGTTTTTAGCTTTGGACAGAGCCAGGCTTACTGTGTGCTAATGTTCACAGTCTTTGTGCTAAGCTAACCTAAGCTAACCTCCTTCAGATTTACCATACAGACTCGAGAGTGGTATCAATATTCTCATCTAACTCTCTGCAAGAAAGCGAATAAATGCACAGTGTCTCTGAAAACTCTGACCTATCCCTTTAACAGAAGCTTCTGGCTCAAGTTTCAGCAGCATGACACGACAGTACAGCTAAAAGGGAGTTTGTCCATTTTGATGACATTGGTGACTCAAAATGGAAGAGGACATTATGTATGAGCAGCTCTCAGTGTCAGTCAGTCGTTACAGTCGGAGGCTTCTCCTTTTATGAAAGTTTGTTTGCTTGTATCCACCAGGGCCCGCATCCTCAGTTAAATCATCGGACCATCCATCACGTCTCTGAGCTCGAGTCATGCTAACTCTACACACAGATTTGTTTAGGACTTTTGGTTTTGTCTGTGCAGTAATTTGCTTGTTGGTCACATTGGTGTCAGAGGGTTGCTGAGATGTGGGGCTGTGGATCGCTGGCGTAGGTGACAGTGGAGGGTTGGGGGGGCCAGTCAGAGTCGTCCTGGAGCTCCAGGGCCAGGTGCATGTAGCGCACCCTTGGAGGCTTGTTTCTTCGGCAGAACAACCAGGAGAGGAAGGACGAGCCCCAGCGGTCATTGGCCACCTGGGAACATGTGCATTAAGAACACTGGAAATAAAAAACTGGTTAGCAAGCCCAGCAATATCAATATTTATAGATTATCTCTGCTGAATGAATGAGTGCGTTTCTTCTGGATCTGATTTTCTGTGGTTAAGTGACCCGAACACATGATGTATGCAAATTTCTTTGTCAACTCCAAGTTTTTGCCAAAGTACAAAGGATCTTTTCACTGAAAAACAGTAAAACAATGTTCAAAAAAATGGTGCAGTTTAAGATGCTTTACTCAGTCATATATTTCTAACATTTGGTTAGTTAATCTATAGAGTCACCACTGTAACAGTCTACAACAAGAAACAGTTCATCAGAAGAAAATATACAAGAAAGCGAGAGAATCAGAGCTAAGAGATTAGGAAAATGTGTCGTAATCTAAACAGTGAAACCAAGTAAAAACAGAAAAAAGTGTAGTCAAAAGCTTCCCAACCTGAGGTGTGGCAGCAGAGGGGGACTCTGTGGGGCGATTTACCCCCTGATTGCCTCTGAAAACTAGCCTCCACAAGATGATGTCAAGGATCAAAATCTACGGGAGATTTCAGTGGGAACTTGAGACTCAGCCGATCAAACATGACAGGGAGGATGAAGATTGGGTTACAGCCATAGAAACGCACGAAGACAGAAATAACTCAAATGGAAACTTTCACTGATTTCATTCATTAGGCATCAATGTACTACTGAGCACTGATTCAGGAGGGGGGGAAATATCAATGCATGCAAATCATAGTTTTCTAATTAAAAAAAAAAGGGAGATCAGTCACATAGAGGGTGTGATGTCTCTGAAGTGTACCTCCAGCATGAAAGACACAGCCGCATTCACTATTACAATGACGACCAGTGTAATGCGCCAGTCGCGGGGAACACACACGATCTGAAGGGAGGCAGGGCAGCAGGATGAGCACACGCAGTTTTCATAAACGTCATGCAAAAACAAAACAAAACAAAAAAAAAAAAGAGAAAGAAACACAGAGTTTACCTCCAGGAAGCTGTCGATGGCGGGAACAGGATGCAGCATGATGAAGAGGAGAAAAGTATACAGGCCGATGCAGGACAGCATGAACGGCCCTTATGAAATAAACATAGAAATGTAGTCAAACAACATAGCTGTTTTCAAATTGCAAGAATATCACACATACTGTATATATGAGACTAGATTACTACATCCACAGTGTAGGAAAGGAGCACTACTGCAGGTCCTTCATTCCCACTGCTGTCAGACTGTTTAGTTGTACTCTGGTCTTGCCTAACTGGTCTTTTTCATCACACCTCCATCATTGTGTATATATATATATATATATATATATATATATATATATATATATAGTCAGTTTTTACTGTACTTTTAACTTAACTTTTTATATTGTAAATACTCTAATTTGCACATTTTTTAGTACTTTGATTGGATATACACTTCTTGCTTCTGCACTTTTTTAGTGAGCCACCTAACAAGTAAATTTCCCCTCTGTGGGATCAATAAAGTCCTTAATCTTAGATTAGTTCCAATAGAAATGTATGTGTCTCATACTCACACTGAACTAATAAAAAAATGAATTTAAAAATTGAATGGAAGCATTTAGGAAAATGAAAAGTTAAAGTGTACAGGAATTACATTTACTTTTCTAACACCTCTATATGTAAAATATGTACCTAAAAATTTTAAATTTTGAATGTTTTTTTCCAGATTTCCCCGGATCGCACAGTTCAAAATGTGCTTGGCAAATTCAAACTCATTCTGAGCTGACACTAATCTCTTGCCACATACATTAATGAGACAATCGGCTCTTCAGCAGTATTAAATAAGTCTTACAGTTCTTGTAGCTTGGCTGTCTGAATGGTTTTCCTTTGGAGAAGACGATGGCCACTGCCAAGTACTGGAAGGAGGAGACGTAGAAGAGGGTGGTGTTCTCGTAGTTCCTGATGTTTTTGTGGTCGTGAGGAGTCGTCACGTTCTGGCTGTGAGAGAGGCTGGAGCTGGAAACATTACAGGCGCTGCAGGAAAAAAAAGGGCAGAGGGATAAATGTAGACAGTTCTTACGAAAACGTAAACGAGGAGGGCAGCAAAAATAAGCCAAAAGCAAAAGCAGAAAAATAAAAAAATGTCACTGTTTGCAAACTTTTTTGTGCTCTGTAATGTTGTTGTTGTTCTTTTTGTTAACTGAGGCAGGAGATTTCAGAGTAGTAATTTAAAACTAATTTATACAACTGATTTTGTGCCTTCACCCTGTTTTTTTTTTTCTTTTTGATTGGTTTTACTTCATTAATACTGTCAGGATTTTTTTTAAAAATTGGACGTGTGCAGCAATCAAATGGTGTGGAACCAGGGTGAAGTGTACGGTAAGCATTGCGTGCAATTTCCACCTCTTTAACAAGCAGTGCTTAACTGACAGGTGTCAGTTTCAGACGTGTTACTCACTCTGACTGAGGTGTCCATATCTCA
Organism: Toxotes lorentzi; assembly: GCA_037833715.1. Lineage (NCBI taxonomy): Eukaryota > Metazoa > Chordata > Actinopteri > Toxotidae > Toxotes > Toxotes lorentzi. Next base: position 7,447,875 of record JBBMJY010000006.1, read on the forward strand.
TACCAGCTCTGCTGTCGCACTAAGAGGAAAGCCAGGACTTGGAAGACCAGGCAGGTGAGGATCTGGGTCAGAACCGAACAGAGCAGCGGGCCGGAGATGAGGCTGGACGGAGGGCGACGCCATACCAGCTCCTTCCACGCCGGATTCAGACTCACTGAAGACAGAAACAAAAAGAGGCATCAGTGAGAAGTTACTATCATATTGGGTTGTTTTTGTTTGACCCCCCCCCCCCCCCCCCCATCATCGATTAAAAGCACTTTTAAAAGTACTTTTTTTTCTTGATGCTACGCACTTGTAAAGGCGATGATGAGAATGATGGCGATGTCAATGAAGAGGAACTGGAAGTCTCCCAAGTTGCTGAGGATCTATAATATCAAACAGGTTGAAGATAAAACAACATTAATGGATCTTCGGTTCCTACACCTATGACACTCACTGACTTCAGCTCTAATCTAAATGAATGTAAATCACACTGTGTCACAGTCGATGTATTTTACTGACATTTTTCCCAGGTACTAAACCACTGTCATGTCACTGGTCGCTGCCTTTGTTCCATGGCCAATAGATTGAACCCCCCCCCCCACACCAACCACAAAGCCAGTAAAACATAAAGCTTCAATAACATGTTTTGGATTATTTTTATCCTGTTTCATTCAGTGTGACTCAAACAATACAATGAGCTGAAGTGTAAGAATTAGAAAGAGCATTGTATTTACCGAGTAGAGCAGGGTGACACTGAGGTACTGGATGATGCTATAGAGAGCCATGAACTTGAATACGCAGAATGACGTAATGAGGGCAGCTCGACCCTCCCTGTGGAAGGTAAGAATATCACAGACAATCAGAATTAGTCAATTTTTGTTCAGTGTTTCATGATCTGCAGCTCAGAAAACTACCAGTAAAAGAACAATTTATTCTACAAGAATAACAGATTTTTTTCCACTGTTGTAATTAGTTTTCAGTCAACACCCATGAATGAGTCTATATGAGTGTTACACTGAACCATGTGTTGCAGTGAGATGGAGAAGATTGCCAAAGTGTGAAACAGTTTGTAACAAACATTTTTGGTGTATGTATCTCCAGTCTTCTCTCTGGTGAATTTTAGGATTATCATCCATGAATTGTTACCTGATGAGGTTGGGGACACAGGAGATGTTTGAGGTGGAGGAGGTGAAGGGTGAAGCTACAGAAGCCTCCAGCTCGGACAGAGAAATCCCACTGTGAGCTCTCTTAAGAGCCTGAGAGAGAGCGAGAGAGAGAAAAGTTACAAATCAGGTTTCACTTGTAAAAAACACACACGCACATATATATATATATATATATATATATATATATATATATACACACACACACATCCAAATCACATAAAATAAGCTCTTAAAAATACGGTGCAAGTAGAAGCATGAGTGATTTAAAAGCTGTGCTGCTTTTACTTGAATGATGATTTTTGCCTTAGCTATTTTCACGTGTGACCTCTGTTTTCATGGTATCCAGTCGGGTATTGGTTCACAAATGTGTTACAAACAAACTGTTATATTTCATGGCCAAGAAGAAGCCAAACTCCATTGCTGCTATCAGGAAAAGTTTTTATAGATTCAGGGACAAAAGCATGAAAAAAAGACTGGACTGGACCGTGATCTAATCCATACTTACTCCACAGTCATTAGCACCATCACCGCACATCCCAACAGTGTAGCTGAAAGGTGAACAAAATGGTTGAAAATTATAAATTTGCCTCAAATGATGATTTTATTTTATTTTATTTTTTATTTATCAAGAAGGTCCAATTGAGATACAAGATCTCCAGGGAGTCCTGGTTCAGAGGCAGCATAAAGGGTTACAAAAAAAAAAAAAACACACACACACACACACACAGTACACAAAAGCAAAAAAATAAGGAGAAATATACAAATCAATCAGACTGAAAAGGAGCTGGGACTCACTCAATGCTCTGCAGGACTTCCACCAGCTGAGTCTTCTGGTCTGGAGCCATGCGGGCAAACACAGTGGCTCTCAGCACGAGCTGCAGCACCCCCATGTGGAGAGATGAGGAATCACAGCAACATCCAAATGACATGACAGCAGTGAAACCAGACAGAAACCAGCCTGAACTCATTTCTCCGACATTCGCCTAATACCAGCCTGAATATGTTTATGTGTCCAAAGATGAGCCTGTACCTTTTGGACCAGCTGAGGGAAGTGCTCCATGATCACAGCGAAGGCTTTTCCACTCACAGCGAAGTGATAGCTTTGTTCCTGCAGAGTCTGTTGCTTGTCATACATCTCTTCCTCCAAGTTTATCTCCACAGTCTAGAGAAGAGAGGACGAGTCATCGTCATTGTGGACACCTTCCCGTGTTCTTTTCTGACTGATTCATGCTAACTGGGCTGCTGATAAATGTGTAAATGCATGTAATGGGCTCTGGGATAACAACTGCCTGAAGAGATGTTCAGACCAAGCATGTTTGAGTGGTTTCTACAAACTCTGCAGTGTGTGTGTTTCTTTGCTTCTGTTTGTTCGGACAAGAGAACTGCGCATTGATGCCTGAACATGCAGGTCTCTAAAAGTAAACATCCACCCATCCATTTTCTATACCGCAGCCAATCATAGCTGACGTAGGGCGAGAGGCGGGGTACGCCCTGGAGTGGTCGCCAGAGACCTGTCTGTCTTACCTGACTGTCCTTGACGGTCTGAGTGGGGTTTTCTGTGTAATGCCAGGTGATACTAGCAGACTGGAAATCTTTAGGAGGCACAGCATTGGCTATAATGACCCTCTCGTGTGCACGGACCATCCCACAGTCTCGGGCCACGGATATGGCCGTCAGCATGTTGTCACCTAACGATACAGGGGAAAGACAGTAAATCAAAACGCACTGACACAGACATTTGTGATTTCAGCCACGAATATGTCAACAAATTCAACGAGCTGGGATTACCTGTAACCATCAAAGTGCGGATGTTTGCTTGTCGCAATTCACTTAAAACCCCGGCAGTTTCCTGCTTTATTTTGTTCTGCATGATGATCAAACCGAGGAACTCCATGTTGGTCTCTATCAGGTCCCTGAAAGATTAGGAGAGATCATGCATTTCAGCATTTAAACACCGTTTATTTATCACTAACAGTGTAGAAAATTCACATTTCAAGTCACTTTATAGATTCAGATTTCAGGGAATCGGTGAAGGTGACAGACCATAAAGCTCATAACTTTAGATTTACTATTTTTAGGCATCATAAATCTCATTGTTCACACTATTAGGCATCATAAATCTGTGACGCTCAATGCATCACACTAGTTGAGGAGCTGTAATCCTCTTATTTGACATCCTGCCTTCCTGCTAGCCTTCCTTGTCCACTTCTACTTCAGTTAATGATTTTCTACATTTATCAGAATGATGGCAAACGTCCAGATACAGACAGGAAAAAGCAACACATTGCTTTTAATCAAGTAGTTATGTGGGTTTGTAAGTGAGGGAAAGAAAACCAGCTAAATCACTAATATTGGGGCGAGTCTATGTCTGTTGTCACGGAAGTGGCACCATTCACCGTGGCTGCGTTGCATTATGACAGGTTGAGGCTACTGATGGTGGAAAATCTTTTTTTAATGCCTTTTTTATGATGGATTTCTCCCTGCATGTTGTTGTGGTTGCAAGACAGTGAGTCAAGCCAGTAGTTTACAGCTTGAACCTGAGGTTCTTGACACCAAGACAGTGTGTTAGGGTGGGATGTTGCAGTAATTTCCCGTGCACTGTGGACGGTGTTATCTGTGAACAGAGACGTACCTGCTAAGGTTCTGGACTTTGTGCCAGGAGAGTTTGGACTCCAGCTGTCGATGTGCCAGGGCAATAACCCTGAAGCCCTGCCTGGTGTAGGTCTCCAGAGTCTCTGTGAAACTCTGTGGGACTGAAGAGATGAGTTCAGAGAGGCCGTAGCTAAAGACACTGAAAGATATTCTTATTTAATTTACTGTCAATTACTTGGTGTATCTTTATGGAGATGTCAAATTAAGGGATGAAATATCTGTCCCAGCCTTTAGTTTGGAGAGTAAGTATGAGACCTGTGTGCTGTTTGCAGAGGCTGGCCACAATCTCTGGTGCTCCTTTCAAGTAGGCGTCCATGTGTTTTTCACCCAACTTCCTGACCACCACACTCATCCTCTGCAGCGCCGAGGAGAAGGGGAACTGACGCACAATCCCGATCTCATAGGACTGAGGAACAAAAGATAAACAGTGCATCAACAAAATCTTCAAATCTGTTTTTTTTTTTAACACACTCAGACAATTCAGACAGCTCCTTTAAAATTTTGTAAATTCCTGAATGAGATTACAGCTACGAGATCAGACAGGAACTTAAATACACCTAAATGTAAATATATCTCTTTATAGCCATAAAAAAAACCATACTGATCACAAAATAATGACGATGAGCCACAGTACCATGCTCTGAGTTAGTGGATTGTTCTGACTGGCTTCAGGGGCGGCCTGCTTTGGAGGTCGCACAACTGTGGGCATTATGGGATTGTGGAGTGCCGTCTCCTCCTCTGTGGGCTCCTCCAGGATCTAAACAAAAATGGGATCATATGATAATAACTCAATAATGTCTTCAACTCGGGTTCCTCTTGAAAGGAAGAGGCATTTCTTGCTGTTCATGCCCGAGTATCCATGGCACCGGACTTTAACCATTTCGGCCAACGTGCTCTGCCAAGGCAGTGAGTGCGGCGCTGCATAATTCTTGTGCAGACTGGTATCTGTGCTGGGTGTAAACACTGATCACTGTTCCTTACCCAGCCTGTGGCGCTGAACATCTTGAGGTCTAAAGGATCTCCAGAGAGTTCCCCCTCTATCTTGGTCAGTGAGTGGCAGGTTGCCATGCAGGCCACAAATGCTGAGCTCACCAGAGTCTCTTTAGCTGCTTCAGACTCTGGTGGAAAAAAGCTGCAGTAGAGAGGGAGGATCAGACTCAGCAGTAGCACTGTTTGTGACTACGACAGGAGCAAATTACATATAAATATAATGCTATATAAATAAGGTCGTGCAAGTGCCCTCGTGGTTACTAATGACATCATGTGAAAACCCCAGGAAAATGTTATTTTCCTAACAGACAGGAATCCTTTTCCAGTAGGAGAGATAAAAATCAAGACATCCACAGAACACAGTGTTATTTGAGCAATTTTTTTTTTTTTTTTTAGTAAACAACGTTCTTGGATGTTTATGCATCTGTGAATATGTGTCTTTCTCCAGTGTTCTGGGAAGGCAGGTGCAGGACAGAGTAGACACATTAACTTATTTTCAGGTCCCTCACTTGTGTAAACTTGTGTAAGGGTAAGAAACTATTTTTAGATAAAGTAGCCAGAAAAGAGCGTCCATTTTTGGCAAATCTAGCAAGTTAAATAGCTGACAAATCAAGATACTTCATCACATTCATGGAAAAAATCAAACAGAAACTCAGTACTGCCAGAAAGAGCCCTGCTGATTGATGTGCATACCCCCCCCCCCCAATGCCTGAGAACAGCCATATTAAAGATATTGTTGCAATGATATAAATGTGATGTCTGTGAATATCTGACATATCTGAAACTTATATCTCATAATAAATATCATCCTATTACACTCAAGCTTCTGAGCAATGTAAAAAGAGAAGAAAAAGCACCTGCTTTGGCATGAACATAGCCAGAACGCTGAAGAAAAATACATACTTCACAGAATCCAACAAGCTAGTTTTCTACAACATCTGCTCCAGCTGCCGTCATCATGTCCCTCCAGACTCCTGATTCTCATCAGTTTTGCGGTTACTCTCAGAAAACTGACGCAGATGTGTTCGTATTAGACAACAAACCCAGAGCCAAGAGGCCACCTCCTACCTGCCGTCTTCAGCTATCTGAATGCCCCACAGGTCCAAACCATCCTCAGTCAACGTTCCAGTCTGAAGGAAAAACAAATAGAGATCTATAACAACGATAAGGAAGACACCAACCCAACCAACACCAGTATTCAAGAGAACCTGGTCCTAACCTGTTAATACAACATGAACACACTTTCTGAGGAGTACAGAAATAGAACTTAAGAATTAAAACAACCATAAGCTTCTTCAAAGATATTTTTGAGACAGAAACATTTTGCTGCCGGTTTAGTACAGACTATGTACCATCATGATAAAAAATAAAAAATTAATATAAAATATAATAAAACTTTGAGTTTTAGGAAGCACAGTATTACATTTATGACAGTGATTTCACTCCCTCGCATCCAACCAGTCTGTACAATCACAAACAAAACTTTGATTCAGAGCTTCAACTAATTATCAGATTAACTATTAATCTGTTCTTTTCCTTTTTGTTGATTATTTGGTCAAGAAAGAGTCACGAAAAAATGAACACGAAAGCTGTAGTAAACATTTTCAGATGGCTTGTTTTGTCTGACCAAAAGTCCAAAACCAAAATATATCCAATTTATTATCGTAGAAGAAAATCGTAGAAAACATTTGAGAGGCTGGAATCTGTGAATTTTTGGTATTTTCACTCAAAATGTGACTTTGCGATTAAATGGTTATAAAAATAGTTTCCACTCATCCACAGTCGATTAATCTACTAAACGTTCCAGCTCTGCTTTGCTCTTATTGCAGTAACAATATCAAAATGATTTCCCTGCTCAGTATGTGTTATAATGAAAAGAACATTTCATGCTAGAGGCAGTTTCCCTGTAATACTTCAGCTCCTATCATAGATTATACAGAATCTCCTTCCAAGTGAATCAATACCATAGCATTAACATACTTTAAATGAGTGGTGGTTGATGTTGTGGCGAAATGGAATCATTGCGCAACTATAACACTGCCTCAGGACACCATGAGTCATTTTGCTTTATGGTTTTGACGGTCATGAAGTCAGTCTGAAACGAGAACTTGTGCTTGAACTGGAAGTGGGTTTGGACGCTTCATAACTAATTTTCACGCATTCTGAGTCAAGACTCTACCCGGTCCAAGTCGAGTACAGTTCCTGGAAATGATCTTGAGATGCACAACGAGTACAGAGCCTGAAATTCAACACACAACAAAATCACACTGCAAAAAATGACGACTGTGGTTTAGACTACCTTGTCAAAGCAAACCAGGTTGAGCTGACCACACATGTTGATCCTCTGGGGACTGATGCAAAAGATGCCGACACGCTTCAGACGCCGCTGTGCGTACACAATACCAGCCGTCATGGCTGCTGGTAAGGCCGGCGGCACGGTGATGGTGATGATGTCCAGCGATTCAATGATGATAGTTTTGGCTGGAACCTGGATGGGATCAAGAAACAACCATCAACAACTGACATTTAGCGCATTTAGACGTTCACATGTCCCCTATCAGTCACAGCAGTTATACCTTGTTCATTATACTGAGGACGATGGTGTAGATGAAGCCGATCCCTGCCACCCCCACCAGACACAGCAGGAACAGGTAAGCATCACGGTACAGCTTGAAGTCTGTGGGTTTAGGGTAGAGGATGGAGCGCACCAGTTGGCCTTTCTCTGTACTGAAGCCTGTAGGATCACAGAAGAAATAACATTCGATCATTTTATTGTAACCATGAGTGCGATCGGTCTGTTTTTCACTGTCTCACCTGTTCTGACCACAACAGCCTTCACCAGTTCACCAGTGTAGAAGCGGGTCTGGATAACGTGAGTGCCACAGAAAAGGGTGTGCCTCTTGTGCTCCTCTATATTGTAACTCCTGGCTGCCTCCTCACCTAAACTGGGCAGACTGGTCTTGGTGACTGGCACGCTCTCTCCTGAAGATAAAGGGAGAATTAACAGGCATCAAACAAAAACCACATCTGAAACAGATCGTGTGAACACAGGCCGGTAACACCATGAAAGCATGTCAGATAATAAGGTATAATATTACACCACATTTATCTCAATTCACTGTATTTCAATGTTAAAATAACCCAAGTAGACCTTTAATTCATGTACGATTATTCAAGCATATCATTAAACAAAACAAACAATAAAAGATACAGGAATAAAATAAGGCAGAAACCAGTAAAAAGCACCTAAAAATCTAAGATCTGTAGTGCATTAAACACTCTAAGATATCCGGAACATTCAACAAAAATTATTATTGATAGGCTAATTGATTAAAAAGAGTTTGAAGTAGTGATTCATTGAGTGATTTCTGGTCAACACCTGTTAAAAGATCATTGCTGTGATCGAGTCATGACAACGTCTGCATCTTTAAAACTCAAAACTGGACAAATCTTGAATCCATTTTGGAATTATCTCTTAGATGGCAAGAGCAGGACTGGATGAGCCTGCTGTCCAGAATAGCGGTAAATCACTTTCCTCTATGACAAGTACTGTGAAGAAAGAGTCCTGTTTCTAATACCACACAAAGAAAGAAGCCTGTTTCTCAGAAGTAAGACCATTTGTTAACTACAAGGAGGTACCAGGAAATATAGAAATACAACCTGTCAGCATGCTCTCATTCACAATACAGGTCCCATGGACAAGCACGGCATCGCAGGGCATGATCATCCCATTCGCTGGAATAATGACGACATCGCCAGGCACAAGCTCTGTCGACATGGCCTCTTCAGTATCTAGGTACATCAATTAGAGAGAGAGAGGGAGAGCACAGTGAAAAAGACCGTGCACTCTCTAACTGCTAACAATCATGAAGATGCTATCAGAGATCAATAATGTGATTCATGTTTTACCGAATAATAAAAAAAAGACCTAATGGGGGCTGCTTAATAACACCACTAAAACATCATCTTCTTTACGCCATCAGCACCTTTTAGAAAACATCAGTCATTCATGAATGATTAAAGCGCTCTCCTGCTTTAACACGGAGCTCTGTGTTGTGATCGGGAGGGACAGCTTACCTTTATTTCCTTTGCACACTGAAACACGGACCACACTGTGTGCTGCCACCATGTTGTGCAGCATCACATATTGCTGAAACGAGAGCGACAGAGCGAGAAAATACTTCTGATAACACACACAAACACACAGTGAATATTTCAGAATAAGATTCTTAAGGGAATTCAACCGAAACTGCTATCACTTGGTGTTCTTTGTATCTATGCCCTTAAAACTTTCAACAATTTGTCAGTGCACTTCACATTCTTCCCTGGGATCAGGCAAGACTCACCTTTTTAATGGTATACAGTGAGGTAGCTATTGAAATGACGGACATGAAAACTATGGCCGTGGCGTAATAGTAGTAGTCCTCTGCACTCCACAGAATAACACTGAAGAGCTGGAAGATGTAGAAAGGATTCAAGACCTAATGGAGGAAGAGAAGGAAACACAGGCTGAAAGCAGAAGAGAGAGCATCTATCACGTTAATTGGTACGCTAATCGACGAGGTGTCAGACTCAATAAGCCTCGCTCTGAACTCACTTCCTTTATGAGGAGCTTGAAGAGAGAAGGCACTCGTACAGCGATCTCATTCTCCCCGAAAAACAACCTCCTGAAGAAAAAGAATCAAATAATGGCACTTTAACGATTTACATGATGACCTGATGTTTTACGGAATGGGATAGTAGTGCAAACAATCTGTGGGGTAAAGTGTATGTGTGTGTGCATACCTGTATTCCTGCAGCGTTTTAGAAAGTCCAGAGCTGTGCTCAGAATGGATGCCTGCACAGCTCACCTTCACATCCTCCAAGCCTCTAGAAAAGTCACGCACATTCATGTCAACTGCGGATTTATACTGAAGCTTTATACTGGAGCATTTGTCTGATATACTATGCTGTTTACAGCAGTACAAGCTTCAGTGCTTTTCTGTGGGACTCTTACTTATACAACTCAAAGTTCTGTGTCTCGTCATTCCAGTAGTATGTAGTGCTGTGGTGGGTGAAGTAGTGGATCTAAGGAGGTCAGAGCAGAGGGGGAGGAGGTGGTCAGATATTGACAGTGCAACAACCTTACAGATACACTTCAAAAACAGACAAGAGGTACCTGAGCATGCTGCTTTTGAGCAAATTTCCCATGATGTTCTTCGTGCACAGCACTGACGCCGTGGTCTCCGTCTCCATTCGGCAGCTGAGCGGCGGACTGCAGATCCAGACTGTCAAAGGGTTTCTTCCCCGGAGCCGACATCACATATGCTCTGGCTCGAAACCACTGCCTGAACTCGTTCTGTGATAACAATACAAAGACTTACATTTCTCCTTGGCTGTGAGGCTACACTGGATGTATCATTTGAAGTGTTTACAGTGTGTGTGCCAAAGAATGTAAGTGAGCGTCCAGATGATTTGAGCGCACACAAACAAGATACATCTATTAAAAATCTGATTGTTTTAGCAGGCGAACACAACATCTATCTCATTTACAAAAGCTGAATTTACAAGATAAGTCTGATTACAAATACAGTAAAACAAGTGTGTGAATAAAAGAAAGCAAGTACTGTGGTCCTGAGCAGCAGCGTGTGCGCGTCCTTCAGCGAGGTGCGTGTGCAGGTGCCCTTGACGCCCCACTCAGGCAGCCAATAGAGCAGCAGCAGCAGGAAACCACAGGAGCAAACAGCACCTACACCCACCAGGATCATCTTCCACAGACAGGGTCGGTACCCCCACACCTCCTGCACAAGGACATATGCATGTAAAGAGACTGAAGGGGTGGGACAAATACACTGGTATGTTATTTGCTAGAGAAGGCAGATGAAATAACATGGATAGATAGATTTAAGATAAGCTAAAAATTAAATATAGAATATACAGAATAACCACAAGAAACTAGAAAAATATAAAGTAAGTAACAAATAAGCTAAAAATTAAATATAGAATATACAGAATAACCATAAAATGTACAGATTAGAGATGCACAGCGGTGTAATTATGTCCTACATCACGAATATCATGTAAGAGAAAACTCCAATAGGAGTATTACACTGTTGCTATTTATTGCACAGGAGAAAAACTGTACTGTTAAGAATAGAATACTGTTATTATTGCACAAAATACTGTTGCTATTTATTGCACATGAGAAATCTGTAAGAAACTGTTAATATTGCACAAGAAAAGCTGTACTGTTCAATACAAGTGGTCATGTGGGAGCATAGGAAAAAGAAAAACACAGCAGCAGTCTGACTACTGTCAGGACAAAGGACCTCCGGTAGCGTTCTTTTTTTGCACTGAGGGTGCAGCAGTCTGCGGCTGAAGGAGCTCCCCAACTCTCCACCCCAGTCTCACCCCTCTCACCCCCAACACCCCGCTGTCTCCTACAGGGGGTGAGAGGGATTGCTCCGAATGCTTGCCAGCTTGGCCAACATCCTCCTCTCTCCCACAGAGTCCACTGAGTCCAGGGGGCGGCCCAGGACAGAGCTAGCCCTCTTTATCAGTTTGTCCAGCTTCCTCTTGTCCCTGTCCGTTATTCCACCACTCCAGCAGACCACTGCATAGAAAGCTGCTGATGCAACTACGGTGTCAAACTGGAGTAAATGATGCATTTGTTAGGGACTATTTTCAGCTGTGGATTAACACACATATCGAGCTTTGGTGAATATTAACAGCAGCGGGTCAGTGCATGTGGGATTGACTGGCATGTGTTTTTATGTTTTTTGGACCAAAATTGAGCTCTGTGGCACAGAGGAATCTGATGCACAGATCTGGATGCACAGACAAAACCTGTTAGTTGGATCAATTCATTGTTGATTTTGGTCTTTTTGTGGGATTTGTTGACAACAAGTAAAAAAATAAACATCCATCATTTCTCTAAAGCTGACACATACTGCTGATTACCATCTGGTCTGAGTAGAGATATAGTGTAGCTGCCGTAACTGAGTTCATTCAAATCTAGTGGTGTTTGTTGATTCCCTGTCTCTAATAAAGCTGTTTACATTTACATGTTCTTCTGTTTCTGTTGTCAGACAATGGAACCAGCATGAAACAGTGATTGAAATGTGGCTGTGCTGTGATTTCAGTTGTATTTACTTATAACTATACTTATACATGAAGAGGGAAAACCAAACCTCACGCTTGCAGGGCGACTTTCTCTTATGGAAAGTAGCAAAGGTTTATCCAAAAAGTGGCTAGATTTGTTCCTAGGTGCTTTTGAGTAGAAAAAGTTGCTAAAGGGGTCTGAAAAGTCAGTAAATTCAGCAACAAAGACAAAACACCCTCCAATGACATAATAGAAACTGTTTGCATCTATGAACTTTGAAAGAGCATCAACCAATGGAGATACTGCAAAACTCAGTTGTTCAATCTTCATATACAGTCTATGGGTCATTCAAGGACATTCAAGTTTTTAAGGGCTAACCTTTCTGTCTGACCAAAAACTTGGAGGGAAACCTGAAATGGCACTAAAGCACCTCCCTGTGCTGTAACATGAATGTATTATTTGCAAGCAGGCCAATGGAATTCAAACCATGGGTCTCAAAAGGCGTCAATAAGATTGGTGATGTATTCGATGACAAGGGTACGCTCAGTTTTTAGAACTACGTCCACCTCTTTGATCTGTCTGACTGAGGTCAGCACTTAACCTCCCGTTCACCCTTTGCAGCAATATACTCCACACCGGACAACAGAACCTGTCTATGCACAGAGCATGGAACAGAGACTTAAAGGATGAAGAGATCCACAGGATGAAGACCTACAATGGGTACGGAAAGTATTCAGTTCTTTTTTGATAAATTTGCAAAAATTTCAACAATTCCATGTTTCTGTCAATATGGGGTGCTGTGTGTACATTAATGAGGACAAAAAATGAACTTAAACGATTTTAGCAAATGGCTGCAATCTAACAAAGACTGAAAAATTTAAGGGAGTCTGAATACTTTCCGTACCCACTGTATGTTGGGACAATGTTTGGGAAAAATACATTCTATCCTTTTAAGAATCCAAACCAACTTATTCATTTTAAGGTGTGTCACTGAGTTTATTATACACCTGTCACCAGGTTTCACATGGGACAAGTGCAAAGTCCGAATCGTAATATGTGTCAGCTTCATTCATTATAAAGTTATAAACACAAAACATGGGAGCGTCCCTCTGTCCAAGCCTTTAGGGACAGGGTATCCAATGTTATGTCTGAACTGAGAGGTGAGGCCATAATACACAACCCAACTTTACTGCTCCTCAGTGATGATTTATAGCTGAGATTAACCTTTCTCAATTAACTATGTATTAGCAGCCCATGGCATGGACAGAGGGATGCTGCCATAGGGGGGGGATGACGAGAGAGGGGGAGCAGGGATTTATGTGTGAGCAAAACATTGTAAATATTTGTATCTTTCACTTTTGAGCCATTTGCAAATAAAGATTTGTTCACAAAAAACATATAATTACACTTGTATCCAGCTAAACAACTAAAAACCACAGGCCAAACTGTTCTTAGTATATAATAAGAATTAAAAAAAAAGACAGTGAAAAATGCATTGTTCAACATAAAATAAAATGGTTTAGGGAAATATCAGTAACATAGGAAGTGATATTTACCATCTCATCCTCCAGGTCCTTGTTTATAATCCTCATCTCTCTTGTCTTCATTCTGTCATAAGTGCAACAACTGCAAAGAAAAGCAAAGATAAAACACCTTATTTACTACATTTAAGAGGTGTTTTACTTCCTGGAGCTTCCTTATCACAGAAATCTTCAATTCTGTCTGGTCAGCGAAGACATTGCAACTCCAATCTCGGTCAGAGGCATTAAAGGATTCAGTTTTATGGCTTCTGAAGCAAAAAAACATCCAAACAGGGAAAGACGACAAGTGATTCATTTGCTTTTTTTATTACATGAGTTCACTTTCATCTCTGGGGACGAACAGAAGAAGCAGCAGAATGTGTTTGTACAGAGTTAAAATAAAACCTATAACATACAACTCTGTGCACAGCAAGAAAAAACCTTCACTTATCCTTGCTTAGGAAATAATGTCTGTAAGGACGAAAGATCTTTCATGCAAGTAACAACCTGACCGAACTGCTGCCTTCCTCGCAGCCGCCACATAAACACTGCATTCAAAGCCTCCAGTGATATGCTTCAGAAAACAGCTACCTCCATTAAGCTCTCCCTGATCAGTCCTAATGTTGTTTACTCACCTTTTTCCAGGAACTTTAGCTGAGAGGAAAATTGAAGTCCAGGTGTATTCCAGGTATTAGTAGTTCTTCAAGTGTTAATCCAGCCCAGATCAGTTTTACTCAAGACAATTAAAAACCTCCCATGTCCAGAGCTGCAGAATTAGGCTTCACTTGAATGTAAATAGTTTCTTTTTTTCTTTCTGATATCAACTTCCTCACTGAATTGGCTCCTTCACCTCCTTGGAATAACAACTTTTACTTGTACGTCACCGCGGTGTCACAGCATATATTAAAACCTGCATAAACATGTTTGATCTGTAGGATTGTAACAATCTGAGCCTCACAACACACTGACATGTCACTTTGCCTGATACCACTTTAATTGACTGACAACTTTATTGACCACTTTAGTGACATGCAATTTTCCATGTGGCCATCGGTGTGATAGGTTGTTAGGTAAAGACACATGGAAACCTTTGCACTGTGCACAAATGTTCATGTTCAATAACAGTGACACCTACAGTAATGTTTGACTCACAGTCTGTCTGACCAAGCCAGACCTCTCAGTAAGACCCATCACCTGTGAGTCTGTAAACTGGGAAAAAAAGACACTAAAGTCAATTCTACTTTTCTTAGACTTATTATTTTACAACTTTACATCCCAATAGATTCATTTTTTAAACTGCATCCCAAAAGAAAATTATGATCTAGGCTAGATAAACTCTGTGATCTTTGTACATAGCTTTTGTCCATCACACTGAAACTATGTACAAACATCACCAATGTAACATCTCATATCACCATGAACACATCCACCCTATCGGTGGAAGCAGCAGCCTGTGGGGATGATTCTCCCAGAAGAGAAATGCTGCTCTAAACCCTGCCGCAGTCTGCAAGCAAATCAGGACTTGATTTATTGTGCAGCAGGACAAAGACCCCCCCAAACGTAAAACCTAAGCAACACAGCAACGGTTTCCAAATCAAGTCCAGACATCAGTCCAACGCAGAACCTGTGGCAGGACCTCAAACCTGCTGCTCAAGCAACCATGTGCAACATGAAAGAACATGACAGAAAAACTGCAGTGTCCAGATGATACAAAGCTATTGACACAGACTCATGTGAGTGTCAACAGCTGCGAAAGGTGCCTCCAATGAAAGCTGACCTTAAGAAGGAAGAGCTCCTGCCAACAGTAGTTAAAGCTTTTTGCACTTTATGTACATTTATAGGTTTAACATTAACACAGAACAGGCCATTAAGGAAAAAATCTCAATTACCTATTTACTTTCAAGTTGTAAAACAATCAAACATAAAGTCTAAGACCGTGGACACTTTTTATAGACACTGAACAACCAACTGTACTGTTGATCTAAGGGAAACAAGCCTTAAATGCGAGACCTAAAATTGCAATTTCCACACTGCTGCAACTCGGAATCTTGTGCAACCACATCAGCGAGAACAAAGCCACTTTCAGTCAGCGTTTGTGACTTTCACCAACATGATAGAGTCATAGAATAGTTTAGGAAGTTGCCGTTAAACCGAGAAGAAGCGCCTTCACTTTACCTTTCCACAGCCCGAGCATGTGTATATCAAAGGCACCACGTAAAACGCGTTTTAAACAACTCACCGATGCCTCTTCTCTTCTGGATCAGTAAGTCAGACGGTGCATTGTCGTTGTCGTATTCGGAGTTTGCTCGGTTGCCCTCTGCAGCCCGTTAACACTGACGATCTAACAGCATGTGTCTGAGGAAACGCGCCGACACCGAGCACCACCACCACAGATCCACGCTGCGCTGTGACCGGACCGTCCCAAACCGGTCCATTCAGAAGGAAGTGGGAAAACAGGATGTGAGGTCATTAGAGGACACCCGTGTTTGGTTTTAGGCTCAATTTCTGCAAGTTGCAACAACTCGGAGAAGCGCAGCGACATGTGCAAGGAGCAGTCAACCCGCAACCGAGGGAGCGTAGTGAAATCCCAGTCTCCTTTCCTTTCTTCTTTTTTTTTTAACTGCCTCTGTTCGTGCAATAATACAATATTTGATAATTAGCGGCCCATTGGTTGGAGCATATGGCATGTTTAGCTGCGAGACTGGTGTTATTTCAGGTCAGTGGCAGAGAAGAAATAGTCAGTGACTTGGCTGAGACTTCACTAAGTCCCGGGATAACCTTTTGGTTCTTTATCACAGATGTTTAAAGAAAAACACAAAGAGACAGCTGGTGTGATTCTAAAATAAATTTATCTGTCACATCAGAAAACGAAACACCGATTAAATCTTTCATCAACTTTTCACATAACAAACCTGCATAATGTTTCAGTACTTGTGATATGAATGATTTAGAGTAGAAAATACGTCGGCTAAAGTTACAAGATGCCACAGGTTTTACTGGCAAGACGAACAATACACATTTTCACACCCCTGCACAGTCTGTACATTCAGCCAAACTCAAAGTCTGGAGCTCACACACACTTTCACGTTTAAAAAAAACCAAACAAACAAACTCTGTGATAACTTTTCCAACATCCACCTTTATTAGTGGTGCATTGCTTCGCATGCACACAATAGTGTGCAATGTGCAACGCCAACAAATGACACATCAAATCGAGCGGCTCGATCGGACTCGGTGTGCTTGTATTATTTTTTTTTCTCCAGAATATTCAAGTTTCGTGAAGTTATTCGCGGAAAAACTGCGAAAGATCACCCATAGAGAATGAATGAGAAAAGTTCATTTTAAGAAAGTCGTCGTGAGTCACAGAGACTCACACAGGCACACCCAGACACACAATAGCACAAAAAAACAGCGCAATGCACCACTCTCTCATTTCCCGCAGGGGAATTGTCTAGTTTTCCACTTGTTTAGCAGCATCCTGCGGCACTACGGCTGCACGTCCGCTACCTGCAAGAAAACAAAGTTTTTTTATTTACTCAAATCAACGCAGTCACAAAGCTTATTAAGAAGATAAAAAATTTGTCACTCTAGAAAGTGTCTTTAATCAGACACTACAAGATCAGTCCAAAATAAAAGTCAAATTTGTCCCCTGTCTCAAACATTGGATGAATGAGGGAAATATCTACAGCCTGATGACGTGCAAATAATCTTCAGACCCATTGTTCAGGTGCAAGCTGCTGTCACTTTACAAGCTGCCAAATAAGAAGGTAAAATGAATTCATTAAAACAGACTGAAAACACTACACCCAGTTAAGCTGATATGGTGATAAGTGAAGTTGTGTTGACAGAAAGTGTCTAATTTCTTCTTCCAGCAGATATGAGATAATACTATTGTTTATTTGGACTCATGTTTGCGTCCAGTATCTCACTCTCCTTTTCTGTTTTGGTCTCCACCGACTCCTGAGGGAAATATCTGCCTCTTTAAGCAGCTAAACGCTGCACTATGTTCACCAGCTGCTCACTAACTGTCCGTCCGCCTGCTGGTTTGTGCTGAGTAGGTGGCGTACACTGCACTGGGTTTCTCAAAGCATTTTTTTTTTTTTTTTTCGGCTGAATTCAGCTGCCTGACATGAGAGCAGTGAGATTGAACCAAAACATGCTGCAGGCCACAGAAACCAAAACAATGAACTGAAAGATGGTAAAGCGGTGCTCCCTCGAGCTGAGAGGAACTGCACAGAGGTGATAATTTTCTATGTTATTTCGTCCATTGTTGACATAATAATATTGATTTGTGCGGCTCTACATTTATACTGAAATAACCTTTTGATACATCAGTAAAACTCAATGTTACCTCCTCTTCCACCTCTGCCACCACGCCCCCCTCTGGCAGCCCCCCGACCTGCAGGCTGACCACCAGGACGCCCCGCCGAGCCTCCTCTGGCACCTTGGCGACCCTTTTCACCCTTTGCTTTTGCATAAGCCACAGTCACTTTGTTGCCATCTATCTCACAGTCCTCCATGGCTTCTTTGACAGCTTTACAATTTTCTTCACTCTCAAACTCAACAAACCCAAACCTGAGAAAAATAAAGAGGACAGCGTAAAGTCAACTTCAAAAACAGGCAAAAAAAAAAGACATTTTTAGACAATTATGACAGTAAAGAGACAACTTCATGCTGCCCACCCCTTTGAAACTCCTGTCTCTTTATCTACAGCGACTCTTGCACTGAGGGCTCCATCAAAGGCACTTTTAAGAGTCTCTGCAGTCGTCTTCTCAGCGAGGCCCATTATAATCAGCGTTTTTAATAGGACTGAAAAAAAAACGAAAAAAAACTTTGGTGTCACAATTTTCAGTCATCACATCTCAAACTGACTTTAGAAAAACTTAAAACTGATGTTTTGCTATCAATAAATATCAACTTGACCTGATCAGGCAGATTATTAGGCACATGAACAGGAACTGTGCCACATACCTTTTGCCTTCTCTGGTGTTTCTCTCATTTCAAAGAATTGGACTCTGATTGTCTTTTTGCAGATCTTAATGTTGTTTGATGCCTGCAAGGCCTTTTCAGCATCTGCCACACTTGCAAACTCGACAAACGCATATCTGCAGAGAATTAGAGATGTTTTTTTTAAGAATATTCATATAGTTAATTGGAAAAAACAATGAACGGGTCAGTGAACGTGTCCTTACCCTTTGCATTTGCCTTTGCTTTGAGGCATTTTGATGCTAACAGCTTTCTGAAAGACATTGCTGAGTTTTTTTTCATTTATGTTGTAAGACAGATTGCTCACAAATAAGGTGTTGTTTGGAGGAGCTGCAGCTGATGGAAAAAAGAAAGAAAGCTTTTGTAAATACAGGTAAAACGCAAAGACCAGATTTTACCGACTGATGTTCAGATGAGGGAAAAAAAAAACCTGAATTTCACAGCTACAGGATAAAGTGAGATATCGACAGGACATATCTAACTGTCCAGTGATTTACCTTTTGTATCTTCAGCTTTGGTGACTTTTGGCACCTTTGTTTCTCCTACACTGTCCACAATTAAAACCCGGCCATGGATCTTGGCTCCTTGTCTTTTCTGCTGTACTTTCTTGGCAATGGTTTTATTTTTAAACTCCACAAAGGCAATCCTGTTGAAAAAGAAGGAAATTTCATTCACTAAGAATTACAAATCTTTTAATAAACATCTTAATCCTTGCATTACTGAATATATAACATAACAATGTAAGTATTACACATTTGACACAATCGTGTGGTTAGGAAGTGAATCCTTTTAAAACTCTCACCCTTGGCTTGGGCCTTTTGTTCCACCAGGAAACCTGACAGCGATGGCCTTGTGGAAGATTTTCAGAATGTTTTTTTTTGTTGCGTTGTATGGGACGTTCTTCAGAAACAAACATCTGGCATCTTTGGCTGCCAAACACAGAACAGTCCTCAGATGAGACCAAACGTCTAACATTACATTCCCAGATCACATCATAAAATTACCATTTAATCAGCTGATGTAGAAAATCTACTCCTCAAATACTGTTTTTTAAAAATAGGCAGTAAATGGCCTCTTATGGTTTGAGCACAGAGACACTACCATTGCATCTGTATCTAGTGTGACAACTAGCACATTATTTAAAGTACTCTGTAATCAAACAATCATAGTTATATGAGTTACCTTTTTTGTCCAGCTGTGGAGCTTTCACCTTCACCTTGTCCTCACTTTTGACCTTTGCTTTAGCGATCTTCACTGGCTTATCGAGGATCATCACTCCGTCTAACGTCAAGGCTTTAGTCAAGTCCATCTCTGAGGCCAAATCTACAAATGCATGTTTTCTACGACAGCAAAACATTACTTTTGAGTTAATTTAGTGTATATCTCAGATACACCTACCACAAGTTTGCTGCTCAAAAGAAAAAAAAAATTAAACCTGAGTAAAATTAAGATAAATTATAAATATACTCACTTCGACCGGTCTAATCTGATGTCTTGAAACAGGAGACTTTGTGTCATGAAGTAACTTGCTAATGAATCTTTGACCTCTTCGGATGTTTTGGAGTTGTTCAGGTTGCCAACAAAAAGACAAAAACCTACAACAAAACAAGGCAGTGAAATGTGTGAGGGCAAAACCTGTCTAAGAAAATTAGGCAAGTGGATTCATTTTGAGTTCCTACCATCATTGATGAGCTTAGTTTTCTTTGATGGGGAAGTTTCATCTTTAGACTCTGCCTTCCGTTTCCCATTTACTGTAATAGATAGAGAACAAGTTTTTTGGTTACAACATTGTACAGCAATGTTCAAGACCTGTTTTTTTTTTTGTTTTTTTTTTTACAATTTCAAGAGATTACAAATCATCTACTGCATTTATATTTGTCTTGAGAATTAATTTAACAGAAATCAAGTAAATATAGATATTCTGGAAAATGTTTACAGTAGTAACGGAATTATGTGCATCGAATAATGGACTGGAGTATATTTTGGTATAACATTGAAAGCTTTGGCGCACAGAGTTCATACTGATGATTTTATTCAGATTATATACTGCCTCAAATTTTAGGCAGGTTGCTATGGTGCCACAAACAGAAGACTCTTTAAATACAATTATTATTATTATGAGACAAGACTATTGTGAAGAAGTTATGTGCGAGTAGGACAGTGGAAGAAACAAACTCTATATGAAGCAGCTGTTTTATCACTGACTGCTAATTGTTAACTCTCCTTACCTGCCTTCTTTTTAACAACCATCTGTTCGCTTCCATTAGTCTGTCCTCCTTCGTTCTTCTTTGCCCAAGTTACAGTTACTGTGGGTGCACTTTCACTTTCGTCAGCAGGGATGTCCATTTGAGATTCTAAAGAGGAAACCCGTTAATGGCACTGCTCAGAATTGCACTCAGGCACACTGTTCATGTTGTATTTCCACTACTTTGTTCATCTTTGATGTTCTCCATCACTTGCTCCATCTCTGTCTGAGAACTCTCATTGGGAGCACTGTCTGTGCATCCTATTGCATCAGTTTTGAATTTAAAACAAGAACACATGTTTTTACTTGTAAAAAAAGATGAGGATTCATTCCTTACTTGATTTTAAGAAAGTGTATACACAGTATGCACACAGTTCAACCAATCAACTGTCTGAAGACTGAGATCAGTTGATTAAATGAGTTAAGTCTGGTATGCTGCTGCTTGGTGGGAACAAAAACCTGCAGCCACATGGCCCTTTGTGGAAGAGTTTGGACACCTCTGTTGTAAAAGATATGTCCTGCTGCCTTTTCACTCTTATAGATCTCACTGCTTTATTTTTTACACAAACATAAAGGCTAACATCACTTTAATGACTTCAGAGGAGGAAGTCTTTGTTTCCTAATAAAATAAGATTATGTAATGCAATAATAGCTTGTAAACAGCCTTACCACAGCCCATCATTTCATTTACAGTTATCTGATCACTTGGAATGGTTCTCCTTTCGGTATCATCATGCTCTCCTTCTTTGTGATTCTTCCTCCAGGATACGGTTACAGTGGTTTTGCTTCCCACTGCTTCAATTACTGTGTCCATCTGAGAATCTAAACACGCAACTTTGTTACTGGCACTGTGCTGAGTTTCAGTCAGATATCATGTGTGATGCATTTGCAGTACCTTGTTCATCTCGGGCCTTCTCCTCCCGTTTCATCTCTGTGCTCTCAGTGGGACCACCCTCCACTGTCCCGACTTTTTGTTCACTTGAGACAGTCTCAGCCTGTCCCTCTGGGGAAAAAAAATCATCCAATGATTTAATATTATTGCTATCCTTAACTCCAAAGAGTCATGTTGACTGTAGATTTAGAGTTATTTAAAAGAGATGACTTGCCAATGTTACACTCTTCTCCTCCAACTTCATTGGTGACAACTTTGCTTTGTCTTTTTCTACGTCTTGCAGCCTGAAAGAAACAAATACATATATAGCATTATCACCCAACTTAAAATTCATTCTAATATTAATCAGTTTGTCAATTATTTTTACCATATACCATTTGCATTATAAAACCTTAGACAACAGTGGAAAACGTCCATAACCATTTAGCAGTGATGTCTTTAAAACATTTGTGTTGCAAATCCTCATATTTCAGAGGCTTAAATCATTGAACGTCTGGCATTCA
This sequence comes from Toxotes lorentzi, assembly GCA_037833715.1. Taxonomy (NCBI): domain Eukaryota; kingdom Metazoa; phylum Chordata; class Actinopteri; family Toxotidae; genus Toxotes; species Toxotes lorentzi. The sequence continues at coordinate 7,469,892 of JBBMJY010000006.1, forward strand.
CTACTGACAAATAACTCACACTCTTAATTACTAAAAATGCATGTCACTTAACTTCTGTCAATAAACAAAGTTCATCGACTAGTCGACTAATGATCCAGCCGGACTTGAGAGATAAACGTAACAGCACTATTATTACTATGTACCTGCTTGCAAACAAATTGACAGGTTGTACAATTGTAAGTTAACCAGTGAAAACAGTGTATGTTGGTACAGATCTGGTTTCTGATGTGACCATCACTAGCTAACCAAACTGTTAGCTAGTTAGTTTGCAGCTAATGAGACCAAACAGCGGTTAGCTTAAAACAGTCTATTCAGTGCACGTTGTAGCCTGGTTAATATAAATGTAATGTAGCATAGTCCTTACGTCTGTCTGTTCCATATTGTGTGTTACAATAGCAAACAATCACAGCCAGCTTGTCGTCGCCGTTGAACACGTGTGTTCAACTCCTGCTCTGATGTACGCTCTGAGCATGCGTGTGCTGGTACTACGGGTGCCGAAAGGATGGAGGGCTTCAGTTACGTTCCTGCGATGGAGAAGCGGTAACACTGCTGGAATTCCCTGAACAGACATTTCAGTGTGTCCGCTTCACTGCGATGAGCACATTTTGGGTAAACTACTGGGCAGCGGTGGGTGATGTTTAGAGAGGGGAGCCGTATTCGGTGGTGTTTTTCGAAGCTTTTTACGCGCCCCTGTTTCAACTGTCAGCTAGCCAAGTAGCCAATTAGCTTAACTTAAATTTTGAGTTGGTCAACTCCTACATCAGGTCTCCACCAGACTCAAGTGTATAGAAACTGATTTTTTCACTTAATGTGTGTTTTTGTTCGACCAGTGAAACAAACCTGAGCGCTTTGTTGCCTCGGGCAGGTAGAGCTGGAACTGGGACTGGACTTCGAAGAAGCCTCGGTCCGAAGGTCGACTTGCAGCCTCAACGCGACACATCACCAGGTGCTGATAAAGTATTATTGGGTCACACCAGCCACTCGGGCTGCGAACAAGACCAGCATGAGCTGACCATGAACACTGGGATAGACTTTTCTACAATGGGGACTCAGAGGAACGGTTTCCAGAAGGAGAGCTTCATTTTGTCAGTGGACGTCGGCACAACATCAATCAGGTGTCACGTCTACGACAAGGAGGCAAAAATCCGGGGATCATGCGTCACCAAGGTATTTTTCTCCTTCTGTTTATCCCTTTGAATTCGCATTTCTCACGTACACCACCCACATCCCTAATGCAACTTATACGTGTGGTTTCACTCTTTCGCGATACTTTATGTAGGTTGTTCCCTTGTATCCAGAGGTTGGACATGTAGAGATGGACCCAGATGCACTATGGAAAGGGTTTATCTGTGTGGTAAAGGGAGCTGTGCAAGGTACAGTTGCACCATGTCATGTCCTGTCCATGTCCTGCATCTGTCTACACACACCCACGCCAACGAATGTGGTTAGATTTGGTTAATTTTTCACGAGAATGGGTACACCTCCAGTTTGGTCTGTTTTTTCAGTGAGAACAAATAAAGCAAGCAGAAGATCGATTAACATATACTGAGATGCCAGTTCTGTAGGTGCACCTGAATTCTGTACATTCAGTGCAATACATAACACCCTTAGTAAGCACGCCATGCTCGTATTTTGCAGAGCTTCTGTCAGAAAAGTGTTGATTTAACTCCATGCACATTTCAGTGGCTTCATACTGTGCTGTTGTTTTATTGCATTATTACATTAAACTGAATTGAGAAGGGTTGTTTTGCTCACAATACACGAGAAACACTCCTGTTACAAAATATATTCCAGGAATGTACATGGGACAACCTCTTCCTGTTTCTCAACATAACTATTGTAATGTGTGCGTGTGTGTGCGTGTGTGTGTGTGTGTGTGTGCTGCTATAGATGCAGGAGTACAAATGCGCCAGATAGAAGCCCTTGGTATATCCACTCAAAGAGGCACCTTCACAACATGGGACAGGTAAACTGAATAAAAACAATCAAATTACTTTTCCTTAGCTCAAAAAAAAGTCTCTAAATGACTTGTAGACAAACTTGAACTCCCGTTAACCTGAAATCGCATAGTTCTTTTCCATCCTGGTCCCTTTTCAGGTTCATTTCATTACCTCTCTTTCCCTCTGACAGGAGAACTGGAGTTCCCTTCCATAACTTCATCAGCTGGCAGGATCAGAGGGCTGCAGACCTGGTGAGGTCCTGGAACAGATCTTGCACCATGAAAGTGAGTCTTTGTCTGCTTTGCATCTCTAATGTTCATGTACTGAATAAGGAACGTAGTCTAGAGATATACAACATTGTCTCTTCACACAGAATTACATTTTCATTGTTTTTCCAACAACCGCAGACAATCCATGGCATCACAAAGGTCCTGTATTTCCTGAGCAGGCAGAAGCGGTTGCTTGCTGCAAGTCTTATTGTCTTCTCTACTCAACATGTTACCTTCCGCCTCGTCTGGGCCCTGATGCACTACAAACAGGTGAGTGTGTATGCACATGAGAGCAGGCAACCAGTTAAACCAGTTCACTTATATGAACCTAGAGCAGTTGTGCTGCACCTTCATCTGCTTGAAAAACACTGCTGCTTGTGTGCTGGCCTGAACCACTGTTTTCATGGAGAGACAGTGGGTACTGATGTCAAGACCATCAGAATACAGGGGTTTGCCCTGAAACGCTGGAACTGCTAGTAAAGGTGTCTTATCTGACACCAGAAGACTGTTTCCTAAAGCCCGAGGTCGACATCATAAAATTGCTTGTTTTGTCACATCAAGAGTCCAAATCCCAGAGATATTCAATCTACAATAAGATAAAACGGAGAGAAAGAAGCAAATTCTCATATTTAAGAGGCTGGAACCAGATAACATTTAGCATTTTTGTTTGAAAAATGACTTGAATGATATATGTGATTTATCAAAATAGTTGCCAAATAACTTTCCGTTAATCAGCGAGAGAGATTTATCATAAAATTGTCTCAGCTTTACCTTTTTGCACCCACTCTCCCACCTGCTTGTCTAGCACCATTGAGTGAACTTCTAGCACCACTAAAAGTTAAATCAGTATAAACGTATAATATATGTATCGAAACATTAAGTTCTCATCTTTTCAGTAATTGTGGTCATTTTCAAAGCAAACGTACGTTCATACAAATAGTCCTGGTACAAAGCACGGCCTCATTATGTTCCGCTCTTCTTCCAGATTCGTCAGGCGGTAGCTGAAGGCAATTGCTGCTTTGGAACAATTGACACCTGGCTGCTGTTCAAACTCACAAAAGGTGCATTTGAGCTCATGTGAAGGCCATCGCTCTAAGAGCACAGTTTCTTTTTAAAACAGTCCGGTAAAATACCATTTGTCCAGTGGATCACATTTCATACAGCGTTGAGCAGGATTTAAGATTGGGACAGAAAGTACTTTGTGTTTCCAGTCCTATTGCATCAGCGATTAAAGTCCTCAGAAATGTTGTAGCTACCTCCTGTGGGAGGGGGTGAGTTGGAACAGGAGTTCAAACAAGCTTTGTTTTTGTTTTTTTAACTTTTGGAGAAAGATTTTTTTTTTTCATACACTCATTTGTGTCGCCATGTCTGTTTTAGGACGCGTCCATGCCACAGACTATTCTAATGCCAGTTCAACGGGCATTTTCGACTCCTATCAGGTCTGGTGCATGTCATGTTTATTTACTTTTTTTTTTCTGTGTTTGCTGCGAGTTTTTTTTTTGTTTGTTTTTTTTCCATATCAATGTAATGTGACTGTTTTTCCCACAGATGTGTTGGAGTGGTTTCCTCTGCTCTCTTGTTTCTCTGCCTCTCTCTATTTTCCCCAAAGTAGAAAATACAGGGTGAGTCAACCACTTCCTTTAAATTCCAACTCACTGTACTCATCATGTCTTAGTCAGCAAAAGTCTTTTAATGTGCAGCCATATATTTCATCACATTCAGCACACAAGGGTGCTTTTCTCAGTATTAGTATTAATACTCAATATTATGGCTTATAATGATTCTTTACATATCAAAATTTCATTTCAACTTTTGGATCATTTCAACGTCTGCACACTGTTTAAAACTGTAAAGTAAAATGTCCCAATCTACGGCCTGACAGACAGTGTAAGATAATGCGTTGTCTCTGGTTTCTCCTTCATGATGCACCAGCCATGACTTTGGTTCCACAGACCCATCTATCTTCGGAGTGTCCATTCCTATCATGTCACTGGTGAGTTGTCAAGGTCTTGGCATCACACACACTGTTATCTGTGCAATTATGATTTAAAAAAAAAACTTTCTGATTCTGTTTATGCCATTGTGTCACCACCATTATGTCGTAAAAAGGATATAAAAAGGAATGAATTGAAGCAGTAGAATGAAAGCAGTCGTCATAAACTGAGGCAGTATTGCACAGTATGACTTTGTCCTTCCCGCTGTGAAAACTGAGCTTTAGACATTTTCAGTGTGGCACAGTTGAGACTAAACCTGTTTAGTATTCTGAGTGTTCACAACAAAAAAGTGACTTCCTTGGTCCCTTCGCTGCAGATGGCGGACCAGCAGGCAGCCATGTTTGGAGAGTGCTGCTTTGATGTTGGCGATGTGAAGATCACCATGGGAACAGGCACCTTCATGGACGTCAACACAGGGAGCAAACCGCATACATCTGTAGCAGGTGCAGCAAAATACACACATGTTTAGATAATTGGATCCAAATTTGTCAATACGCATTACAAGCCCGTGTTTCTGCTCTGTAGGTCTGTATCCTCTGGTGGGGTGGAAGATGGGCTCAGAGGTGGTGTACCTGGCGGAGGGCAATGCAGCAGACACAGGCACTGCCATCAAATGGGCACAGGAGCTGGGTGAGCAATGAGCTGCGTACAATAGCTTATGTGTATTTTACAGGAAAATCATGTAAGAAGGGTTAGAAAGTTTTGTAGTAAAATAGAAACATCACAAGATTGTTGACGGTCTTTAAGGTTAAGCAATGTCGTGATGTCAAGGAGGTGTTTCATGAGCTTAGCTTCATGCAGCAGCAGCAGCTGTTAACAACCAGATGGTGAACACAGTGGAGCAGTTAAAGAGCCAGATACTTCCCTTAGGGAAACAGAACTAATGGAAAAGGTCATATTTGTCAGGTGGCCAGAAACATGACTCCAGATGAAACATGAATGCTGTTTCCTCCGTGGTGTTTAAATAGGCACCTTGCTTTTCAACATGTTCAGCATAACAACTTTACAAGGTTATGATATGACAGTGTTGTGTTTTCAATTTGTTCTGCTGCCACAAGGGGCCAAACATCTATTTACACATCGTGTGTGTGTGTGTGTGTGTGTGTGTGTGTGTGTGTGTGTGTGTGTGTGTGTGTGTCTCGCAGAGCTCTTCTCTGACGTCCAGGAGACCAGTGCCATGGCTTACAGCGTCAGTGACTCTGATGGCGTGTGCTTTGTACCTTCATTCAGTGGCCTGCAGGTACACGTGTCTAACTAGCAACGTTTGTCTCAAAGAAAGTCCTGTTTATTTTTATATGCAGTCACTATTTCGTATAATGTGTACACCGGTGTATTCACTCAAAGCAAAGCCATATGTATATCTATTGTAGCACATAAAACGGATATTGATTGATTGAATATATTGATACTTGGCTAGTACAGGCAGTTATTTCCTTTTTTTGTCGTGTTTTTTTTTTTTTTCCTCTGTAACATGGTTATGTGTCTCTTTTTCTTCTCTGCCCTCCTTTGTGAACTGGCCTTTGTAAGTGTGTGTCCTGAATGTTAACAGTTAAGATGTAATTACACTGAAATTAAATTTGAATCAAGCTACTGTGTGTACAGTAACCAAGTAAGAACATACCTGACCAGAGACTATTGGGTTTTTACTTTATTACAAAATATACAAGGACCAGTTATTTAAGCCTTAATTGTATCAGGTCTGTTTTTCACCTGCGTTTGACATGTTTGTGTACGTGCTTCATTTATCCAAAGGCTCCTCTGAACGATCCTAAAGCTTGTGCTTCATTCATGGGCCTCAAACCTTCAACCACCAAAAACCATCTGGTCCGTGCCATACTGGAGTCTGTCGCCTTCAGGTGAGTCATTTTGAAGAGATCATTTCTGTTTTTACCTCTTAGCCGTTCCTTCTCATTCATGCTAATCGATGCTCTTTCTTCGCGGTCTTCACAGAAACAAGCAGCTGTATGAGACGATGCTGAGAGAAACTCGCATCCCCATCACAAAGATCAGGTACAGTTCTATTCATCCGCTGCGTCAAGTCAACATAACCAGTGCAAACAGTATGTCGTTGTAGTAGTGTTGGTTTTTCCGTACAGGTGAAAGAGACGCATTTAACTCCCTCTGTGATATCCCAGCTTACTGTGCGATATCTGATCGTAGGATCTGGATTGTAGTCGGCAAACTGGGTGTGACAGAGCGGACTCTGGTGTACCTTGCTTCTGCTAATGCAGTTCAGTTTTTATTGGCAATCCATTATGTGCATATGTTTCTCTGATAGTGTTACAGTAAAGCGAGTTGCAGTGTAATGTAATTGAGTGCTCCATCTTTCGTTCCTTCCCTCTCAGGGTGGATGGTGGTGTTTCCTCCAATTCCTTCGTCATGCAGCTAACTGCAGACCTGTTTGGCAGAAAGGTAGCAAGACCCCAACACTATGAGATGTCGTGTTTGGGGGCCGCTTTTGTCGCTGGACTTGGAGTGGGTACGCAAAGACACATTCACACACAACATTTGTACATTCGTATTTTTATTAGCATACTTGCATGAAATGCTTCTTTGGCTCGAGGGATAATGTCCTGGGAGATGCAGTTCTTTTATGTTATTGCAGCCAGCTGTGTGAAGTTGTGTGTCTGTCAAGCAGTGAGACACTTCAGTGTTACTTCTTCTTTTCTCTAAAAATATTACAACTCTTGGTCATGACATTGAGTTTCATTTGAAAAGTTATGACCAAAACTCCTATTTTTATTCTTGCCGACACTGACAGAGGAGGAAAAATGAAAGGCTGTTGTTTGTTATGTAACCTGCCTTCCGTTTAATTATTCATGTTATGTAATTAGATTGTTATACATTAGCCAGTGTTTAATCAAATCAAACAAACAAGATGGATTTGCTCTTGTTGTTTTATAACAGGCGCAAAGCAGGCGGTGTCGATGACTGAATGCTAATGTGAATCAGGTTGTGCTGGAGAAGCGTTAGTTCTTAGTGGATCAGTGGACAATCATTTTGTTCAATTCAATTGTATTTATATAGCACCAAATCATAACAGAAGTTATCTCAAGCAACCTTCCATATAGAGCAGGTTTAGACCATACTCTTTCTAAAATTATCTACGAAGTTGAGTTAGTAACATGTATTAATGGGATATGAATGAGTACAGATAGAGAGAGAGAGAGGAGCTCGGTGCATGATGGGAAGTCCCCCAGCAGTCTAAGCCTATAGCAGCTTAACTAGTAGATGGTTCAAGCAAAGCCTGAGCCAGAATTAACTATATGCTTTATCAAAGAGGAAGGTTTTCAGCCTTCTCTTAAACATAGAGAGGGTTTCTGCCTCCCGGACCCAAACTGGTAAATGGTTCCACAGAAGAGGAGCCTGAGAACCAAAGGGTCTGCCACTAATTGTAGTTTTGGAGGCTCTAGGAACCACTAGTCCACTAGTCCTGCATTCTGGGAGCAGGCCAACTAGAACAGTGTTGGGTAATATGTAAAAAATTGTCACAGTCACGCTTTCAGTCACAGACCAGCTGTGCATTTGGGGTCACAGACTTATTTGTATCAATCACACTTACAAATTCTGCGCTTATAAGGCTTCCCGTGTTATACATTGGTAATGTTTGTGTTCACGATGTTTGCCTAAGTCTTCCTCTGTCTTCGACTGTCACCACAGGCTTCTGGAGGACCCGGGAAGAGCTGAAGAAGCTGCAGAGGACCGACGAGGTGTTCTCGCCTCAAGGTGCACCCAAGGAGGGTGGTGGCGGCCCAAATCGGGAGTATATCCCCGTCCTCCAGAGCTGGGAAAGAGCTCTCCGCCGTTCCATGAACTGGTACAACAAACCCTGACTCATGGGTCTTTATCTCACATGGGGAGATAAAGACATGAGGTTTGAGTACATGTGAAAGAAGATGGTTCTTTTTACTTAGAACTTACAGCTTTCAGCTGCACCTCTAAACTAGGTTTACAGTTAATCTGTCTCTGAATCATAATTCAGTCCTGGTCCAGACGCCAAAAAAATGTTTGTTTTTTTTTTTTTTTTTCAAACAGTTTTTTTTCTTTACTGTTAATAAAAAAACACATCTGAAGCTCATATGCACTGACATCATGGTACAGCTCTGATAGTTGCTCTGATGAAGATTGTGGGAAAGGTCTGATCCACGCTGAAGTGCCATTAGCCGCCTTCACAGCCTTGTGGACATCTATCCTGATAGAATGATATGTGTTACAATATTTTTCCACATGAGGGCGCTAAGAACTGGCTTTTTAGCTTTTTAATTTATGAACTGGCCATAGCAACCACATGCAGTATGTTAATAAGGAGCCACAGATTAAAATAACTTGCATCAGAGTGACATTTACTCGTCTGCAGGAGAAGCAAAGACAGCACTTAGCCCGTCTGTTCATGATACCTCAAGATTCAAAGAGCTCCACATAGGAAAGAAAAAAACTTTTAAGAGTTCAACAAACACAATTTGGTATTTGCCCATTTCTTCCTGAGGCCTGAACTACGAAGCAGGATTTGGGGTTAGCGATATAACTTCAGGTTTAACTCATCGACATCACCATGGTAACTTATGCTGCACGGCTAACCTGCTCCGGAGCAGGGTAATTTCAGAGGATAAGATCACAACCTGTCAGATCACTGGAAAAACTGAGTCATGATTCCTACAGGATCCCGAGAGGGACAAAAGAGTTTACAGTTAAGTGACGAATGAGATGAACTACCTTTCTTCTCTCCTCTCCTCTCTGCTTAGGCTGCAGAAACATGTGCAGGTATCATATTAAGTACATGAGCAAGCTCGTAGCCAGGTACATGGACCCTTTGTTAACTGAGCCAGTTGATAACCAGCTCACAGGTGATCCAGGACGGTCAGTGTTAGGCTCAGTGAAGCCAGATAACGGAAAGATGTCCTGTTGAGCTTGCTTCGTAGTACAGGCCTCTGATTTAACATGTTATATTCATGTTGTCACTTCAGGAAAGTGAAAATCTTAACCCCAATTCAAACATGTTGCCTTTCAGAGCACCTTCAATTTGTAATTATCAATTATATGTATTTATCCTGAGTCAAAGTACTACTCATAATATTGTTTAAATGTGACTGGAACAAAAACTAATTGTATTCGTTTTCCTCCCAGTGAGGGAATTCCACTGGATTTTATCACGTCTATGAAAGTTTTTGCTGCACATTACATTAAGTTTGTGAGAAATGCTTCTCACACCTTTGATGCAACAAACAACAAACATCTGTTGGTAAAGAAGTGAAAAATGTGGTTGTCAAATGTTTTTTTTTTTTAAAGTTTTGTCAAGATTGACTGGGAGTAAATTTGGATTTTTGTGGATGTATGGGGACAAATTAGAGATTAGAACTTCGACCTTTGCTGTAGTAAAAATAACTTTTGCATCTCTCACAAATTCTTTTCTATGAATCAATTTCAAGTTGCACAAATACCAACTGAACTGGCCTAAAAGAGAACTAGGACAAGCATAAATTTGTACTGAGTGTTATTCCCTGTCCGTCCATGTCCATGTTGCGTAGCCATCATTTAGCATGTGTTTATTGTTTGATTGTCCCGGCTTTACGAATTTCAGCACAAATGTCAGCCATGTCATAGGATAATGTTTTGACTCAAGTCTTTTTCTTGACCTGATGAACACTGATGACAAAGGTTACCATTTCTGATTGTGGTGCGATTACATGTGCCTGCGCTTACACCGATCAGCCACAGCATTAAAACCACCTGCCTCATGTTGTCTCCTCTGGGATCAGGCTCCAAGAAGATCCTTTAAGTCCTGTAAGCTGCGCGGTGCGGCCTCCATCGATCGGACTGGTTTTTGCACCCCGTCCTGCAGATGCACTAAGATCTTTGGAGGCCGAGGCAGCACCTTGAGCTCTTTCTCTTTTTCCTCAAAGCATTCCTGCAACGCACTGTGTGACAGCTTTCCATCACAGCCCGCATTAAAGTTTTCAGCAATTAGTGCTACAGGAGCTCTTCTGTGGGATTGGACCACACGGGCCAAGCCTTTGACAGCCAAGACCATGCTGTGTTGGAGATGCTCTGACCCAGTCGTCAAGCCATCACCCTTGTCAAAGCTGCTCAGATCCTTACTCTTGTTCCTGCTTCCAACTCATCAACTTCAAGAACTGACTGTTCACCTGCTGCCTGTTATATTCCACCGCTTGACAGGCACCACTGGAATGAATCAGTGTTATTCACTTCACCTGTCAGTGGTTTTAATGTTGTGGTTGATCAGTGTCAGTAACATAATCACAAATTACTTAAAAACAAAGTAAACTGTGAGTCTCTTTGTTGAAATGTTCTTGTTGAGTGTTGTGAGGTATTGTTTGTCTTTCTCAATGCTGTAATGTGTTTCTTTCTACGTGTACTTAACTTTGTTATGCAAAGTGACTCTGTATAAGAATGAAATTAACACCTCAGACCAAAATGACTTTTCAGGTCTTCACATGTGAGATTTTTTTTCTTACACTTGCACTTCATTCATTTCTTGAATGGCAAATGTTATCCCGAGCCGCTGGGAGCAATTAACACGTAATTCATTTGTGTCATCATGAATTTTGTAACCAAAAAAAAAAAAAAATCAGGAAAATATCTGGTTATCTGTATGGTGTGAAAGGGTTAGCATTAAAAAAACAAATTACCGGCAGCTCTCTCTGATGACTGTGTCGTGCTCTCGGTAGGTGTCACTGACACAGGGAGTGGAAAAGATGCTGCCTGAAGGGGTTTCACCTCCATATGGACTCCGTATGGAGGTGCCGTAGCCTTGTGCCCGGGGAATGATCAGAAACGCAGACTGTTAGATGAGTGCAGGGATTGTTTCCCATTGATGTGACTGACCTCACTGTGAGGGTTTCCATGGTAGCTTGTGGATGGAGTGACTGAGAACAAATGGGATGTGTATTCCTGCTCATGGTGCTGGTATGGTGAAGGGGGTGCTAATTGAGAGCACAGAATGGGGGTTTTCCCAAACAATGGGATGATTGTGTGCTTGTTCACTTAGGGGATCACCACACAGATACTGTATAGCTTCTCTGCATCAAGTCACCCACCCTGCACCCAAACGCTTCCTCTGGTCGAGCTGTCAATCTCAGCTTTCTCACTCAAACGTGGGCAGGTTTTTTTTTTTCTTCTTCTTCTTGCCAGTGGGCTTGGCTTACACTGGGATGATTTGACAGAGACAAATGTGCTAGAGTGAGTGAGACAGACTAGGACGAGCCCATGAATCAGTGCTGCTGGCTCTCACACTAATCAGTAAAATGTGTGTGTGTGTATGTGTGATAGTAGTGGGCCTGGTGCCGCATTGTATGAGTTGTGGTGGACCCTGCCTTGCAACAAATTCAATCTGACAGCAGGAACTGGATGCAACCACCACTCCAGTACCCATCCCCCATATGAGCTGAACTCTGCGTCAAGGGTCATTATATAACTCCCTCTTTTCTCTTCTCCCACTCTGTCACACATTAGGATTGTTCGCTGGAGTGTCAGGGGGTTAGAAGTTAAGCTTTTGTCTTTTTTTATTCTTTTACTGTCAGTGTCTCAGCCTCTCCCCCTGCTGCCTTAGCATCTAACTCCTCTCTCGATTCAGTTGATCTGTCATGTGCACATATTGCCAAAGCAGATATTTACCTATGCATTAAATCAAATAGGATGTAGTTGTTCTACAGCTGTAGCTAATACCTGAACATGAATAGAAAAAAAAACAAAACGCTGGAATAAGTCAGCATCCCTGCCTCTCCGGTAAAAACCGTTTTCTGTTAACTTTGACACATCTGTTTACAGCCGTGCACTCTGTGTACTCCCTCTCTCCCTCTATGTCTTCCTCTCCCTTTTACACACACACACATTCTAGTTTCAGTAGTGCTCAATTGCCATAGCAACAAGGATTGGCAAATGCCCCAAATATCTATGCACAGCCAGTCAGTCACAAATAGCATCCTCATCGGCTTCGAACATGCTGATCACTGGCATTTATGTACTTCTATGTATACGTGTGTGTGTGTGTGTGTGTGTGTGTGTGTGTGTGTGTGTGTGTGTGTGTGTGTGTGTGTGTGTGCACAACCCCTCTACAACACACACCCCCCCACCCCCATACCCACAAACAAAAAAACAGAGAGAGAGACGGGGGG
>JBBMJY010000006.1:7482326-7516623 GCA_037833715.1 Toxotes lorentzi
GTGTGTGTGTGTGTGTGTGTGTGTGTGTGTGTGTGTGTGTGTGTGTGTGTGTGTGTGTGTGTGTGTGTGTGAGTTTTCTGTAGACTGATAAGCAGTGCATCCGTTGCTGTCGAAGTACACTCCTGCCTATTGGATTGGTTATTGGTTTGGTGAGTCGGTGCACACGACTTGTACGCAGAAGAGCTGGATTGAACCTGTAATAAATCAGGACGAATATGAAACATATGAACACAAAATACCTTTAGCAGACGCACAGGTTCATTACTGAGCACCACAGGCGCACTTCGAGGAATAAAATCCTTCAGTTTCATAATCAGAATGTCTTTTTTTTTTTTTTTTTTTTTTGCGTCTTCCTTATGTTTGTTGAAGGATCCCACCGCTTGCAGACAAAACTCTAAATTAAGCTGGAGATCCCAGCTTGTTCCCCAAACATTACAGCCCTTATAAGAGACCTGATGATAACAAAGATAGTGGGCTCTCTATTTATAATTGTGCGCCTAACGGCGCGTCTCCGTGCGTCTCTCCGTCATTAACCAATGTACATCCATCTGGTCGCACTGCATCAGCTGCCACGGCAGGGTTTGTGTGGACGTCACTGATCATTTCTCTCTCTCTCTCTCTCTTTCCTCACCTTCCCCATTTTTTTTTTTTTTTTTTTTTTTGTTCCACCAGAGCATATCTCTCCTTCTGCTCTCTCTCTCTCTCTCTCTCTCCTTCTACACCGCCCACTCCTTCCCAACCATTGATCCAACCACTCACCGCCGCCTCGCCGGCTTCTTCGCCTCATTACATCGCCCGCTGTGCTTTTCTGCATTTTTTTAAGGGAGAAGAAACCGCACACATTTTGGACCCCTCTCCAAAAAAAAAAAAAAAACAAAAACAAAAAACAAACAAAAAGAAAATAGAAAGAAAAATCTTTCACCATCATGGCGAGCACCGAGGATAAAGCGGCCAACAAGGAGAAGGCGTCCAGCTGGAAGGACTCCATCTACAACCCGAGGACCGGGGAGCTGCTGGGTCGCACAGCCAGCAGCTGGGGTAAGGATCCCCCGTTATACAGCAGTCAGTTAGGGCATGTGCTTTGACATTCACGGGTCTTATGCGTAATCTGGTGTCTTCCTCTTTGTATTTTCAAAGCATCAGTGGATGTGTGCCTCTTGATTATATAGCCTGCTAAACATTTCTGTGTATGGCTGGACTGAAGCGATTGCCATGTAGATATGGGATTAGCAGAGGAGCCATCATAGGCCTACATGAAGATGTAAAGGAGAAGCCTTTACCAAGAGGCTCACCAAGATGAATGATGCTATCTAGGTGTGCACCGGTCTCTCTTTGCTGCATAAGCAGAAATGAGCAGCCAGGTGATGATCAATCATAACAGCACAGATTTGTATTAATATTTATCATCAGCATTAATAGGATTATAGGGAAATTGCTTTTACACTGCAGAGTCCAGCTGATTAAAAACTCCTCATTACTCAATCACATCAGAGGGAGTGTGCTACAGCATCCCGGAGCTGAATCTATAGCTGATCAGGCCATGCATTTTATATAATGATTCCCCAGTTATTTCCAGCGCGAGGTAGTAACACACACACACACACACACACACACACCACCCTCCCTCCAGCAGCCAGCTCCTATAGGCTAGCACGGGCTGTCAGGCTGCCTGGGCCCCTGTGCTGCTGTGCTGTGGGATGCTCCATTGCAGTTGCATGGCCGCCCACATTAGCATGCCTGTCAAGGTCAAATGGGATTCCCTCTCTCCTCTTTCTCTCTCTTTCACGCACTGGGCAGGTGCATTGTGGGATACTGTTGGAGAGGAATGAGAGAAGGGAGGAGGGGGGTGGGGTGTACAGCAGGAAGCTGAGGGGTCCATCCCTTTTTTTTTTGTCTGTCAACTTAGAGGGCATCCATGCTGTGAAAGCCTGGATGGTAGTGAACCATTTTGAGTCAGATGTTTCCACAGCTATGGCTCTATTTTCTCCCCCCTCCTCCTTTCATGGATACATGAGGCAGCAGATGCTAAGAGAACTGCAGCATCATCCCCAAATCTTACGTGATTAGGAAACCGAGGGCCTCTGGTGGAAAACGGCCCCACGTTTGTTAGCAGCAAGTAGTATTTTCCCCCCTTGTTCCAAAATGGTTTCTCTCAAAGGGAGAGTACGCTCAAATGACAGCTTTCTTCAGCCTGCAGATGAGGAATGACGAAAAAGGCATTTCTCTAAGCCTGTGTGTGGTTAAAGCTCGTAGTTAATTATACATGACCCCCTCTCTGTCTCCTTCCCTCATTATGTCTCTTTTCTCTTTCTATTCTATTTTTGCTTCTCTAACTTCCTCCAGCCCTCATCCTGTTGTTCTACTTGGTTTTCTACTGTTTCTTGGCTGGCATGTTCGCCCTGACCATGTGGGTGATGCTGCTCACTCTGGATGACTATGTGCCGAGGTACAGAGACCGTGTTCCCCATCCAGGTTAGTGTGTCTCAAACATTCAGCGTTTACAGGGGAGGAATCGGGGCTTTCAGGTACCGTAAGTGGCAGCATCTCTCTTGGAGGCATTCATTATTCATACTCGCACCAATGAGATGCTGTCAAAATAATGCGCTACATTACAGCTGCTTTTTGCATCGACCCATTTTGAAATCTCTTCCTGTGTGATATCAGCAGTGCAGCTGGATGGACAATGTTTACTGTCCAGGTGTAATTCGAGACAAACCCCAATGATGACTGTGCATTAGTTTGTCTCATTGGGATCATTTACTACTTTACCCCATGTTTACTTTGCTTTGTGTCTTTGTTGCAGGCTTGGTGATTCGTCCAAATTCACTGGACATCACATTCAACAAATCTGACCCCCTCAAGTATTCGCAATACGTCCAACACCTGGACTCCTTCCTGAAAGGTGAGTGCACTTCTCCCTGATAAACAGATAACTGTTTAGATAACGCCTGAATCTTTTCCCATTCATTCATGCCATATGTGTGAATATATTTCTGTTCTCTCTCTCTCAGACTATGATGATGCACTGCAGGAGAAGAATGAGGACTGCCCTCCAGGAGATTATTTTCTGCAGGACGACACCGAGGAAATGACAAAGAAAGCTTGTCGCTTCAAGAGAGGATCCCTGAGTTTTTGCTCTGGCCTTTCTGACACCAGCTTTGGATATTCTGAGGGGAAACCCTGCGTGCTGCTGAAAATGAACAGGGTAACACCCACTTTCACCTTCACTAATTTTGGGCTTGTCTCTCCCAGGTTTTTGTTTGTTTTTTGTTTTTGTTTTTTTACACCTTTGTCCTTTTCTTCCTGAGTCTTTCAACCTTTTCTTCCGTCTCTGCAAGCTTTTGATTCACCTTCGTTCTGTCCCCCAGAATAAATTTTTTTTTTTTCTTTTTTGGATAAATTTTGATTCCACACAGACAGCCGTTTTTCTACATCTGTTTCTCCTCATAGTGTCAACACTTCCTGTTTCCCTCTCCTCACAGATCATTGGCCTGAAGCCCCGTGGGGACCCCTACATCAACTGCACAGTAAAAGTAAACATTTTTTGTCCAGACTATACATGTTCCTCTTCCTTGTACGTGTATTTTGTTCTTATTTGTCTCATAAAAAGCACTGATGACCATAACAGTCTCAATATTTTCTTTCTGTTCATCTTTCCTTCATTTCTTCCTTCTTTTTTTTTTTTGTTCGTTTTGTGTCTGATTTCTTTCTGCATGCTGTCACTGATGGCTTTAGGGTAAGAGAAGTATGTAAATTATCAGGATAAGGCCAGTAGGTGTTTTGGTACATTTTATATTATGTAACAGTTCATTATTCAGGTGTCTCTAAACCCATCCTTGTGCCATTTTCAAGTCATCTTAATCTAATCCGCGTAATGTTCAGCCACAAATGTCCTGTCGCAGATTAGAGCAGAACACGTCATGTTTTCCACATCATTTAAATATTTTCACCAACAAGAGTCATTACCTTTCCTTTTTTTCACGTCCTGTCTCATGTGATGTGAGAAAAATGTCTCCTTTGAGACAGTAATTTAACAACATTTTGTTCAGTATCAAGTCCACATGGATTAACACTTGTTCTTCTCTGTAGAAGGAGAGCCCAGTTCAAATGCAATATTTCCCCAGTGAGGGGCGTATTGATAAGATGTATTTCCCCTACTACGGCAAGAAAGCTCATGTAAGTATTTATCCCCAGTCAGATCATGTCTGCTAACAACCTCACACTGATGCATTATTGACAGAGGGCTGTTTCTTCCCCGGTGCAGGAGAATTACGTGCAGCCCCTGGTGGCTGTGAAGCTGCTGCTCACCAAGGAGGACTACAACAAGGAGCTGACGGTGGAGTGCAGGGTAGAGGGCTCCGACCTCCACAACAACGACGACAGAGATAAGTTCCTGGGCCGTGTCACCTTTAGGATCAAGGTGGTTGAGTAAAAGAGAAGACGGCTGGTAAAAAGGAAACCTGGTGCAGAGGCTGCCCACGTTTGCTAAGGATTTATGTTTAAAGAATTAGAAAAAAGAAAAAAAAAAAGGAAGGAAGTGTCAAATACGTCACAAAAACTGCATTTTGGGATGTGGCCAAAACAGTTTAATGCAGATTAGTTTGGCTTCCAGTGGAGAAGCCAGTCACAGATATTGAATGCGGCTTTGATGACATTTCTGACCCTTTTTTCCTTCATGATTCCTTGCTGACCTCCTCAAATATTCCCTGATCATTGGCCTGACACAGGCTCTGCCCCTGACCATCCCTCAGTCCCTTCATTCATTCACCAGTTGCACTGTTCATTCTTCACTCAGTTCATTTTTGTTTTTTGGTTCGGTTGTTTTTCCAGTATTGATGTGACTAGGTAACTTATAGCCATTGCAGCCAAGCCATTTGGAGCTGGTGCGTAGTTGCTGGTACAATTTCTTTTTTAATGTTTTGTAGATTTTCCTGCTGTCAGAAAGAGAGTGCCGTTTTCATCTCTCCAAACTGTATGAACGACTGTATTACCGTTGATGTTGAGAGGATTTTTATCTTGCTGTATAGTATAATTGAGAAAGTAGATCATTTCCAACACATCTCCAGAGTATTCACGTTATCATATCACAAAGACTTCATAGAAACGTACCTTGATAATCAAGTATAGCCACTGTATCCCTGTATATGAAATGCCAATTACAAAGTCCCTTTCTACATATAAATACATTGTGATCCTTAACCATATTTAGGGAATTATAGATAGATCTTTGTGTTGTGGTCCGTGTAGCCACAACCCAGTCTTGTGCCGTCTGTCTGTCTGTCTGCATGTCCGTCTGTCTGTCTGCCCGTCTTCCTGTTTACTCACATCTCCACTGCAATAGCCAACATGTGGGTGAGCCCCTCCAGGACTAGATAAGTTGTCTCGCTCCACCTCGCAGGGTGTTGCGCGTTGATGGTGGCTGAGGCGACACACACACACACACACACAGAAGGTACAGTGTAAAAATTGCTTTTAAGGCGGAGAGGTGCTGGAAAAGCGTCGCAAAAATAAAAAAAAGTTCACTGTAACTATGTACTGTATATCTTTACGTGATCTGTATATCTATCTGGTTCTCAAAGATTGTTTGTTAGTTTTTGCTCTTCTTCAGCCTGTTAATCTGATTGTCTGCCAATCTATTACTCTTCAATGTATATATATATACACTATCTACCATATTTACTTAATTCACACTGTATTTTTGTCACAAAACACAATGTCTGTGCACTGTAAAGAAATAATTTAAGCAAAGATTTACAGGAAATTATCTTATTCAAAGCTATGTTTACACAGTCTTAAAAGGAACCCATATTTGAAAGAACAACTTGTAACATCTCTTCAGGGTGCCTTAAGACCTGATGAAATAAATTGTGGAATAAAAGTGATTTTGAAAAAAAAAAAGTCTATTTTTTTTTACTTATTTCTTAATTGGGTTGTAGCTTTTTTGCCAGTGGTGGAAGAAGTATTCAGTTCCTTAAGTTAAAACCAAAACACCAACACAAAAATCTAAAAATGGTTCATTTACAAGTAAAAGCCTTGCATTCAAAATTATACCACACAATACAGAAGTGTGTATTATAAAACCTACTTAAAGTGTCAAGAGTTCAGCAGGAACTGGCCCCTGTGAACTAATTATATATATAAAACATAAGTTTAGTTGTTCCCAACCCAGGGGTCGAAGATAAATCTGTGGGGGACGCAAGATGATTAACAAAATCATGGCAAAAATAAAAAAAACAACACAAAATGTTCTGCAGCACAAAATGTGTATTCATTTTGTGCTGCAGAACTTTTCATTTTTAACTTTTCTGTTTGCTTTCATTCTGAAACATTGGATAATTTTCTACTGTAAATACTCAAGTGAAGTAAGAGTACCTCTTAAGTTGAGTATTTATACGTAGTTACTATCCACCGCTGCTTTTTATTTTTAAAGTCTCTGGGGTTTTTTTTTTTTTATTTACACAAATGAGCTAAAACACCAGATCGTCCAGGCTCAAGCTTTTTAAATTGGAAGTCAAAATAAACAAATTCCGCTGTAAATGAATACGTGGATGTAAAGTGAAACAATATAATTCATTCAACACAAATTTAATTCAAAGCTGTTCATGTGCTTTATAACTTGACAGTGGAGAGTAACTGGGCAGACTGAGCGAGACTGTATTTTGATGATCTTTCACCATCGGTCTGCAACCACACAATCATGTTCTCACTGTCACTGTAGCACAAATCTGCAGCCACATGAGGGGGCCAGAGACAAGATGTTAGTGAGAGTGTGGCCCCAACATGGTGCTGCCAAAAGCTTTTGCAGAGAAACAAAGAAGGTTAGTGAGACATTTTTACGCTTCCCGTTTGTGGATGTTGTGGTTTTTCCAGCTGTGAATATTAATCTGGACAAATCCATGGGACAGCCTTTTTACCTTCACCAGTAAGATCATATCCAATAGACTTGTGTCATACTGAATGTTTATGCTAAAATGTGTCTGAATCATTGGCAGAAATAACATTACTAGCTGAACCCTTTTATTATATCGCCTGTATAAGTATTATTCAGGATTGTTCTCGGCCTGGGTACGTGAACCTTTGGTTACAAGTTGTATCGGGTGCTCAGGCCCCTGCTATACCTGCCTGCAAGTGTCGTTATATTTCTAATTATTTATATGTTTACTGAAACGTAAACTTCAGCCTAAACGCTGTGCCGAATGTTTGTTTCTGTAAGTATGCCCACAGAGATTACGTGGGCTGTGGAGGTCAGAATATATCAAGTCCGTATTAAAAGAAGTCCGATCACACCTGTCTGATCTAATTTTGCAGCACCTCCACCCGTGCAGCTTGCACAGCGCCCTTAGGCTGCAGCAGCTCTGTCCTTCACTGTCAACAGCAGTCTTTACCCAAGTCCTGCTACATGTGAGTTAATCTCTCGGGGTTTAGCTTGAGCAAGAATCCACCTTAGTGTCCCCTAAGCTCTTTCTGCCCTTGAATTAGACTGCTGTAAACAAGTGGCATTGGAGACAAAATAAAATACTGAAGAGATATTTTTAGCTTTATGGACAGTGTGCAGAAATGAGCTGGAAAATGTTGTAAATGTCGGAACTACTTGAACTGAAAAGCCGGAAAAGGATACTCCTAAATGATTGTATCTGTGTTTCTGTGTTAGTGTTTAAATGTTTTTTGGGGATAAAAGATTTGCGCGAAAACACCACCAACCACCATCGATCAAACATGTTGAAATGTGGTGAAATAATCATTCTCAGCACTGATTTCTGTTCTTCACTTGGCAGTAGCATTGAGATTCTTCAGAGCCCAAGGGGCTTTGAGGCTGATTTAAGCAAAGAAGGCGCAAGGATAACACTGGTTATCGCCTTATCAGCTAAGAGTTGAACTTGCCAACTTGTGGTGGCCTGGAGTGCAGCCTGGCTGTAGTCAGCATACTGAAAGGGATTAATGCAGCTGATATTTTTAGGTTTTACTCCAGAGTCGTCAGCAGCGCTTTCTCTGTGGTTATATATAGACTGGGGAACATACGTAACGTGGCACAATTTGGGGCATTCGCTGACGCTGGTGGTGGATGTGCTCTCACAGTGCCTGGAAACAACAACACGTGTATTGAAACGTTCATAATCACAGAAAAGACACACATTTTAAAAGACATATTTTAATTTTGTTCAAATGATTCAATATTCAAGGAAATGTCTGCTTTACATGTGATATTTCTATGGTAGCAATTCCTCTCATGGTATATTTACAAGTACATGTATCATATATATTTATATCATATTAACATTAACTGTAAAAACTCAACTCTGCCCAAGATCTGGAAATTTAAAAACTTGCATGTAATTACCCTGAGACAAGTAAACAAGAATAACAAGGATTTATTTTTTAATTTATTTTGAACTAATCCAAGTCTCTATACAAAGCAGTGGAATCTTTTTCGGGATCTGGCTAGTTTGAGTTATTCACTCTCATCTCAAACTAAGAAAAGAGCCCTGAAGTGTCACGGTGTTTCAGGGCCGTGGACAGGGCAGCCTTCACATTCCTGGTACAGGAATTTCGTTGCCCAACTCCTCTAAAAATTTCCTCCTCCATGTGTAGCAGTGAACTGCTGTTTCTGCTCTCATCTCTCATCCCAGCATCCCGGGGCTAAAGAGTACCCATTTCTCACCAAGCTGAGCCTCATAGCACCAACAGAAGAGGGACTTAGCGAAGAGGTGTTCGGTATTCTTCATTTTCTTTAAAACAAATCCTACATTTTAAATTACTTATAACTTTCCCATTCTCTCTGTGCATAGATATAGATATTTTTTTTCATTATATACAATACATACAGATGCAACAGTTGCTTTTTATAGTTTTTATAAAACTAAAATGTTGGGCAGATAGAAAACCACCAGGATGTAAATGCAGTGATCAGCCTTAATTATGAGGTTTAGGATCACAGCATGTAATATTAAACACTACAGCTATCTCTGCCTCATGTGGTTAAAAAGCACTTTCCATTGTAGAAACAGTGTGACCTTATGATGGCATCAATAAAGGGCGGAGGAGGGTGGGGGGGGGGTGCTACGAAATGCTGTAACCTTTACACAGTCCACTAGAAGATCCTCATACTGAGCAGCTTCGAGGTCTGGAAGACGTGTGTTCGTTCCAATTTGTCTTCCTCTCAAGTTTAGTGCTGAATGCAGCTGCATCGCTTCAGCCGATCATTCTACTGCAAATACTGTTAGTTTGGATTTAGACGGTTTCTTCATAAAGTAACATAGTATTTCTGGCACAAAGACCTTTAACTCTCTCTTCTAACACTGGCATCCTTAATAAAGAGGTTGTAAAAATAGTATTCTAGTCGTTTATGGTCAAAATCTACATCATTAGATACGAATATCTGCAAGAGAAGCTGTGAGCCAGAGAGATGATGATGATCATCATCACATCTTCCATACTTTACTGAACCTTGCCTTGAAAGCAGTAGATCTCTAAACCATGAGCATCCTTTCCAGACAGAGATGGTACATCTTTCTCAACACAGATGCTCGTGCTCACCTCTTTCGTGAAACATGATCCGTCTTTTACATCAATATTAGTGTGCACCTGACAGAGAAAACAAACAAATGATTGAGCGTTATAACTGGTACGTGACGTCAAACACGCGGCTGCTCACAGCAATATACATGTGCCCGATTTCTTCTCGTCATCAGGATCTCCTCCACCCTCTTTCCTGTTGGGATCGTTGAGCTCATCAAACAGTCCAGTCTCAATCATCTCCTGCTGCCATGGAATGGGCACGGCGCCAGTGCTAAACTCCTTGAAGAATTTGTCATCCTTGGCGTCAAACTCGATGCCCTTGATCTCGGAGAACTCAGCAATGTCGCCGGTGTCCTTGGCATAGACGACGTTGGGCTTGGGCGTCCAAGGAGGATCCACCAGCCCGGCCTCCAAACGAGGGAAGTTGATGGTCTTGAACCACTCATGCTTCCTGGGATCCTCCATGTTGTTCCTAATGAGAAGGAAAAAATATACTTCGGCATCAGAGCTTCAGAACTGCAGATGAAACCACTGTGTACAGCCATTAACACAATGCAGCTTGCTTAAAGCTGTACAGAATACAAGAACCTCTTACCTCATGCCCAAGCGCTCATCAATTTTCTTCTTGAGG
This sequence comes from Toxotes lorentzi, assembly GCA_037833715.1. Taxonomy (NCBI): domain Eukaryota; kingdom Metazoa; phylum Chordata; class Actinopteri; family Toxotidae; genus Toxotes; species Toxotes lorentzi. The sequence goes on from JBBMJY010000006.1 coordinate 7,492,474, forward strand.
AACTGCTGGATGACATCCTTGGTGGGAGCATCGAAACACTTGTGCTCCCACTTGGGCTCCTCGTTGATGATGCGACGCTGCACCTCCTCCTTCTCCACCTTCTCCTTCTTGGCCTCAGGGCCTTTGAAAGGTGTGTAACCAGCCACCATCTCGTAGATACTGCAGCCCAGGGCCCACCAGTCCACTGATGTCCTGTATGGAGTTTTGGTCAGGATCTCAGGGGCCATGTATGCTCCAGTACCAGCCTGGAGGAGGGAGGAGAGGTCAGGTGGGTAGACTGAATGTAAGGTGCATGAATAAATCCTTTTATTATACATGTTTTATTTGTTTGAAAGCATAGTGCGTTTTATATGTTTAAAATAAAAGAAAAACTGTGGATGGAAGCAGTGAATGTACAGTCTAATGAAATCAACAGACTTATGTGATGGGACAGCATAACTTTGTTCCTGAAAAAACATCTCGCCATTCATTCGTCATCTTCTTTCTTTCTCTCTTTAACTTTTGCCTTTCCCTGTCTAGCCCACTTTCTCCTTGCTCCTCCGCTCCCTCCTCGTCTCCCCCTCCCTCTCCCTGTATGACCTCACCTGCAGCCACGTACCAGGAGCTTAATCCTAATGCTAAGCCTACTACTGTCAAGAGTCATGTGTGTCTACACACTGACCACTGAGTTGTCCAGTTTCTTACATAAAGGCTGTCCATTTCTGGATGCTGTTGCCACCAGCAGAAATACGTCCTGAAGAAGCCCTCTTGCAAAAATCATTTTCAGTTGATCCATAGGCTAAAACAGATGTGGTTTTAATAGGTAGTGCAAGGACTTTAGGGTCCTTTTATAGCCAATTTACTATAGTAACACACAAGTTTTGTTGTTGCATGACAGACCATGATCACTAAACAAGCCTGATCTGATCCTTTAGATCTGATCCTTTAGTGTGACAATACTTAGCCACAGATATGCCTGGATGGGCCAGTTCTGACTGCCAGAGAAGGCATGATACTGCAACTCCACTGAGCAAACTTAAGCAGGTTTGTATGAAAAACTGCTGCAAGCTCTAAAACGTGATCCCACCTGCAAAATCTCTTAAACTCCTGCATCATTTTCAACTTCTTCCTTGTGTGATTTTTTTGTATCCATATTTTGATCATCTAAAACGTTGTTGATGTGTTGATGACGTGTGCTGTAATAAGTTTAATTTAACAAATACAGAAAGTGCACACCGTGGTCTGTCAAAGGGGGTAAAGCGTTTTCATGCATGAACACAGGCTACAAAATGATCACCTGAATTAATCTGATCATAGTTCATGTAAGGTACAGATCTCCAGATATTTTTTTTTTCAGCTGGGTTAAAGTCACCTTGTTTGCAAACTAACATGTCTAAACATATTCAGTGCAAGTTTTTACCTGTATCTGTCAATCTAATCAGGGACAGACTTGTGTAATGCTCACTAAGAAGATTAGGGGACCAAAGCCAGGCTTGCCTATAGGAGGTTAGCCCATTCACTTTGGCTGGCGGAGGGGCATCAGAGTGCTGGATAATGAGCTTACTGGACTTTCATAGAGCTGAGAGCTTACTCTTTGCTACTGAAAGTAAGTCCTGAAGAAACCCTGTTGCAAATCTTTTTTCAGGTCATCCATTGGTTAGTACAGTTATAGTGTAATATACGAGAGGGGTATGATGAGAATAAATGAAACACACAGTGTTTGAAAATAATGTGTGGATTATTCCGTTAGTAATTTTTGTAGGGTTGTGGTCATGCCACATTTGTATAATATACATTTTTTGTGTGGACTTGATTAATTGTTAAAGCTCTAGCTTTGAACTGACAGGCCATCATGATGCTCTCACACTGACAACCTTTTTGCTTTGCATAAGTACTCCTCAATTAAATGCAAGAATCCACCTATGCAGCCAGTGTGGTGTAGCATCAAGCTGAACTCACTTTTTTTTTCCTCAAGACAAAAAGGAGAATTACATGCAACAGGGTATGTAAAGAGCTGTGGGAAGAAGCTGCAGGACAACTTTCTCAAGGTAATTCTGCTACAGAAACAACAAAATCTCTGCTGCCAAGTTACCGACAGAAACCTTCTTACACTTATTGGCTGTTACTTTAACAAGCACTGGACCTGGACCTGGTCTCTAAGATAGCCCCTACACAAAATGGTGGTCTATAAATGGCCAGGCTATAATCTGACTGCTAAAGGATCAAATGAGTTATATAATGGATTCAGAGGCTCTCATTGCACAGATCTTTAAACAATCCAGTAATCCCTGTCCGGATTTAAAGTAAAAACCCCACCAAGATTGACAGCCTGTCCAAGGACCTGAGTTCAGTTTTTAGCTCCAGTCTCATCTGTGGATAAGCGACCACAGACAGGGTGGAGATCAGGAACCAGTGATTCCATGTTCTTTTGTTCTGTTGTAGTTTGATCTTTGATCTTGATCTTGATTTAAAGATCAGCTACATAGAATCAGGGGAGGATCCTTAGCTGCCCTTTGGTGTGTGCAACTTCAAAAACTTTGAACAACGGATGAAATGGCCCTTTAGGGCAGACATTATTCATCATGATTCCTGTTATCCTTGCTGACATCATCCAGCTAGATGCTCTCATGTTAACAGCATCCTAATGGCTTTGAGAGTGCATCGTGCTGTACTTAGTGCACTTCTTTATTGTGTTTCAGAAGTGAAGAGACCGGCATTCGTCGTTTCGTTGTAGTGTGTACATCTACTCACCATCTGGGTGACAGTCTTCCCTGGAGCAATCTCTATGGCTAGACCCAAATCTGAAAGCCGGCACTGGCCTTGGCTATCCAGCAACACGTTCTCCGGCTTCATGTCACGGTATATGATATCCATGGCGTGCAGATGCAGGATGCCGGTGGTGATCTGCGCTGTGTAGTGAATGATGCGCTTCATCTCAATGCCCTTGTCCTGGCCCTTGCCATCATAGCCTATGTTGTAAATGTGGTACTTGAGGTCTCCTCCATTCATCAGGGTCATGACAAGGCACAGGTGGGTCTTGCTGTCATACGCGTAGGCCAAGTTGACCAGAAAGAGGCTGTTAACCTTCTCCAGGATCTGCTTCTCCAACAGGGCCATCTTCTCACCACCCTTCTTCTTCAGTCGCTTTTTACACAACTTCTTGCAGGCATACATCTGGCCTGTGTTCTTCACCTGAACAGCGCATACCTGGAGAAAGACAAATTATTTATTACTTATGTCCAACCAGTTCTCCTTTTTGATTAATAAGAATCCAACAAAGCATGGTCAACTGGTACCAGGCTGACAGGTAGACCTCTAGGCAGCACAGGAACCATTGCACCATGCTGGTCAGAAGACCAGAAAATCTGACTGTTACTTGTCCTCTATTTAAAAATGTAATTAAAAAATTGAAAAAGGTTTCCCTTATGAAAACTATAAAAAATAAAAGCATTAATCCTCTAAATGAAACAAAATAGATTTGACTGATGATTAACAGTTTCACTTTACACTGATGAAGAATCATTGGTAGGACTAAAGGCATGAAAATTGGTTCCAGAGGTCAGCCTAGCTTGGCTCTTGCCAGCTGTGTCTTGGCAGCCCATTTGCCACCTGTCTCAATCACATCTTAAACCAAACATTTACTTTTGGTCTCAGTGATTCACTGTTTAACTTTCAAAAACTGTATGTGCTGCTTTAAAAGAAAACAGTATCATTCAGTCATAGCAAAAATAGACATGGGAAAAGCAGCTGCTTTAAGCATAGTTTTAAATGTCAGTATAATTTTAGACAATATTACTGTGATTCTTTTTAAGTTTCTCAATGAATGTTTAAACTTCTTGCTTAGCGTTTAGTTACACAAGTTGTTTTCTTTTGGGCTGTATACTCAGGCTAGTTGCTAAGAGCTTGACTCAGTAAAGGGGTTCCTCAAGGGTCGATTGTGGGTCCTCTGTTTTTTACAATGCATATCAGTAATGTGTCTTAAATTTTCACTTAGATTACACCATCTCCTTTGCATATGACCCTATCAGCTTGTGCCATCACAAGATACCAATGTGCCCCTGATTTTCTTCAGGCATCTTCAAATGTTATTCAGAACTTTTAAATGACATGATTATCATAACACACATAACTTCATGGTCACCTTGAGACACGGTAAATCCTCACAATTGTGTAAGGAGTGATCTCTTGTCTTAGAAAATCCTTTTGTATGCTATAAAGCCTGGGTTCCTCATAAGGGCTTTCTCAAAAACGACATTGACAATGCACTGCATTACTCTGCTGTAGCAGCATCATTACAATCCCAAAAGATTGTTAAAATTGATAATGCCATCATACCTGAGTGCAACTAAAATCAGTTTTTATAGGTAAATTATTTGCTATAACACATATTTCAACAGATTTATATCAAATTCAATGTAGATTAATTTGCTTACCTCTCCAAAGCCTCCTTTTCCCAGAGTTCTGAATTCATAGAAGTACTTGTCACTGATGGGCTGCTTCTCATACTCTTTCCATTGGAGGAATTTATCAAAGAATGGGCTGGCCTGGTAATCTGTGAAGGGTTTGCCTTTCAAAAATTCTCTTACACCTTCCTGGACCTTGCCTTTCATCACCTCATCAAAGTTGGCGTCTGTCACAGACTTGCATTTCTCAGAAGCATCCCCAGTAAGAAACGACAGGAAGTTCTTGGAGTCAGCCTTGCAATACTTGTTGATCATATTTTGGCGTGCCTTGTCTTTTGTTGCACCTTCAGCCAGATCCCAGTCATACAGCTCATCCAGGAAATCAGCAGCAAGCTTATATTCATTGTTACTTGCCAGGAATTCACGGAAAAACTTTTTGCCAATAGGCTGTCTTTCACAAATTAATGTAAAGTCCTTGTCAATGGAACCTCGTACTGCAGCACACTGGTCAGGCTTGGGGAGAGACAAGCTTCGACGGCGCTTTCTCATCTCCTTGTCATCACCACCCTGGGCTTTTAGGTAGGCCGTGTTGGCCACCAGGTTATCCAGTCCCCCCATGTCACACATCTTGGCAGTTGTTTGTGGTCTCTCCCCCCTAAGTGACTGGGTTCTTCAGTGGCTCCCCAGGGATACCCTCTTAAAGCCGGTGCGGTGTCTTTCAAAATATGTGTTTGTGTGAGAGTGCAATTCTCTCCGAATCCAGCGTGCAAATGAGCTCCTGCACCCAACCTACCTGCAAACCTAAGACACACTGACACACCCAGTAATTACTCATTTAGAATTAAATACCAGGGAGGGATTTTGGCTTAAGGATCTTTGTGTGGTCTATTCAAGGATGCTGTGCACGGAAAGGGAATCATAAGCGGGCTCTGTCCTAAGAGGCTTTGTAGCCCTCTATATTTGTTCATGGTGTTCGGTAGTCTCTTACAGTGGTTCAATGGGCTGTTAACTACCGCATTTAGCGGTAAGATGAAGTGAAAGTAAAAGTTACAAAAAGAAGCAGAAAATTGCTCTGGAAAAAACTTGCCATTGTAGCTTTTGGAGAAACTGGAGTGACACATTGATGTTTAGATGGGTTTTACATATGATATTGTAGCATATGGATAGAAAATAAGATTGTATTGGGAGGCTTGAGCAGAATGATCATGAAATGTTTTCACTGAGGCAGTCACAATAGTAAATCATGGATCTAAGATATGGCTGAATATCCCCATGCATCCTCATCTTCTTCTCTTTCCTACTTTTCCTGCCCTCATGCTTTCATTCTCGTAATTCAGCAGCATTCATCAGTGACCACAATTTTACAATCACATCTACTTTGAACATTTTAAAAAATCGTATTAATATTATTACCATATTTTGTTGAAACAAAATGCTATAAATATTTAGTTTAGTTAGTCCGGATGTATTTAAAATTTAAAATTGAGTCTTTGTTAAATAGACACGTGGATTAGTGTCATCCAAACTATCTGCTATATGTTTTTGATGCTGAAAGTACTGAGTGGTGCATCAGATGTCTTAGAGTATTTTTACAAAACAGTATAAGCTACATGACATGTCTGTAGACATACCCATTTTTTGAATGCCAGGTACCAATGTAGCATTGCTTGTTAGAATCAAGAGACAACACTGACTGAGAGGATCAGATCAATGTGGCACCAGAGCTTCTTTCTACTGGTCCGTTTATAAAATGCCTGAGGAGTATGACCTTAATCATGTGACAGGCCTGAGGTTAAACTGAGGACCTGTGATACACCTGATACCTAACAGCGATACTACACACACAGGAGAGGAAAGGCAAAGCAGTTTAGGCAAACAGTTATTTTTCTGATTGAGCTAAAACATACTTTAACCTTCTGTGTGAATCTGTTATTTTGTTACAGGTGCATATACTATGTGTATTAGAATAAGTCAACATTTGCATTTCACTGCTGCATCACTTTACTAAAACCAGACAGGTGGTTTTAATTTTTACACATGTAATATGATCATTTTGCGTTTTCCTTCTGTTGTTGCTGTTGGCAGTAAAACCCTACGCTACAGCTATGGTATCATAGGCTAATTCAGTACGATAAACCTCTGATAATATTAGCTAATTCTTTCTCAAATGGTCTCAAGCTGTGCAGTGCACAAGATCAGGGGCTTTGCTTGTCGGCAGAGAGCTCCGGACACAGACCTTTGACTTAGAAAAGCAAAAGGAATGAACAGACATACAAGCATTGAACAAGGAGCTTAATTCAAATGGCATCTTATTTAATAATATTTTAACTATAATTTAAAATTAATTTTAGAAAATAAAGAGGCATATCGCCTGTTAAGGAGATGTGCCATAAATATCTGATGTGTTACTTGCCAGTCATGTTGTAAATGGATCATAGTGTCAGTAAAGCACTTAAGCCTCCTGAGTGGATGAAAAGAGTACACAGGTTTCATCTTTTACTGGGTCAGGGAAGGCAGATAGAGGTAAGCTGAGAGCTCACACGTCACTCTGTGGGTTTCCCATTTACTCTACAGAGGATCCCTGCTGAGCCATCACAAATTAATGCATTCATTCAAAAATGATGTGTGGTACTAGCCTTCAACAAAGTGTCACAAAAAGGAACATGGGATTAAGTAATGCATTGGTGACAATAGAGAGTTATTGAGAGATTGACCAGAAGTAACGTACATGAGAGAGATTTGTGTAACTCCTCTTCTCTACTGTGTTTTCGATGTTTGGTCTTTTCTGATTTATGTGTTTGATCTTTGAGCAGCCAGCTCATTTAACCTTGGGAGGATTAGCCTGGCCCAAGGAGGAGTAAAGGTTAAGATGAGCAAAGCATTCTCATCCTATTTCCCACATGGCCCCACTCTACGGTCTTTACATGGTCTGACTCCATGCTCTTATGGCCTCTCTCAAGCTTTCCACAAAAAGAGGCAGAAAGATGAAAGGTGTTCACAGAAGGGCAGCGGGAAGTTGGGAATGGAACAAAAAGGTCATTTTCTGGGAGTGATTACAAATCAAGTTCACAGCACCAGCTAAAATACAGAAACAGTGCAACAACTGCAATGTGTCTCGAGGTTTCTGTTCTTTCTCACTCAGCAACAAGAGAGGTATGTTACCATGGGGTAAACTGCAGGTAAGACTCATACTCAACATAGAGCCTGAGGACCCAAACTTGAGCGTTTGCTAGAAATCAAGGGGCTCTGTCCATATTTCAACTGTTATGTCCCCCAAAACCAGGCAGAGGTGCCATCTTGTTCAAAACTTACACTGCAAAGCCTGTGGTCTGCAACCCTAAGAAGTTGGTGTGAAAAGCTGAATAAGGATGTTGTCCACATCTGGTTGACATCAAGAACTCCAGAATAAGTAGAGAGGTGCCGACAGGTCAGAGAGGTCAATGACTGAAGTGGTTCAAAATTTGAAAGTTTGGCTGCAGCAAGAGGCAAAGGAAGATGACTTCTAAAGAAGGTCATCTGCAATCATTCATTCCCCAGGAAGGACCCAGACATTTTCAATAAAGGGTGGTGAACTGTTTCAGGACTTTGAGGAACTCCTAAACCTGACAGGCATGCTGTCTGGAGACAAGGCAGAACCAAAAGAAGTCTGAGAGTCACGACCAGTCTATGGTTTCACCCAGAATTAGTGGAATTAGTGGTGAAATGTCTTTAAGGAGACGTAGTGCAGGCCAGTAGCACAGGTGGCTGCTACTCACTTCTGGCTAATCCCTGCTCCAACTGTCTGAAGCTCATGGTGTTCAGCCTAAAACAATCTAAGTTTCAGTAACAAGCACAAGTCCACAGCTGATTCTGGGATATTTCTGGGAAAACTGTCAGAGTCCAGCTTAATTCATGTCTTTAATCAATGCTATACTTGCATTTCAGAAAATACACGTCACCATAAGACTTTAGTTTCAACCTTAACCTAACAGCTTTCCAATTAACATAGCTGCCAAGATGTAGAGCATACCAACATAAAGCAAAGTCAGACAAACAGAGAGAGAGAGTGATGATCCCGACGATGTCAGTTTGAGCTGAGCACAGGGTGGACCTTTAGTACTAGCAGCTTGTGCCCCCTAGGGGACTGTTTTTTTTCTAAGTGCACCACACTCATAATCCTATCAAAACTCACAGACATTATCTGTGTCTTCAAGGAATCCAGATCACGATGTAACTGTAACCGATCCACTGGATCGGTTACAGTTACATCATGACAGCAATTCCTGTAAATAGAAATTACTGCTCTGTTTGTTTATCAAAAAGGAAACTTCTCTTTTCAGAGTGCATGCAGCTACTAGACCTGGATTTACCAGACATTGTTTACCTTACTGTGATCACCACTCAGGTGTCATATTTTATGCACATTATACTTGTATTTATGAACACAGCACTGCACATTAATAACCCATTGTAGTTGTAAATATCCATTCTTTTTAGAGCAATAAAAACACTGCAGCCAGCTCAAGTGTCAGATTCATTGGTATACCTGACTCATTGTTTGAAAATAAAGCTAAATCTAATATAGCTGAAAACAATCAGCTGTCACTTCACAAAAGCTGTTTTACTAAACACTCAAACTGATGAACTAGCATCAGGCTGATAAACTATCTCACTACCATTTTAAGTGTGCAAGAAAATGGTTATGAAAGGGTCCTTGCACTTTATAAGTGTAACTTATAATATATATATATTTAATGCCTGTCTCAAAGTGCTATTACTCCACACTAAAAGCAACTAAATGAAGGAGCTTGGGTACCTGACAAGGACGTCAGAGCACCTCCCTTCTGCAGTGTTATGGGCACTAGCTCATGGGAGAAGTGTGGACTACATCTCCTGGCTTGGCTGGTAACATCCTCTGAGACCACAGGAGGAGCAACTCCTCCTAGTTCAGAATACAACACTGGCCTGGTTAACACACATGAAAGCAAAACAACGGATGAGTAAAAAGGTCCAAATTAACAATAAGCCGCACAAAATTCTGCCTAGTTGCAAAGGAACAAATCAGGAATTAACCGCTACGTATTGACTGGCTGTTCTTCAAGAACTACTTACCATGTTTGTGTCCCCTCGAACCAAAGTGGCAATTAAATAGAAGAATCGGTTCATGCATGACATTAGCCGTAGACAGTAGAACTTGATATTTTATTTTAAACTTCATTTCTAAATTTACAACTTACAGTATTCTGTAATACAACTTGTATTTTACAATTAACAATTAACACAATGTATAATGTCTTCTTATATCTTTTCCTGGTCTTATTAATGCTACGTCAGAAAAGCCATGGCACTATGGAAATACTAATGAGAATGTCCCCAAATGATCTGTAGAGGACTGACAACCTAATAATAATATCTAACAAAAATACAACATACACACACAAATAAAAGTTAATATTCTTCCAGTAATCAGTACACAAACCATATAAGGGTGAGGAATGGCATATCGATACAATAGTAAGCCTGACCACACGGGACTTACTCAACATTTGATAAAAGGCTTAACTCTGAGTTTTGTTTGGCTCTGTACTGCCGTCTTCTCTACCACTGCTCAGTCCACTGCTCTGCGCCAGTGTTTCCACCTCACAGAGCTTTATGTCCTCCAAGAACTGCTCAGGCACAGGCTCGATGGAATCAGAGCCAGCCTCTGGTTCACGGTTGGGGTCAGGATCAACATCACAGCTGGTGTCAAATCCAATACCGGTGCCAGTGCCAAGGCTCAGATCAGGGACGATGCCAGGGTGAGATTCCTCCTCAGAATTGGACGTCTGTTTTGCCTCTGAGCTTACATCAAGAGATTCTTCTGCTTGTTTATCAGGGTCAGAGACTTGTCCTTCCTGCTGCTCCTCAGTTTTTAGCCTCCTGCGGCTGATCAACTTCTGCAGCTGTAGTTTGCTGGTGAAGAAGATGCTGCGCCAGCCCACCTCAAGCGCCAGAGAGGCCACTTCAGCTGAAACTGTGTGGCAGCTCTGCTGCACAGCCTGCTCCCAAAACTCCTCTGACCCACATAGCTGAAGAGCAGAAGTAAAAAATTCGCAACCAACAAAAAAGCAAATTTTGTTGCTTTGATATAGTTTAAAACGTATTAAAATAATCTAAGAATAGAATATTACTTAGGCTTTAATAACAGTGATTTATAATGATGTAATCACATTAGAGACAGGCAGAACACCAAATATGCAGGGGTGAAACCTTAAATAATAGACTTAATGTTTCTTATCTCAAGGTACAATTTACTTTTGGCAGCATTTCTTGTTGTGTGTGTCTAGAACTCACCTGCTTGAACCTCCGTGAAGTTCGTCCAAGCTGACCCACATCCTCGAGTTCTAGATAATTTATTATCCGCAGAAGCAAGAAGTCTGACAGGTGCTCCAGATAATTATAATGGCCTTGGCACAAAGACTTGGTGTGCTCCAAGATTTCATGACCAAAAACCATACCGACCTGACCTGGGAAGAAGCCCATTATTTTAGCTATCATTTATCTTCAAGCATTCAGTTGGTTCTCCCAGATCATACTGACAAGACTAGAATTAGTATCTGAATGTAGACCACTATACACCTGAGACATTCCTGTACAGGTCTACTGTAGAGAGAAACTGCTAAAACTATACTATATATAATCTTCTAGGTTTATCCTCAATGCTATGTACCCAGGAGTTGGGAAGTATTTTAAAATAGTATTTTAAAAATACCTTATGCCTTCTTTTTAACATCTTTTTGCAAAACAAACACAAATGTGTGAACTGTCCATACTTACTGGTACAAAGCCAGAAAGCCACCTTTTTTTGAGGATTTTCAAAAGCAGCTGTGACTGGAGTGAAGGGATCTCTGTTTAAATTGCTCCTGCTGTATAATAATGGTGAGCCACACACAATTTGCAGATCATAGTAATTCTCTCTGCTTTTGCCATGTCTTCATTGAAGGCCATGCAATGAGAGAGCCTTTTTCACAGCAGACAGGAAAAGCTAATATCATTAACAATCTGTTCTATTCAAGGATCTTAGTGCTCCGTTACCTTAATTTGGTGGGCACAAATGACAAATCAAACGTTTCAGACGTTAACAGGCTGTGGGATATGTTGCAGACACAGCTCTGACTATCCCCCAATGTTCTTACTCTGCAGCCTAGTGTCATCCAAGAAGTCCTGGTGAGACTCCTTCAGCTCCCCAGGCTTGGAGTGCCTGTCCACAGCTCTCACAGATATCTTCCACCATCTCCATATCACCTGGAAATACCAAGTCAAAGTGTAACTGGTGTTAGAAATATTTTAACAACAAGCAACGAAAACCCACAGCTTTCTTCTTGAATTCACTTTTTTGTTAAACAGTGTTGGCATTTACTAGCTCCAGTTTTATCCTGTTAAAAGCGTTAGCGCTGTAGCTAGCAGCAAACTGAAATATCATTTAATTGTTAACCTAGCTAGCGCTAACGTTAAGCTATTGTTGTAGCTTTTAGTTAACGTTAGATGGGTTAGCGACCGTTATGGTTAACGTTCGGTGATTAATGCCTCTGACAGCACCTTCCCCGCTAGATAGTAAAAATGTGAAGCTTTTAACCAGAATAGCGACAGTTCTTATCAAAAACATCAATACTTACATCTGACTTTGTGACAGTAAAATAGTAAAAATTCGTATCCGGTGAGGGGCCCCGATCAGAGATTTCAAACAACGGGTCTGTTAAAAGGGACGCCATGTCAAAGTTTGTGCGTTGTCATAGCAACAGCGCTTTCTCAGTTAAGTGCATAGAAAGAAAGTTAGCCTTTTGCTTTATTATTATTATTATTATTATTATTATTAACCAACCTATACAAAGAAAATGTATGTAAAAAAATAGTGAACATGACATGGCTGACAAGTTTGTAAAATAATGGTCATGGTTTCTTAATTGTATAACTGAGGAGTATACACTCAGTTGTTTATTGACTACACGTAAATAGTAATGAATTCTAATATAACAGCCCTACAGCACACTCTACCATCATGAGGATAATAGTGCTTAGCTTTGATGTTGATTCAACATTCATCTTATTCATCTTGAAAGCTTAGTTTGTGTTTCTGTTCATTTTGGAGCCTTAGATTGTGGTATAGTGTTGTATTTTCTTATATTTAGCCCACTCTCATTGATAGAAATTAAATGGACAAGGTCTGGTTTGGCAGCTAAGTTTCAATGAAAAATGGACATTATAACTTTTATACAGGTAGGATCAATTGAGCATTACTGTTTCAAGGATTAAGAACAAAACTTGAAAGTTACAAAACTCATCATTGTAGTTAAAAATCTTTTAATTTATTTATACATATATTTATATATGTACACATTTACTTACCTATTCTTGTAAAGACAAGAAACACATTGTCAAATTCATTGTTAGTCATTGGTGGCACAATTAAGACCCTAGTTCTCCAGAGTCACAGGTGGATCCATTAACGTAATACTCCATCAATGAATCTGTCCTTTTCTGTTGCCTTACTTTAAAACAAACTAAAGGGAGATCATTATTTCTCCTCATCCTGTTCTCCTCTTCTAAGGCTTTTCAATCAGAAGGCAAAGAAGAGGACAGATAACAAGGGAGTGCGGTGAATACAAAATAACTAACATTTCATAAGTGTTTTGTTTTCAAATGTCGTACATTTTTTCTGTCTAGGCAGGGTCTGGTAAACCTGTCATTCCCTGTTAACAGGACAAGTCACCTGCAACCATGTAAAAAAACGACTTCACTTGTTTTGAGGCGACCCCATTTGGATCACACCCACAACCCTGACGCTGTCCTAACAGTTATCTTTCATTTCGTCTTTACCAAACTCATGAAATAATAGTGAATATCTCACATTTACTCCTCTGACATCTTCAACCAGCAGCAGAGAGGTTACTGAGAGTATACTAAACAATTTTATAAATGTTTTTTAGATTAGGGAGAGTAGCAGGACAACGCCTGCACTTCTTGTCTCACTCCTCCATTTGTGCTCTAATAGACAAGCCTGTCCCTTTAGCTGGGGGGGCAAAAAGTCTCTGCTCACAATTTCACCACTATTTAAAAGGATGAGTAATAGTCCAGGATCAATGCTGTGTCCCACGTACCTGCTGGGGATGCTATTCTAATTTAAAAAGACATGAGTTTGGTTGCTTTGGATTATAGGCAACTATAGACTCTTAGGAATAGCTCTCTGGGTCTGCAAGTTAATAAAGGACCTTAATGCCAGTACAGTAGCATTTACGCTAAAATAACAAATAGAAATCCCTTTTGAAAAAGAAATACCTGTATCACCATGGCTGCTTCAAACTACAGATCATGGATTTGGATGGAACCCTGTTAATAGTCTTAAAAATGTATACCCTTACTTACGTAGATAGTTTGTAGTGGTTTTTTTTTCCACAAGGTGTGTGTATACTCACCCTTGTTGACTCAGTCCTTGTTATACATAACATGTACTTAATTGCGATTACAAATGATATGCACAGAGCTTACAGTCATAAACAAAAAATAAAAAGCATATAGTGTATTGTATATAGTCCAAAGAGTAACCCCCAATAACAGTCCCTTAGTCTTCATTATAGTCCTTTGTACTCCTTCATAGTGTTGTAAACTTTTTTTTGAAAAAAAAAAACAAAAAAAACAAAAAAAAACATAAGTCTCTTTTCTTTTAGGAATGCACTGCCACTAATTGCGTGACAGAACAGGGTGCGTTGAGTATGTGCTGCATGCTGCCCTCTGGTGGCAAGAACCTGGAGCTGTGCTACAGGAAAGGGTTGGTGGATGAACCCCCTGAAGGGAATGACCCAGCTGGGGCTCCAGCCTGAAATAAAAATAAAAAAAAAAAAAAAAACATTACTGCTGTAAGAAAATTATACTTTCAAATTAAGTGTTAAAAATAGCAACTTTTTCAGTGAAATCAATCAATTCAGTTGTGTTCTTAAGTTGATAAAGTTCCTTTAACACACTTGCACTCTTTAATTTCCTCTTTTTAATTTCTTGAAAAAGTTGGGAAAGACGATGCATGCTCACCATGAATGGGTTATTGGACATGCCAGGGCCAGCCATGGGCTGCCCAAAGGGCGTCATGGAGGGTTTGTTCTGACTGTAGACCGGGAATGCAGGGCCTTGGGGTGGTAGAGGAAGAAACATAAAACAGGTTGCATCTGCTCTCTCCAGCAGTTAAGTAGTGTGTAATCAGAGTTTATAATTGAACAGTTATAGCAACAGAGAGCAAAGAAAGGGTCATAAAGAGTGAAACAATCATTTCACAATTATTTAAATTATGAGAGTTCATTCTAAGGGACTAAGCCTGTAAAGAAGAGAAAATAAATCAAGGGAGCCAAGACCCAGGGTGTCAGCTTGCATTCAGGTGTGAACAGAGGCTTATGAGAGATGTCAGATTTGTTCGTTGTGCTTTTTACGGGGGAGAACCTTAAAGCTTTGTATCCTAAATGCAACCTTTTATCACTGTGCAGTAGCTGCCACTGACAAGTAAGACTTTTGACTTGCCTTAACTCAATTCTCAGTGCAGAGGTGCATCATCTAGATGAAAAATATATACAATTCATGCTGGGGAAAAGGTACATGGCCTAAATCACTGACAGGTACTGCACAGGTGGAACAGGGTAAGAGGACAGAGGGATGTGGGAGGCCACTAACCATTAGACTGAGGGTGGTAGGCCCCAGGTTGAGCGTAAGGGATGGGGGCCTGGCCAGGGAATTGCTGTTGGAAGTTTCCACTGAAACTGGTCGGGAGGCAGTAGGAAGACGCATTCCCAAAGCCGGCAGGCATGCTCATAGAGCCAGTACCAAACGAGGCTACAAGACACACGAAGCATGTGTGTACAGTGAATGCACACACACACACGCACACATCCACAACATACACAAACACAAGGAGGAGTAAGTTCTAGATACTTTGGCAAATCACAAAGCTACTTGGCAATGTAACTGGGTTACATCAAAGTAACACAAATGTCTAAGAAAGAAAAATGTGTCTTATAAAATACACACATAAAAACATATGCACACACACCTGCAGCTGGAGCTATGCAGGTGTGTCTTATAAAATACACCAAACATATGCACACACACCTGCAGCTGGAGCTCTGCCATTGGTCTGGAAAGGGTTGGTGGCCATCTCAGGGACAACAGCTGCAGCAACGAAAGGATTTGTGGATGGGACAGCTAGATGAAACACACAAGTAAGCTACAAAATGAGTCTGGGAAAAAGTACCACTCTGAAAATGTATTTATTATCATTCTGTATGCAGCACTGTAGTAGTAATCATTATTATCACCTCCAAAGCCAGGCTGCATGCTGGGTAACACAGGTGGATTCTGGGCTGGCGATGAACCAAGCACTGGTCCAAATATGTTCCTGTAAAGACGATGCCCAGATTAAATGTTTTCACATCCATGACACATATGCAGTAAGCATGACAGGCATTAATTAACCTGGTATTAGTAATATGATCAACACACATTACACATTAAAGTTATTAAATGAATGTACATCCCAGTGTGCAGAGGAACCACGTGTAGGAAATGAACTGCTTCTAATGAACAGTCATTAGCAGTTGTGTGCCAGTCTCTCACCCTTGCACACTGCTGCCTGTAGAGGCAGAGGAGCTGAGCTCGTTGTCTAACTCAGCCAGAGCAGCGTAGCGGTCTTCGGTGCAGCTCCCTGTCTGGGACTGGGCAGGGACGGCACTAGACATTGACGGGACTGGCACACCTCCTCCTTTTGACAATTAAAAAAAACACTTAAACATCAAGAGCCACATGCAAACACATGCACACTCAAACAATAAAAAGACAAGGGAATAACTGATGACTCAGAGAAAAGCTTGGTATTTTATAAAATATACACAATATGAGGTTTAGAACTGTCCACTGGGTGTCTCCCTTCACAGCCCTAACAGAGGTGTCTTTTTCAAACTGATTACAGATGAAAGGGTTGTTGTGTGTGCCCAACACAGCTAACACCTTAGCATGTCCCTAAGTGCTCTCAACAGTGTAAAAACCTTTAAAATTTTATCCTAGAGAAAAGTGCTTCCACCAAATACTCAACAGTTGCTAGGCAACAGTAGTTGTGATGACCAGCATATGGTCTGTAGAGCATTTCTGGCTTGCCCAGTGGACACAGTGAGTAAGAAATGAATAAGAAAAGTTTTGGGGTGAGGGTGAGTGTTGAGTGTGGGGAGGAAAAGGCATGGTGGGGAGGAGGGTACCTGATGAAAAGGACTTTGAGGGGGGTGACGTGCTCAGATTGGATGGAATTGCAGTGTTTCCAAATGCCTCAAAGTTGGCAAAGTTGGTGTTTGAATTACCCTGAGGTGCTGCAGCCACACACAAGGAAAAATTAACACAGGCAAAGAATGTGGAAATAAAAATAAAAAAAAACAATGGCAGGGATGATGACAAACCAAAGAGCATACACGGCTAAATATCAGTATTGATCTGTATTAGTCTGAGTGAAATATTGGACCTATCTTACCTGTCTGGCTTGGAAAATGTGCAAAGTTGGCAAAGTTGGAAGAGCTGGCAGTTTGAGTGTGTGGAGCAGCAAAGATGTCTCCTCCCAGGTCTGAGAGCAAGTCAAACTTCTTCTCCTGAGAAGTGCTGCGAGCCTGGGAACGACCTAGCCCTGGAGACTGGGCGGTAGTAGTAGACAAAAAGAGGTTTCTAAACTTATCTCCAACGGAAAGAAAAAAAAAAGACAAAGGTGACATTTAACAGGAATAGAAAAAGGCTCAGTGAGCATTTCTGTTACCTGGCGCAGTGGGGTCTTGTTGAGCTGCAGGGTTTTGAGGGGTTGGACTTCTGGGGTGCTGCCAGTGCTGCTGGCTGAGGAGCCCGACACAGAGGCCTGGACACTTGCTACTGCCCTTGCCTGGTCTGGAGGAACATACCTAGACATTCAGGAAAGAGCATCAGTGCAAATGTACAGACATATTTAGTCCAAACAGACACCGCTTTTGTAACATAATCTTGCAACATTTTTTGGGGGGGGTGTCAAAGTAGGATGGTCTTTTTGAAGATTTTTAAAACTGGACCTTCCTTCATACACAGGAGTGTTTGAAAGTTGTGCTTTCTTTCCACAAACACTGCAGTAAAAAGTGACACGTGAGCATAAAAGTCCCAGACAATGAAGAGTATGCTATCAAACTGAAACATATGGTTAACCAAGTCCATAACTGCAAAATGGTTTTTGGCAGTGGTGAAGCTTAACACTCAGCACTCATCACAGCTGACGGTAACACACCAGCGGTACAGCATGACCTGCAGAACTTTTGACATTGACTTCTGGCGATCAGAATTATTTACAGCCTGTCCAGCTACATTATTTAAAGCAGTGTGCCTCCAAGGAAAACCATTTAGCCATTCATAAAATGTGTAACCGGGTGAATGGCTGAAATGAGAGCAGTCATGAATGCTGGTTTGATCCTGATGTGTTCTTTCAGGTTTTACTTTAGCCAAAACTTATCAAAGAAACAAACAAATAAATTTATATGTTACCATCTTTTCTTTTCGTATTTTTCCTGAAGGAACTCTTTTACTTTCTGTGGTTCTCGGAAATCTGGAACAACTGATGTCCTGTCGTCATAGAGGCCCAACCAGATGTGTTTACAGACCTACAGGGGGGGCAGAGGAATGAGGGGAGTGGGTGGTAAGGAGGGGATTGGGGTGGGGGTGGTGGCAAAGCCAGGAGAGAGGTGAGAGAAAGTAAAGGGGAAGGGGGGAGGGGATGACGAGAAATGGGAGAGAGGAATGCCAATAAAGTTGACTAAGCAGGGCTAGAAAAATGCAGAGATGCCACTACAGAATAAAAGACAGATAGCTATGGCTCTAAATATAATGTTTAACAATGTGAAATGTGGTGCTGAGTCTTTTTTTTTTTTGTGAAGTGTACATGATACCTCATTGCTGTGTTTCTGTAGGAACTCAATTTCCTGCTGTGTGAATGTGGTCATAGAGATGGACTTCACTCTGTGTGGGGGATTCAGTCCTCGCCTGTGGGTGGAGGAGGTATATGTTAGCTAAAGAACAAGAGAAGCAGGATGCAGCCCAGCACTATTCATGTGACATGAAATGAACAAATAAAAACCCAAAACACAGATGCCCTTTAACATTTTCTTTTCAGAGTGAACACGTGCATGAGCACTTCATGCTCGGGACATGGCAACCTGAGTGCAAATGTCAACACAGACATTTATAAAATACAGAAAAACAAACATCGGAGGTAAGCATTTACTGACGGTAACAAGTATTTCAGAGAACACATACGTTAAGATTTTAAAGTGTAACAGTACGTTAACTGAATCCCAAAAGGTCAAAATTAAGAGGCATAAATTAAGAAGATCTTAAGAAACATGAAACTAAATATAAAGTTACATCAGCACCTCTCTAACACTGTTTCAACAAAAACTCTCATTAAGGTAAGATTAGACTGAATTCGTTTTAGTTAGCTGTACCTCATACAAATATGCAAGTGAGCGCGAGACTTTTTCATGTTTTATTAATTTAAAACAAAAGTCAAAGTGGACGAATTTAGGATTTTTGACAATGATTCACAGGAAAAATGTTTGATTGTCAAAACAAATTTCTAGATACAAATTTTACATTGTTAAAAATATAAGCACAGAATAATTAACTGCATAAGTATTTGCCAATGAAGATGAATCTGTGACAAGGCTGCCCAAAAGTACCGATCAGAGGGAAGACGTCAAAGTTTAAATCTTTATTTAGAGTAGAAACCCAGAAGACTGTACCAGGAGAGTTTACATATAATCTGTCCAGCACATGACACCCATTATCCTTAACTCCTCAGATCCACAAACACTTTCATATCCCTCAGTTTATGATCAGGCCAATCACAGAATGTTGTAAACAGCCCCCTTAAGCTTGTGGTCTTCAAAAACTGGACATCTGTGTGAGAAGGGTACTAGTCAAGGAGGCCACCAAGAGGCATGTGGCATCTCTGTAGGAGCTACATGGTTCCATGGCTGAGATGGGTCAAGAGTGCAGTCAACAGCTGTTGCTTCACCAGTTGCAACTTTATGGCAGATTGGTAAAGAATAAAACTGCAAAACAAACGCACATTACATCTTATAGTATATTGTATTACCAAGCAAAGACTGTATAATACACAGACTGTAAATATTCCAACCTGCTATCACAGCACCTTCAGAGTTTACTGATTCTATTCTTATTTTATTTTATTCCTATGTATCTGTTATATTCTTTTTATTTTATTCTATGCAATTATTGTGTTAACTGTGTAACTGCTCACATGCCTTGAATTGCCCCCCAGGGGACAAATAAAGTTCTTTGATTTGATTTGATTTGTTTTGATATGTGGGCTAGTGTTAGCCAGAAAGGGATGTGAACACCTCTGAAACAAAGTGGAGGACAGTCCCATGGTCTGATGAGATCAAAACACAAGTGGAAGTTGAAGTTAAAATGAGTTTGGTTCAGTAAAGGATCCTGAAGGAAAACCTGCTGCAGTCTGTAACAGAAATGGCTAAAAACCACCAACTGTTCATAAACTGGTGAGGCCAAGTCAGAGTTCAGAATTTGTGACAGGAATTGACAACTGCTGTTCACTGCAACTTGAGCGAGCTCAAACAGTTTTGCAAAGAGGAATGAGGGAAAAAAAATCGCACCTTCCAGATGTGCAAAGTTGATAGATACCAATCCACACAGACTCCAGGCTGTACGTGTTGCCAAAGGTGCCTCTACTAACATCACTAACTTCAAGAGGGTGAATCAATTGTGTTGTACTTAATTTAGACAATATGGTAGATTACTGATTGACATTTAAACGTTACGTTTTGTTGATCAGTATCAAAATGGCCCAATTAATCAACTGTGATTTCATGTTGCAAAGCACTAAATTAAAAAAGAAAGATCCAATGGGTTAAAGGCTTTTTATAAGCACTGTATTTCAAAACTGATGGTAGCGCTGTCCCTGCATTCAAAGGTTAGTTGCATGAACCCAGACAATTGTACACAGTACCACAGTTCACATACAGCCACAATACACTGACTGGAAGTTTGCTAGCAACAATGCTGGTTAAGTAAAACACATGTAACCCGCTGACAGCCAGATGGACAGAAACATTGACCTCTATATGGGCAACACAAGGGGCGTGGGCAGTAAGGATTTTTGCATAAATCACATTCATTGCCTAAATCCTGCTCGTGATTTCATAACTATCTGCGTTTCCAATGAAGAAGGAGCTGTTTCATCACACCCGCTGCCCCACGTCGTCTTTCAACTACTTCCAGGATGAGAGACCCACCCTTCTCCTGCTTGTCTCTAGGTGTGTGTTCATGTGTGTGTGTGCTTTGTCGGAGGTCCAGCTAAAGTTCAAAAGAGTCCTCCCTGATGGACTCTTTTTAAACAAGGTGGTCAAATATTAGACCGGAGAGTATATGATCCTAATGTTTGGCGTGCTAACCTTGACCACACAGGCAGTAAGCCACGGAGACCATCCCTGACACTCACACTAAATGTATTTATGACACCGCATCTTATCACACTGAAGCAACGCTGTAAACAAACCAAAATGCCGACACTACACGGCCCAACCCAGCGGCCTCGGTCTGAACCGAGGGCAGCGTCAACGTTACCTGTCCTGACTTTAACGCTAGCTAACGAGCTAACGGTGCCGCCAAGTCAGTGGTGGACCGCACAAATCCATAACCGACAGCGGTGCCTCGTCGCTGCCCGGTGGACACTGTAAACAATAAAAGACAACTCTCAGACCCAGGAGACAACTCACAAGATCCCAGAGCAGGTGGTGCAGACGAAGGAGCCCACTGTCATGTTGACATAGGTCGGGCCGCGCTGGTCGCAGTCGAAGCATTTCCTATTCGCGGGCAGGCTAGTCATTTCCCGGAGCATCTTCAGATGAGTCTCCTCCTGCTTTCGCTTCGCACTTGTCGCCATGGCCGAAAACTGCGGACTGGTATCACCGGGTGAAAAGTTTGGTCAAGTGACCCGGGGCAGGGCGGGTGTCTTCGGGGCAAACTTGCCGCGTACGACGGCGGTGGCCGGGCAGACACCTTGCTGAGAGGGCTGTCGGGGAGACTGGGCGACTGACAAACTGCTTCTTCTACACGGGGAAAAAAATGTGAGAGACAGACCAGCTTCACAGGCACCGGCGCCACCTGTCGGTTTGGAAGGATGCCTCCTATTTTGACTCATTATTGGAAATATTTGACAAAAAAACTACTGAAAATATGAAAATATTGCTCTTGAACAGTTCACAGAGTTTAACCCAACCGTCATCCATCAAACTTAACATAAGAACACCACACAACCAAATAAAGTTAAACATCATTTTAATTTAAAAATGCCAACAACATTTATGTTATGCGTGAATAACAAATCTTCATATAAAACATACAGTTCAGTCTGTGTATGCTGTTTTTACAAGTATTTTCAAAATAAAGCAAAGCATTCTTTACACGGATTTAAACATCTCCCATCTCTTTTATACATGATATCACTTTGGTGCATGTTTTAAAATTCAAGTCTCTGGTCGCTGCCTTGGCACCCTTTACACAACAGGTGCTCATTGAATATCTAGTGATGAGACATCCCCTGTCTCCAGTTTTGGCTTAGGGGAAGTCGTCCCTGACAGTGATCGCACTGTTCCCTTTCATAGCTGTCCGCCGCCTGCCCTGCTTTTCTTGGTGGCTTTGCAGGAAACTGCTGGATTCACTGAAGAAGTGCTCAGTGAACTGCATTGTTAGAGGACACTGCTGTTCAGACAAGATCAGATTATTGTATTGTCAGTGGGGGTAGTGCTCCAATGCAGAGACAAAGACTTCAAGTCAGTGTCTTGCAAGATGCCTTTTCTGGCGTCTTCTAAATTGGGTGGAAACTAAAAGGCACTTGGAAAAGCACAGTATTTTGTAAATGAAAAAAAAAAAAAAACATGATCCAACATGTATAACTGCTAGCTCTGAAAGAGCTGATGTTTCTAAATTACAAATGTTACAGAAAATTAAATATTAATTAAAATTGGCCTTGGGTTGTAAAACATTCTGGACTTTCTCTCAGCACAGGAATGTAGTATGATAGTTAATTAAAAGCTAAATAATTTTATGGCACCAATTCAAGAGTGGGGTCACACATTTGAGAACTGTCGGCCAAACCGGACCATAATTCTTTTCAGGTATCTGGACGGGGGGAGACGGATGAAAACAACTTCCTTCTTTTGTTGGTGGAGGCACCAAGCAGCAGACGGTGGCAGACTTAATTTGACTTCTGTCTCTTTCTGTCGCTGCTTAAAGAGGCTGCGGCCTCCACAGGCTAGAGGACGAAAGACAGAAAAAGTAGTTCAGACAGATCATATCACAAAGACCAAGTTTTCCCAGCTTTATGGCCGCTTGACTTAAATCAAGTTCAGAATCTATTAAATGTGCTTTAAAAACGCACTGAATTAAAAATGATTTTTATAGATAATGGTTATGTTATGTTCACCTGCCCCCTCTTTCTGGTAACTCTAAAGAAGTCCTCCATTTGGGTTTGCCTGCTACATCCCGCTGCTTTTTTCTTTTCCCGCTCCTCCCGCTTACTTTCCCGCGTCTGACGGAACCTCTCCATTCGACGTTGGACCCTCTCCACTCTAAAAACACAAACGCAGCTCATACTAGTCTTTGAAAGAGGCACAAAAGTATGAAGAAACTGAGCAAAAATACAGCCGTGATGACTACGTACTTTACATTTTTGACGTGACAGAGAAACTTCACCAAGGCTTCTTCATCAGGCTCAGTCCAGATGAGTTCAGGAGCCTCGGTCTGTGATGGTTCCAAGAATAACTTCCGTGCTTCATTGTACTTCCACTCATTTGGCACAGGATGGGTCTGAAAGGAGGCAGATTTCAGTATGTTTTTAGATATTATACTTTTTGGTAAAACAATGTACAGAAAGAACAACAAAGACCACTGATAGTCCATCTAGTACCTTTCTGTTGATATGCAAAACCACATTCTCAATAGTACGGTACTTCTGGATCAGTGTCAGAGCTCTCTTAGGACCCAAACCAGCGATCTTGTCACAGTAGTCGCAGCCCAACAAAATACACAGGTCAACAAACTGGTGCAAGAAAATTGAAGGAAAGGAAAGTTAAAATACTTATTTCAGCAGGGTGCTTTTACAAATTATGATACTATATGCTTTTAAAGACACCTTAATGAATGTTTCAGTCTTACCTCCTCATGACTAATTTGGAGTTTCTCTAATAGTTTGGGTAAAGAATATTCAATTACTTCACTGTGAAGATGAAGAACGACATAAATCAGCACAAGATCAGTTTGGAAACAACCCAGTAAATCCTTCCATCTAAATAATAGCTTGGATTTTGGTATTGAAAAAAAAAATGTACATGGATTATATCATCCTTTGAGCATCACATGAACTGCACAGTTCTTACCTGTCTCTCTTGGCGTTCAGCTGGCGAATAAGAATATTGGCTCCAAACGGCAGTGTGTCCATGTCCTCTGATGCCACCGCGTCCACGGTCCCCGCTCTCACCAGCTGGGCACAGTGAGCCTCACCGTCCCCTGGAGCCTTGAGCACAACATACAGAGAAAGAGAGGGGGATAAAAATGAAAATGCAGGCAGTGAGAGACATAAAGACCGAGATGGAAAGAGAAATATGAATGAATATGTGTGTGTGTGTGTGTGTGTGTGTGTGTGTGTGTGTGTGTGTGTGTGTGTGTGTGTGTGTGTGTGTGT
>JBBMJY010000006.1:7516723-7532776 GCA_037833715.1 Toxotes lorentzi
TGTGTGTGTGTGTGTGTGTGTGTGTGTGTGTGTGTGTGTGTGTGTGTGTGTGTGTTTGTGTGTGTGTGTGTGTGTGTATATATTCATACCTGGATGAACGGTACACCAAGAAGCTTCAGGAGATGGAGACAATCCTTGGTCTGGGCTGATGCTGCATTTATCACAAAAGAGTCAGGATCACTTAAGAAGACTGACAGTCAAATAATATTGCCAATGCATAGGGCAGTTCTAAGACTAATGGATTCCCAGAACCTCCACTTTTTGTTTGCTTTTAGTTGCACCTGTGCCAGTGAGGTTGGTGAAGCTCCAACCAGCTGCCTTAGCTCGCTTCTCAAGCTGCAGGAAAAACAGGAGCTTCGATCAGCATGGTGAACAGTCATCACTCTACAGGAATCTGCTGCGTCTCTTGTGTAGCACTAATTAATTAAACGCACTTTCTCCTCCTTCTTTTAGATATTTTCTTCAGTCAACACATGTGACCAATCATTTGACATGAAACCAGTTCTACTGCGAATATGCTTACATGGAGAGACTGTCGTATACACACACAAACACCAGGATATATTTAGTGTTAGGTTAGGTCGAAAGATACAGAATCAGTGTGTCACTTACAACAGCTGTCTTCTCCCCAGGAGGCTTTCCGTCAAACACAAAGACTGGTTTTATGTCATGCTCCAGGAAGGTGAGCGTGCGGAAGAAGAGACCTGTCAGAGGGCTGGAGGGAAGAAATAAAGGCCTTTTCACACGACATGAACAGTGACTAAAAACCAGAGATCCCTGCCCATCATAAAAAAAAAACAGTGAAAAATGACTCATAAGTGTGGTTGTTGTTCGTGGTGTAGTTGTGTTGGATCGCATTATTTTATGGGCCGTTTCTAATATTTTTACAAACAAAGTGTATAAAATATTTTAAAAAATGTCAATGCAGTCCAACACAACAGCACCACAAGGTGCTGCCTAAGAAGAGTGAGCCATCCAGGAGCTCACCTTAGTGTAGGTGTGGCTGCACGGAACTGGTTCATAACAATAGAGGTATCCAGTGCGATTACTTTGCCTGTGGAGTATAAGCAGCATCATTAATATCAAATAGGAAAATGTTCATGTAGTAATAATTGGCACTTACTCAGGGTACAGTATCAGTCCATTACATAACTAGAGAAGTAATGTTACAGCACAGCAATATTAATATACCAGTTATGCAGATATTTATTGATATAGTGTTTGTTGTAGTGTTGGTTATTCTCATCTACAGCTGGCCAAATGTTTTTTTTAAGTAAACTTTATTAAAAAGTACAATGTTATAGTTCTAAAATGTAGTAACTTGTAATAAAATTGTATTTTCATGAAGTATCTGAGAGAACGCAGTTACTTCCCATTATTGTAGTGGCACCGCGTTAATATTTCTTTCATTTCAAGTGAAAATGTAAATGGACCGGTGGACTTTTACATTAGTTTCGTTTTTTGTCCAGCGGCATAATTAACTGGAACATCAGTGTTAGCTGAGCTACCGAGAGACTGTAAGCTAACGTTAGCAACTGGCAAGTAGCAACAAACGCTGTCTTAACATGGCAAAGATTTAACCGTGTTAATAAAACAAAGTACTGTGATGAATGTCACCTGTGTAGTCACTGATATCCTTGTGAGAAATGGCATCGGGAGCATCTGAACGGATTAAATCTGCCAGTTTCGAGATCCCCATCGTCCTGCCAGTGCCTGTGCTTTATGTTTTACGGATGCTTCCGGTAGCACACGATAATAAAAAGCCAGCGTTGGGTTTTATTTTAACGTCAGTATAAGTTTGAAGATGATGTGTGGTTGTGGAAATGGACTTGTCTAAGAGCTGTAATTAAACCACACCTCACAACATTTCCCTTTAAACAGCACAGCAGCAGCTTCCTGGTGTTGCACTCTAGCTAGCACAGCAGTAGGGGTCAGTGTTGGTACAGAGACAGGGGTCTGCAAGAAATGAACATCCATCATTTATTACAGCAAAAAATATTTACAAACAATGAATGTATTCATATATTACAAAGAAAGTAAAAGATATCACTTAAAACTCCCGCTTTAAGTACAGTGTATAACAGAAAAAAAGAAGACCACTGAAACGTTTTGCCGAAGCCTCTGCAGTTTGTGTGATAAATAAACTTCCATGAAATTACATTTTGTTATTCAAAAATAATGACATCAATATTTCATATACATATCCATCTATTACACATGATCATACACACAGAAGCTGTAAGATTTATGTCACACTGTATGGTGGATAAAATCACATAGTCCATGCTCTTTTTTTTTCCTAAGTCTTAGTGGAAAACATGAATGGTCAAATTCTCTGGAAAAACAAGCTCAAACTGTATAAACAGCATGAGAACACATTATGAATTCACAGATAACACCCTCAGCACCCTACCTTTAGGATTTTCATTGCTTTTTCCTCAAGCTTATATCACAGTCATTGGGCATGTTACTGCCAAAGAGGTAAAAAAAATATTAAAGGACTAACTACAACATTTCAACAATAGCTTATTCAAGTGCTGTACGCACATGTTTTTGGGGTAATGAAGAACTCAAAGGACATTCAGGGTAAGTGTTATGGCATCGCTAGATTTAGTCATCTTACTTTGACACTTTATGAATGGTCATTTTTGACCAAACTGATGAACTTCAATTTCAAACAGCAAAGACAGGTCAGGTCTGAGGTTTGGTCCTGTAACTATAGTTCCAGCTGTGGACTGCATTCCCAAAACATTTGCTGCTTAAGTAAATCCTTGTTTTCTCACTAATCACTCTTCTCCTGAGGCTAAAGGGTCTCAGTTACAAACGTTGTTTACTCTCATGAAGATGAATGATGGTAAGCATCACTGTAACATCTGTTGTTGCTCTGCTAGGATTTGTCAAGCTTAACGTTACAATCAGTAACATTTTCCTAGCTCTTTGCACAAAATATTCTAAACGCATCAGTAAGGGTTTATTCATTCCAGGCACTCCTTTGCCACCTTACAATAATCTCCATACGGTCTGTATGACATTTAGTTTCTCCTAAATCCAAATGAAGAACAGAGCAATAAACTGATTCTTTCTGATTTTCTCTCAACCTATGTAATCATTTCAGCCTAATAAGGTATTTAGTATTAGTTGTGACTACAACATAGCAAAGCTCTGCTTCCTACATCAAAGCAGATGCTGACATTTTAGAAACAATCAGCTGCAGTGTCACTGTGCTTCATCTTGCTAGTCATTTGCTAGTTTATACAGAAATGAGATAAACAGAAGAAACTTTAATGTGAAGTGAAGCCTGCTACCTTTAGCTTTACCCCTAGTTTTAATGCTGTGGCAGCACCTCACCAAAAATCCCTTTGTGGCACGGCTTTTAGTGATAGTTTGCCATTGTACAATTTTGTAACACTGAGTAGATATGCTAAACATTATAATGTACGCTCCGATCTTACAGTGACAGTGTTAAGCTTGAAATTTTTAAGTCAAATCTCAATATAGAATTTGCTATAAAAACATTGCCAGTGTATTTTAACGGTTGCACCCTCAACAAGGAATTACTTCCAGCTTCCAGTGTTTTGGGAGGCTCAGTTTTGTCCCACCTCAGCGACGGAACCAGATCCAGGTGTTAATGAGCCAGAACGCCACAGTAGCAGAATACAGGATCACCTCTCGCTTGGAGCGCTCTTTGTTTTCTTCCTCCAGCAGCTGCAGACGCCGGTTCAGCTTCACAATCTGAATGGCCACATGGACACAGAAAGATGTTAAAGTGATGACATTGTGCTCATGCTGGGCCTGGGTAAGATTTGCGTAAGTAAATACATATGATTTCCACTATCTGGTTTTCATTTTAAGCTTGAAGTGTGCTAGACAATATCACAAGCTGAACTATAGTGACAATATAAGAATCAACAAAATAAATTAATTTTTAACGGGGTTATCCGTTAGTTGGTTTGTGATACTGTGTTACTTTCAGGTGTGGAAGAAGTATTTAGGTCATTTACTTATGTAAATGTACCACACAATGACAAGATATTAACCGAGCAAAGCAGCTGTAAACCAGCACCTCAGGAGTTCTGCAAGGTAAAATGACTGTTTTTGTCAATGGAGTCTGGCAGCACTTTAACAGCTGTTTTCTGGTTTAACAAAAAGGATCTTACTCTTTAACAAAAAGGTGTATCTCTGTGGGAGTCCTATCCATGATGTTGTTATACACTTATAATAACAATTTGAACCTGTCAGTGGCAAAAACAAGCACTTTACTTACTTTGATGCAGACAGCTGCCCCATTGTTTACACTACAACAGCTGCTTTATGGTTGCTGGATATATCGTTCTTGCTCAGTAGTATACAGATCCCAAAGATTTTTGTAACTACTAATCACGCATACCCAAAAACATGGGGACAATAAGGCCCAGGGTCCAAAATCTTTAAAGTTATCCTTTAAATAATACTGTTAGTTTTAAAGTAAATCTTTGTTTACTTTCTCACTGGCCCATGAAGTGATTAATCCTTGTATTTGTACTTGTAATGTGTGTTTGTTTCCAGCAGAGTATCCAAAAATGCGAGCTGTAACTGATCATTGGCTGTTTGTTGCTCTGCCCACATCCTTCGAAAGCAGCCTGATATGGGATTCATCAGCCTGCTGAGTCAGCATGTTTTCACTGTACCCTAACAGCTGGAAAGTCTAGACCTAACATAACATGAGAAAACAGACCCAATACCCACACCAGAGCAGTGGAGAAGCACATGATATACATATGTCACTTATCAGTATAAAAGGCAGGCATTTAGGCCTGTGAGACACATTACCTGTCGTCGTAGTGAGGAGGCGTCCACCAAGCCAGACTCATCAGGGTTCATTTCCAGGGCCAAGTCCAGGTGCGTCCTGTGGAGATGAATGTATCTCAGCTTAGAGCAATGATTGACAAAATGTGTGTCATTATAACTCTTCAGGTGAGAAATGCCAACACATCTCAAATCAGATAAACAATCATCATCCCAGCACAATTTCAAAGTACATCACTTTACTATTTAATGCAATATATCAAATAAGATTTCTCCTGTTCTGACTTGTCACAGCTGCTTTCTCCACAACTTCAGAAACTTGTACACTCTAAAACCTCCCCCTCCATTACAGTTCTGCAACTTAGGAGCTCTGCTAAAAGTTCTGATGTTCTGAAGAGTTTTTAAGAAAACATCTCAATCTTCATGAATTTTCCAAGAATTTCACCAGCTGTTTTCTTTTTCTGAGTAACTTTGTGAATACAGTGACTTCTGAGAATTTCAGTGACAAAGAAGCAACACCTGCGGTGGCTGTCATCCAGGACCTCAAGGATCTGCTGATACGCTCGGCGTGTTGTTGACTGGATGTAAGACAAGAACCCCGCAGCTGTGAACAGGTTGATGCTCGCATCCTCAGGAGAACAGAGGGGGGGACACAAGCGGACTGGGGGGGCAGAAGGGGAAGGGGTTACACTGGCGGAGAGGTGAGTGGGGAGAAACAGTAAAGAAAAGGAGATATTTTTTAAACCAACCAAGAGTGAACAAAGAATAAGAGACAAGAAACTCAGAATGGAAAGGCAACAACAGTGAAGCAGTGTTGCAACACCTATCTCAAATGTGAATGTGTGTTTACCTTACATCCCCTCTGCTGATCTGACTGCTGTGGCGGCCAGATATGTTCTCGCTCGCACTGCGTTCCCTTCTTGACCGAGAATGAAAGTGGGCCTATTAATGATAGAAAGTTATGAAACCATGTCAGGCTCACATTAAACGGTTACAGGTTCAAAATGAAAAGGAGTTATTTTTCACTCCCTTTCATAGCAGAATAGGTTACATTGGCAACACATGATTGTTAGATTGGTAAACCACATTTATTCCAGCATAAATGATCAGAACAAGTCAACAAAACAGTGTGCAATGACTGGTTTCGACTTCAAAAAGATGTGCTTATCCGGAATATTCCATCTTAGACATCTTCCTGGAGGTGCTTGAGTTTTGAAAACTGTTTTCTTTGCCTCTGCACTTTAAGAACCACAAAACCAAATAACAAGCATGAGCATTCTCAATTAATAGGCCACTCCACAACCACCAACAATGTTAAAAACCTGCAGCAGATAAATAATGGAGTTTGTTTCTTCTGTAGTCACCACTGAGGGCAATGTATCCTTTAATTCTTAAATTAATTTCCTTGTTTTCCCACTCTTCCCAGCGTGTGACATTTGAATATACTTATGCATTCCTCACAGCAAATTCAAGCCTTTGCTGAATACTTTTCCTCCTCACACAAAATTAAAGGCTTGAATCTCTTGGTTTCCCTGAACAGCGGCTGTTTCAATTTTGTAAAAGGAATTTCTTTACACAGTGCTTGTAGACACTGTGGAGGTTACTAAAAAGGAAGTTCATGTTTAGAGATGTGATCAAATGTTTGCTTGACCAATCGTGGAGCCAACAAATTTGGTTTCATTGTACAGCATGTCTCAGTTCTGCTAATAACCGGGGTGAGATACCGCCTGGTTGAGATTGCTCTGTGTAGAGGCAGTTTGGTCAGTCTCAAGGGAGTCCAGAGGCTGTTCTGTGAGGGTGAGGACTCGTGGCGGGGCCTTCATGCTCAGGAGGTCCACAGGAGGGATGGACTGAATAAGGTCCAAGTCTCTTGGATGAGCAAACTGAGGGTCCCCATCATCACCTGTTAATGAAGAGAGAAGGGGGTCTCAGGAGGTCTCAAGGATCATGAAAATTTTATACAGCATGTTTCAGCTTTCCAGGGGTGATGGTGTTAGTTCAGTTGTGTGCTTGAATGGTGTACTTTTGTTCTGGGCTTTGTACTCAGTCCAGCACTAGGTTAAGACTGGGACATTCACATATTTTATCTGGCACATTATATGGTGATGACAGTATTTCAGACAGGACTACAAAGTGTCTGTACGTTTACCATGTAACCTATTATTCCCCATCTGCTGTCCTCACCTGCAACAACAATCCTCTCCGGAACCTGCATCAGGGTTGTGTGAGTGAGCAGGGGCTGCTGAAGCGGCAGGGACCCTGTTTGGTTCTCTGGAGCCACTTTGAGGGTCTCAGGGATTCGCATGCGCTGGCTGATCCCCTCTGTGTATTCCAACTCATAATGGATGCGGTTCATCTCAGCCACATCTGCAGTGGGAGGGGTATAGGTTGGCCCACTCATCCAGCCTGTAGACACATCAAATGGAGAGAAATTTAATATTTAGTCATGTGGATGGCAGTAGCCTGCCTGCAATGCCACCCAGATAATGTGATGAAAGCTTAAAGAAGTGTTATTGTGCTTAGTTTAAATTTACAATTATGGTGAATTTAGTCCTTACCAGTTGGCTAAGTGGCAGGTTGTACAGCCCAAAACATGATCTGTGGCTCATATGAAAAGGGCACGTCCCACAGAGGAACCAGGTTAGCCCGACCACAAGGAGGAGCGTAGAGGGTGTAGTAGACAAAGCTAATAGATAATATTATGAGCAACATCTCACGTTGTGTTGCATGAAATTACATAACGTTGACGTGAGGTGTAGCTGTTGTTGCCACATGTCAGTGAATGAAACCCACAGAAGACGCCATGTCTAGCATGTACGTTAGCTAATATCGAGCTAATGTTACTAGTGTGCGATGTCTGACAAGCATTAGCTGATGTTATCTTTATCACAAAACGTAAGCTCCGCTGTCTGCACTAACAGGCGGACTAACCACGGATATCTATGCCTTCACTTAGCTTTAGCTTCCACAGGTACTTACCGTTAGGGTTTTAGCACCGGGGTTTAAAATGTCATGTATCAAAATGCTGTTTCTTCTGTAATAGTAACAGCGTCAACGGGCACAAACGACGAGCGACACCGAAGCACACACCGCTTCCAGCCAGTGTGTGTTGCTGCCAATGCCAAACCCCGTGTGTTCACGGGGGCGGAGCTTATGAGCTACACCATTAGTCCCAGCGAGGCACACCAGAAGGGACCACCCGGCTTAAAAAACGAGCGCACACAATTGCCACACTCAAATTAGCCGTGTCAAATACAAAGTTTACGTAACTGGGCTAATTAGCACAAACTCATACAAAGGTATTACGTTTTTCCATCAACACTGAGGTTAACTGGTCTGTTCCAGTAGTGATTCACTTTACTCACCAGTGTCAGGCTATTGGCAAATTTACTTACAAGCCGAGAACACAGATTTCTAAACATGATTGTATTCCTGACACCCCCACACATACAAAATATTATATGTCAAAATACCATAAGCTTTTACCATGGAAAGTTATTGTCAAAACATCATATTTTCTTATTTATCACGATAAGGTCATGATTCCCTAAGAGGAATTGTCTAATTTCATAAAAACGGTTTTGTCCCTGAAATGAGGAATTCTTATATAAATGCAATAAAACCTACTAAGAATATTTTGAACGTATTTTTGTCAGCCTGTAAACTTGAACAAGAGAAGTGTTCTGAGGCATGATTCATTACCACCAATTAATGTAGTGTGAACGTATTTAACAATCATCACAATGAAATTCTGCATTCGTCAGTGATGCCCAATGATGGGAATAATTCATCTTTACTGCTGGAGTATATTGTTTGGATAAAGGATAATTACTATCCACTCAACCAGAAAAAAGTGACAAGGGAAAATAAATATATTTTATATATATCTTCTGGTCAAAAATAAGTCTACTCAACAGACATGTGAGCTTCGTAATACAACTCCCACAATTCCAACGTCCGCGAAAACAATGCGCATGCGTCGTCAGTCTGGGCCATTATTTTGTCCTCCTCACGCTTCAAATGAACAACAGGCTAAAGCGTTCCTCGGTATGAATTAAATATTAATCCACGGAAGGAGCAGCTTTTCCTCTTCTTGTTCATCACCGCCGACTTACATGGAGTCTCTCGGTCAGTAGCTCGTTGTGTCGCCGGGCTGTTCGGTCCTCCTTTGGACTTGGAGGCCGAAAACAGTGCGCGGAGTGACAGCCCCGTTAAAGCCTGCAGATTGGGTGTTTATCTAGTTGGCTAGCCACCTAGCTAGCTTCCTAGACAGCTAAGAAGGGAGGGAAAAAAAACATCCGAGAGGACCATTTGATAACTTCAGGAAGGAGAGAGCTGTGGCTGTCTCTTTCCCGTCCAGCCTGCCGAGGGGATGGCACACCTTCGAGACATGCAAAACCAGGTACAGAAATCTTCTTTTCACCAACTGTCACCTCCCTTCTTCTTGTCCAAGACAAGGCGAACCCCCATGACCGCCAGGCTTTCCATGAATAGGTGGGTGGGGGTCTAAGCCATCAGTGCAAGTGAAAAACTGAACTCTAACTAAACTGTGCACTAATATGATTTCATTTATTCTTCCTCTCCTTGCCACCGTCAGCATCGACAAGGTGGCAACAAACTTGTCATGAGGAATTGTAAACTTCACCTAAGAACACAGCAGTATTTTAAAAGCTTTCACAGTTTGTGCATTGTACTTGTCATATGCTGTAGATACTAAAATATTTTAACTCTAATGACTTCCTTAGGTGACTCCTCCCCGGTCAAATCATCACTCATTTCCTGCTGTTAGGGAGACACAAAACCACTAAACCTTCAAGTGTCATGCCTCTTGAATTAAATTCTGGCACAGAGTTAGAGTGTAGGTAATCATATGGGCTGTGACTGAACAAAAAAGGGTGTCAACAGAGATAAGAAAGGCTAATTGTGTTTTCTGAATTTGAGCTGTTTTTTATAACATAGGGCAACAGATAGGTGTAACTCCTACTGTCAGGTCTAATTGACCTTTATAAAAGAGCATTCATGTGTGTTTGCCGGTAGCACACAGTTTCTCGGCTGTTCAAATGCTTGGCACAAGATACACAAACTCATAGACACAAATCATACAGTACAACTTATCATCATGACATACACTTAATAATTCAGTGCATCCTTTGCTGTCACTGGACCAGAATACCCGGTTGGACCCTGAGGAGTACTTCACCAAGCAGGAGCGAATTGGGAAGGGTTCATTCGGAGAGGTCTACAAAGGCATCAACAACCGCACGAAGGAGGTGGTGGCCATTAAAATCATAGACCTGGAGGAGGCAGAGGATGAGATCGAAGACATTCAGCAGGAGATCACAGTGCTCAGCCAGTGTGATAGTCCTTTTGTTACCAAGTATTATGGATCATACTTGAAGGTGAGACGATGACACGTGAACAGATTATTCACAGTTATAGCATGGAGATGTTTACAGACACATACAGAGCTCCATACAGCCAAAGGCAGAAGTGTGGTTTATAAATCTTAAACTAAAAAACTTTTTCCCTCTCAGGGGACCAAGCTGTGGATTATCATGGAGTATTTAGGTGGAGGATCTGCTTTGGATCTGGTAAGAATGTTTCTGTTTTTATGCCACTTACAAAGTTTTATGCAAATCATACAAAGTGGCATTTTTATACTTGAGAACCAAAATCTGACCTGTTCTTGATATTTTTTCCCCCAACATCCCCACTTCTCTGATTTTTTTTTTTTTCACCCTAGCTCCGTCCAGGGCCTCTTGAAGAGACCTACATTGCTACTATACTGAGGGAAATACTGAAGGGGCTGGAGTATCTGCACTCTGAAAGGAAGATTCACAGAGATATCAAAGGTATTAAGGGGAGACAAACTCACTATCTGTCACTCTTTTTATCTTTTTTTTTTTATCTTTTTAAATCTTTTTACAGTGGAGTCCTAGTACTAAGCCAGATGTAATACTATATAATGTATAATATAATTCAAAGCTTATTTTAAAAAAAAAATCCAATTGTCATTTGCACAGTACAAAGCAGCTGTTCACACTATGCAATTATATTCTTTTTTTGCCACTCTCCCTTCACACATCGATATAAAAAACAATAGATCTTACAAAAAGTAAAAGAAATAGCATCTAAATATGTACAGGATGATAAAAGGTAGGGTGTCACAGTAAGGTGTCAAGCAAAGAGTAACAGCAATAAAGTGACCAGGTAGTTAAAGTTCCTAAGTATTTGCAGCAGTTTGGTGCACTGACCAGAGAGACTCTGCATTAACTTTTAAATGCTGTGATTCAGCATCCCATTCCCAACTGAGCAAGACAATGAACGTTGAGCAATGATGACAGAGCTGCTGAGTAACTCTGTGCACATCCAGTCTTAACCAGATGCTGGACAGAATAAGTCCACACACTGAAATATGCTAACAAGCTATTAAAAAAAATTATTAACACCATCTGTGAGCTTGAAAGCTAACAACATACTGAGGGTGTTACATTTATGCCTGTGTGTGTGGAGCTAATGTTTCTGTCCTCATTGGAGAATCACAAAAATAGTGATGCTAATATGGCAGCTCAACAAAGATAGAAGATAAATATTAAAATTGGGTTAATTGCTTGCGGACGTACTATCCATAGAGATTGTATGATTCTTGTATTTAAACTGTGTTCCTGCCAGAAGCACTGAACATCTCCTGATGTCTGAAGCTGTTTCTGTTTGCTATAATAAGACCGGGGAGGGGACTGAAGTACCCTTTGTCCATCTGTCCATCCATCTGGCACATGTAATATCCTGAAAGCTGCTGATTACATTTGACAAAACTTTATGGGACAAAGGGTTTTCAAAAGCAACACTTGAATTGGCCTTAATAAGCTTCAACAACACCTCATTACTGTTTATCGTCCCAAAATAGGACTGCATCATTCATGGGGAACGGCATGTATATTGATGCTTTGTTTTTAGCTTGTCATGTGAAACATTAAGAGATTCAGAAAACAAACCCTTTCTGATTATTTGAATGAGCTGTTCTTGCTTTTTTTGACTGTGTTTCCTTTTCCGTATCTTTCTCCCAGCTGCCAACGTGCTCTTGTCAGAGCAGGGCGACGTGAAGCTGGCGGATTTCGGGGTGGCAGGGCAGCTGACAGACACCCAGATTAAGAGGAACACGTTTGTCGGCACACCTTTCTGGATGGCTCCAGAGGTTATCAAACAGTCAGCTTACGACTTCAAGGTGAGGCCAGAGTCTGTGGGGTGGACAAAAGAGACAACCTGTGTAACAGCTTAGAGTGAACTGTGAGTGTGTCTAGGTTTGTTTGCCTGTTTTATTTCTCATTTTCTGGTTAGAGGTGTTGGTGGTGGCACTGATAAGTACATGAAACTTTAAGCATGGGATAAATGATCTAATCCACATCATTTTAGGTCGGAAACTACCGTCTATTTTAATTCCTGTCACGGTTTCAAGTGAATGTGAATCTCTCTCTCGCATAGGCTGATATCTGGTCCTTGGGTATCACTGCCATTGAGTTGGCTAAAGGGGAACCTCCCAACTCTGATCTACACCCCATGAGAGTCCTCTTCCTCATTCCCAAAAACACTCCTCCCACCCTGGAGGGGCCTTACAGCAAACCCTTCAAAGAGTTTGTGGAGGCTTGTCTAAATAAAGACCCTCGTTTTGTAAGTAGAACTCCTGCATCCATTGTTGCAGAACTGAAATGGGATCAGACATGTTTGTTTGGGCTAAATAAGATTAGAAAAATGGAAAATAATTCCAGATTGGTACTGTTGTTCTGAGTGTGAGGCTTTGTTCATTTATCCTGTTCATTTTGTGTTTGGATTAGCATGCCCAGTCCTTAATAGGAATTAATTTGTTTTCCGCACACTCAAATATTCAGAGATGATCCAAATCACATTCTTGTAAAGTGCTAAAAACATGTTAAATCTGAGTAATGTGATGGCAGATTCATTACTGAAGCTTCTTTTAGGATGTTGATCCCAGCCAATTCTTCTTACAGATTCAGAACCTGCTGACGGCGCTGTCACTGAATCTTAATTCTTAGGCTACTCTCATCTTTATCCTTTCTCTGCACAGAGGCCAACCGCCAAAGAGCTCCTGAAACACAAGTTCATCACACGTTACACCAAGAAGACGGCCTATCTGACAGAGCTGATTGACCGCTACCGACGCTGGAAGTCAGAGGGACACGGGGAGGAGTCCAGCTCTGATGACTCCGATATGTGAGTGACAGGAACACACATTCACACATTCCAGTTGTAGACACATATATGCAATGATGTATTTGTAAATATTTTTGCCTCCCTCCTCTTGGTGCACCCTGCTTTCTTTTAGGGATGCTGATGGTGATGTGGATACATGTCCCATGTGGACCTTCCCTACAGTCAGACCCAACTCTATGAACAAGTTACAGAAGGGCTACACACACACAGATTCAGAGGTAAGACACGTGCAACACACGCACACAGTCAGATCTTTTGTTTTTTTTTTTTGCCTGACACCCTTCTTTTTTTCTTTTTTTTTTTTGGTCTTTATAGTCAGGAGATTCGGTGAAAAGGCTACCCAAGTCACAATGCTTGTCTGCCTTGGTAACACCCATCTTCAGAGAGGTAGGTGTAAGTCTTCCTTCAGGAAACAAGTGCAGTTTGTCCAGAGACTGTACTCAAAACCAAAGGCTGTACTCAAGCATGTGGTTTTGAATGATACAATAGACTCTGCCTCACCTGTTAGTTCATTGTTGTACCTACAATCACAGTAAGAAGGTATAAAAATGGATCATGATTTCTATACAAGTATAAATTAAGTACTGTTTGCTCTGAAGTTTTTTTTTTATTATTTGTATGTATCAGTCAAACTAAA
The DNA here is from genome assembly GCA_037833715.1 of Toxotes lorentzi. Classification (NCBI taxonomy): domain Eukaryota; kingdom Metazoa; phylum Chordata; class Actinopteri; family Toxotidae; genus Toxotes; species Toxotes lorentzi. Next base: position 7,530,375 of record JBBMJY010000006.1, read on the forward strand.
ATAGACAATAGTAGGATCGATTAACACAAGAAGCAACAACGCCTGACTGGTCTCTGCTTATTTTAAAGCCATAAACGTCTTTGTTCATTTTGTAAAATTCTTTTTGTTTGATTTTTTTCTTTACCACCAGCTGAAGGAGAAGCGGCGGGCAAGTGGTGGGGGAGTAGGAGCTATTGAGGAGCTGGAGAACGCCTTCAACCTCGCCGAGGAGTCCTGTCCAGGCATCTCCGACCGCCTCGTCACGCACATGATGGAGAGAGTGTGCAGGTGATTGACCAGCCAGTCTTACAACTGACCATTTTAGATGTCCACTATTGCAACAGAGAACATGCTTTCATTTTATTCTAACCTGCTGCTTCATGTCGTCCCTTCAGGTTTTCTTTAAATGGTAACACCACCCCCTCTTCGCGGTGAAAGCCCAGCTGGATGTAACTAAACCCTGTCCCTCCAGCTCCCTTTTTGTCTCCCAGACCCTCCCAACTTCTCAGATAAGGACCACAGAAGAACTCAACCCACATCCCGCCTCCCGCCTCCCTACCTTTACACCTTTCCCAGTCCTGCCCCAGAAGAGATCTTTTAATTAGTTGTAATTAAATATTTTTACAGTTTTTCTTTAAGAGCGGAGAGTATTTAAGAGAAAAAAAAAAAGCCATGACATTTAGAGTGTTGTGTATACCTGTTAGATTGAGAAGAAAAAACTATAATAAAGTCTATGGAAAATGTGCCATTGTTGTCAGTGTCTTACTGGAAAAGAGTATTTATTTTCAACCACAACACAGTATGAGAGATTCTGTTCTTTTTTTGTCTACACATTATTATACTGCAGAACCTATAAAAATAATTCATGTTACTATATCTGTAATTCATATTGTTATTTGGTCTAATTATGTTTCTGTAATTTGCTGATTACTAAACTATCATGAATTACTATTTTTAATTTTCTCCTCTTCTTCCTACACAAGAACGAAAGCTCTGTGTTGTGGTTAATTACCCTCTCCATACACTGAGCTGTAATTAGCAACGCCCTGAAACAGTCAGGGCAGGTTCACGGTGGTTTTGTCTGTCGGAAGCAATTAATCTCACTGAAATGAAACACACACACACACAGGAGGCAGTAAGCATCAGCTGATGTGTGTGTTGGGCAGCTTCAGGCTCTTCTAATATTACCATTTCATCAACAACAGGGTGTAACAAGGCAAAGATTTATTATGGGATCATGATGAACCTTGAATAGACACTGATAATAGCTGATAATTGGTTTCATGAACGTAGATTCATGCTTAATGAAACTGTATCAACTGAGAAAGAGATTGATCAAGTTTAATAAAACCTTTATTACAATATATGTCTCAAGTACAATATTTGGTAATTTAATATTGGATAAAAACGGCACAAAGAGGAATGTCAAGAACTCACATCTTGGCTGGTGAGGGAAACGTTGGCTACAATGACCTCATCGGGTCACCTTCGACCTCTGCGGTTATGGAAACCACAAAGCGCTCAGCAGTCGGGACCCAATAGAAGTTTTAACCTCTTAAATCTCAGCGAAACACAAAATGCTCTCTGGCACATGACTTCACTTTATGGTAGAAAGGAGACATGAAGTAAATACATATAACTGAAAGATGCACCGAAACAGCTAAAAACACCATTTGTCCATCCTTCATTTGTCAGTTCTACAGGAAGACTGTAAGAGGTCAAGGGTCACAGTTTTATAATTCATATCAAACTCAAAAGGAGATTAACAACACTTGAATGCGGTTGTACATGGTGACACTGATCTGAGAACTGCACTAATGGGTAAAATTTGGACAGGAAAGGGAGGAACTGGGAATGGCATGGGGTAGCATGAGTAACACTGGAACCTTATATGATGTGAAGCTCGTGTTGTAATCTTCAATTATGCTTTCACTTGACAAAAAGAAAATTGAGACAATGGCATAAAAAGCTATTTCTGCTACTAGTTTTCACCACAGTTGATTCTCCCAATGAGGCTCTTTCACAGAGCTAATGTTAGCATGTGCTTTAAGAGCACTGAACAGAAGCACCAATAATTGGTGAAGAGAAAAAAAAAAAGTAACAAGAGAAGTAACAGAATATCCCAATGGGTTTGTATTAAAAATGTATACCACCATTTTTAAAGATGGGTCACGTGACTTCATTTGAGTAACTGGCAAAAGTTTAATAGTAATAAAAAAAAAACAAAAAACGTAGAAATAGAACCGTGTGTAAATATAAACATAACACTGTTGGAATATATTTAACTGTATGTCTTTTAAAAAAAAAAAAAAAAAAAAAAAAAACCCCAACCCCCACACGGACCTGAGTGAAAATATTGGCAATCATCCCGCCCCAACACCAAAACAGCTTTTCCCCCTTTTCTGCTCCTACTCCAATCTCCT
>JBBMJY010000006.1:7532876-7546612 GCA_037833715.1 Toxotes lorentzi
AGTTGAGGAGGAAGAAAAAAAAAAACAAAAAACAGAAAAAGAAAACCGTGTGTAAATAGAAACAGAAAACTGTTGGAATATGTTGAACTGGATTTCTTTGAAAAAAAAAAAAAAAAAAAAAAAAAGACTCCAGATCCCACACGGGACTGAGTGAAGATAGTGGCAATCAGTACGCATCAATAACCAGACAGCTTTTACACCTTTTCTGCTACTAATCCAATTCTCTCTGGTCAAAGCTGAGCAGTGGCTCAAACTCCTACAGTGGAAAAGAAAAGGAAAAAAATCAAATTTGAGAACTTTTGAACTGTACAAGTCTCACCTAGACATGTCAGTTACAGACGAGGGACATTAAGCATCTCATTGTTCAGGAAATAAAGCGTGTTGAGTGTATCGACGTGTCTTACCACAGACTTTTCACGCATGGGGGCCGTCTCCCTCTCCGTCTCCCTGCTTCTGCATCTGAGCCTGCATCTTGGCAATCATCTCCTGCATTCGTCTCAACTGTATGACACAGAACATCAACATGTATTACAGGGAAACAACAACCACTTAAAACTGAGAACAAGGCCCATTCGTTTAGACAGCTGAGATTTGGTTGCGTATAGATTATTTCCCTCGTCTGTCAGTCTAACTAAACGCTCTATCATTAATATCTGTCTGCCAGTTATGAATTATTGATTAGAAACAACTGCTTCCAAATCCACTGCTTGGCCAGAGACCAGCTGTGGACCTGAATTATTTATCAGTTTAACACATGTATTTGAGAGTAACAAAAATAAAGCAGGAGCAGTTCTTATAAATGTTTGACCACAGCAGCAGCTTAGCTTAGCAGAAAAACCAGCCTGATTCAGTGACAGCCTGGCTCTGTTCAAAAGGTCCTTCCAGTCTTTATGCTAAGCTAGGCTAACTGTCTGTCTGCTCTGGCTTCATATTTAATTTACAGATATGAGTGGTATTGTTCTTCTCATTTAAGATGATCCAATAAATAAAAAAAAAGAATTTCTAATAGTGCTGCCATAGTGTCTGAAAAATCCCACCTCAGCCTCCTTCTCCTGCAGGATCATATCCTTGTCCATTTCCTCCGGCTCCGGGCCTTTTCTGTAATGATGCAGCAAGTAGAGTTACTTTACATGGTACTGTGTATTCTAATATTTCTGTAGAATATATGTTAATTAACAAAGGAATCGTTAAGTCCACGGTAAATGCACAGTGAAAGTGGTTATAAATGTGATGATTAATAAAGCTTTATAATGTCAGAGTCAGCAGAGCAGTGTGTGTGTGCGTGCGTGTGCAAGCCTGAGAGTGTGTGTTGTACCATTTTAAGTAACATTAGGCAAACATAACAAAAGCCACATTGAGAAAGTGAAAAAAGGGTCAGTGGGTCAGTGGAGATTTTCTTTGCAGGAAGATGGAAACAGCTTGCTAGAGAAAAGTGGGCATCTATGAGTAGTAACTACGGAGGGATGAAAGCAGGAAGACTCAAGAGAGAAGCAGCGAGTGCGAGAGCCAGGGGAACAGCGTTACCTCCCACAAATGAAAAAAATAAATAAACTGTACCTCCAAAAGTCCACTCATGGGATTGGACAAATCAAAACCAGACAGCCATCATTGGACAGATGGCAAGGCCATGTGAAGACAGTAAAACCACTCCCCTATCCTGGGGTGGCTTCAGAAGAAAGTCTAAAAGAATCTTTTTGGGCTACACTGAGGGTTAAATGATGATGTATCTATGTTAAATCACACACACAGTAATCCTGTTCACAATTTCTACATTCACTCAAACTACACATGCCATTTATCTACCAGCTAACCATGTAAAACCCACTACAACCCACAGCATCAAATTCAGTTCTACCTCAACACCACGGTCTAACTGGTGGAGTTAACATGCAAAAATGAGTCAGAGCTAATGTTCTACTGAACTGATACTAGTTCATCATTATATGAAATTGACAGAAAAAGAATCATACAGAAACAACTCTCATTAATTATCTTGTCCTCTGTAAATGTTTCCATGATGTGTGTGTGTGTGTGCCTGACAGTGGCATCTCTAACACTGCTGTTATTTGATATATGTGATGTCCTTATCACAGGTCTGCTGTTTGAAGGGGGAGAGGGAGGTGCAGAGAAGCAAGCTGACAGACAAGTACGTACGCAGGAGACAGAGGCAGAACATAACCATGGGAGGACAACCTGCCACCCCGTTTGAGGCGGTCCGAGCGGAAGTTCTCGTAGTGCAGGTCCTGGGTCACTTCCTGTAGATCCTGCATGTGGGTTCTGTGGGGTTGTGGAGAAGTCAATAACTGATAAATGCTTCTTGCACAGACAGACGATTTGAAAACTGCTTATATAGCTAATGTTGGTAATGCTAGTATTTCTGACACAGTAGGTAGTATGGATTTGGAACATAGCTAACGTTTTATCACGTTTCTTGTCTTGGGTTAAAGCCTCCTCTATACACTCACATCAGCATGGTCCGCAGCTTGAGGAAGTCGTTGTGTTCTGGGTTCTCCACCTCCACCACCCCCCAGGGGTACAGGCGGCCCCTCACCTTCTTCCCTTTGGCCTCAATCTGCTGGTTGGATCCTACAACTGCAAACGGGATGCTCGCCTGGAGAAGAAGAGTATTTCATGTGTCTGTTCTCATGGTTCAACCACCCACATAAGCAATTATGATACTTCATTGGAGGATACAGAGCTGATTTTATCCTTAACAAACAAAAATGGCCTTCTGTGATAAAAACCATCAACATATCTTTGGAAGGAGGAAAGTTTATATTTATTCAAAGAGCCTTACAGCGAAAGGAGAGTTTACCTTGAGGATCCTAGTTTGCTCTTTGAAGTCCTCATCCTCATCTGACTCAGCATCAGGAAGATGGTAAATCTTAATACCATGTTCATCAATCTCATCCAGAATCTTACAAAGAAAACAGTGACAAAACACAGGTTATTTTTCAGAATGTGGTCCAAAACAATGTACTGTTTTCTGTTTAGTCAGGACTAAATCAAAATCATTTCTGACATAACCATGTGTCACTGGAGCTGTCCGTACACTGTAGCTAAAGCAGAGAGCATGACCACATTATAGCTACTGTTTATCACAGGGAACTGGAAATCCCCCTCAACAATGGACAACTCTGTTGTCCTCACCCTGCGCTTGAGTCTCTCCCTCTCTCGGAGGGTCAGAGTGTCCGCCTTGGCGATGACAGGAACCACGTTAACCTTGTTGTGAATGGCCTTCATGAACTGGACATCCAGGGGTTTCAGGCTGGTCAGACAGGAAACAAAAAGACGTAAGGTCAAAGAGAGACAAAGGATTAAAGAGTGAAATAATTCAGCGTATTAACAGAAGCGTGTATGTGCGAGTATGTATTGCAGGACTCACCCGTGGCCAAGCGGGGAGATGAAATAGAAGCAGCAGTGAACTCTATTGTCAACAATGTGTCTACGATTTAGACCGCTCTCGTCATGGAGGTACCGCTCAAACTGGTCGTCAATGTAGGCTATAATAGTGCTGAAACTGGATGAACAAAATATAGAGGCCACATTAAACATCCACTTTTTAATCCCTGTATACCGTCCCAGAAGCCTACCCGCTAAATAATAAAATCAAAAGCCCCGATGCAAAATAAGTCTCCTCCTGCTGCTACGCTTATGATTTAAAACATTTCAACTTATTATTAACTGTCATAAGTGGCTCACTGCTGACAGTGAGCCAGGACTGACAGTGGGTAAGTTAATCTAAAAATACTTCATCTCCTCATCAGCATACGCCCTAAAAAGATTTCATACCAGTCCTGGCTGTTGATGGCGTCTCCGTATCCTGGTGTGTCTACCACAGTGAGACGGAGCTTCACGCCTCGCTCCTCAATTTCTACTGTTGATGCTTCGATCTGAACCGTCCTCTCTATCTTTTCTATGAGAAGGAAAAACAGACAACAAAATATAAGGACGCAGTCAGTCTAGGATTTTAAATGGCTTGCAGTCACAGTCTGGGTTTGTACATGTATCGTGTGTGTGTGTGTTTTACCTGCTGCTCCAGGGATGACTCTCTCAGGGTAAAGGTCAGTGAGAAAAAGGCTGTTGATCAGGGTGGATTTTCCCAGTCCAGATTCACCTTTTGACAAAATAAGAAAGAATTATAAAAGCACAGTGAGGTTGTGGTTAGAAAAAAACCTCCTCTAATCCTGTTTCAACAAAAGAAAAAGAACAAAGCCACTCTCAGTATGCTGCAGGAAACAAGACATCTGCCTGTGACGCACACTTAGGCCTCACACAACACGGAAATATGTATCAACGTGATCATTAATATGACTTCACCCTTTCTCTTTTCCAAAACTATGTCAAGGGGCTGATTAAACAACCTCGGGCACCTCAGGAAGCAGTGTAAGTGTTCACAATCAGTCAGCTGCACAGACCAGAGGAAGAACCCCTGATAGTTTCACTCTCATTAAAAGTAGCAGCGAGAACTAAGAACTAAGAACTTCTAGCTTGACTCCATATTTACATGAAACCGTGCGGCAAAAACTGAGAGACTGATTTTATTTGAATGCATCTGCTGATATCGTCTGCTTATGAATGAGCAAACAAAAATCATGACTGGCTGCTTTTTTTTTTTTTTAAACTGGCTGTATGCAAAGAAAGGTAAGAACTTCCACACACAGGGGAAGTGGAAAATGTAAGCAGTTTTCGATATGACAACAATAGAAACAAAGGGAGTACGTTTAAGTGAGTGATGAAACTTTAAATAAATGCTAATGGCCTGATTCCCAGACTCCACCATCAAAAGTGTCTTTCAACTCATGGTACTGCAGGTCCACTGAACATTGTTTTAGTCTTGGAGTATGACTAATTTATTTCTAGGGAAAACCTTAAAACTACAGCAGACTGTTTAGCTTAAGCAACTGTAGGGAACAAAATTTAGGAAACTATGCGTAAAAAAATGGGAGAAACTATGTTCCTCAAATCTTATGATCACGTCAGAGATGCTGAAACAAACATCAGCCTAACGCTTGTGTGCTTTACCCGGGAATGCTGCTACTGTGGTTCCCACCAGAGCTGTGGCAAAAGATTTACACAAGTTTTTACTAGATCCTAAACAGGCAATTTGCCAAAGCGCAAGGAAAATCAAAGCTGACATATATAACAGGCCCACAACAAGCAGCTGGCAAAGGGCTTTATAGGAAAAGGTAACTGTGACAAGAATTTAATTAAGTATATTATTTATATCTGCACAGGAGAACTGCAGCAATCTTAATGTACAAGTAAACACTGATATATTTAAGAACCCAGGTCAGACAGGAGGTTAAATAAGCACTGAATGAGTATTCTTGCAGTAGTGGGACCAACAGGCCTCATCCACTGTATGAATCAGTCCCTCAAGGCCCACAGGCTGCATTCCTCCCCTGGTTTATTTTAAAGCAAAAGGATGAGCAGTGTTCAGGGGACGTTCCTACCCCTCCCCCCTTAACAACAAGCACAGAGGTTCACACAGTCACAGCACTCCCATCCAGCAGTTTACACTGCTGCTGACGCCAGCTGAGCAACTTCACTGATGTGACATCTGCCATCTTATACTGACCAAAATGCCTGTGTGCACACTAAGATACACCTATGCATTACTGAAGACAGATTCAAAGACAGATTCAAAGACTCTCAACACACAAACAAAAGGAGCTGCAGAGGAGAAAGAGTTGTAAGAATGTTATTTAGAAAGGGCCACTGCTGAAAGAAAACATATGACAGCAACAGCTTTATATTGTGCAGGCCAGTGGCCAAAAATTCCACCATAAATTCATCCCAATAACATATTCCCATGAGCCAAAAAACCAAAATGCATTCGTCAAATGTCCGTGTTTACTTAAGCTGTCTAGCTTGAAACTTGTTATCACTGAGATACACTATAATTTTCCAAACTAAATAAAGCAAGTGTCGTTTAACTTTCGAGAAGAAAAGGGCGAAATTGGAAAAGGTCTTAAAAAGAGAGATGACACACTCACCTACCACCATCAATGTAAACTCAAATCCTTTTTTTACTGATTTGCGATGAACCTGATTAGGCAGGTTTGCGAATCCAACATACCCTGGGGTCTCAGGGTTGGTGAACTGGCCCTGCTGTAAAAATAAAAATGGGGAGAGTAGAAAGGTAGAAGAGTCATTATCGTTACCATAATGTTTGGTGACATGAACTTTTAAGATGAAAGGCAGTAGCTTTGCACAGGATTAGTCTTTTAGTTGAATCTAATTTTAGTTGCAAGGTGAATCCAAATCAGTTTGAAGTTGAAGATAACCAATCATAGGTGCTAGAGCAGAAATCACTGAGGAGACATCTGTTCACGAACAACTGGGGTATTTAGGGAGGGCAACAGTGACTTCTCAGAAGCGTATTTGCAAAAGACCTTCCACCCATCATTCCAGTGTTTATGGCTCCTTCACAGAGCGACTCAGACAGTGGCAAATTCAAAGGTATCTGTTCCTTATTTAGTTTGCTCTTTTTTGGCTGCACAGGCTTGTATTATTTATAAACTCTCCTTTCCAAGTCCTTTTAACAAAGGTCACGACTGATAAAACCGATAAGCAGTGTGTTCCCGTGCTGCCTTTTGGGCCTATCAGCCCACATAAAGCCACATCAGTGAGTCATGCGGATGGTGAGCAGCACACTAAGCATCTGCCTGAGAGACCAATCATTCAACAAGTAACTAATCTTTGAGTTCTGCACAACAACACACTGCAGAAGATGATGTGAGAAAAGCCGGAAGGCACAAAATGTCCTAATGTAATGAGCGGGAATGTTGAGTTTAAATAAAAAAGAAATCCTGGACTGTATCAAAAGAGGACAGAAGGCTTATTGTTGACATCTTTAACAAAACCACACCACCATAGAAAAAGGGGCATATCATTGAACATGCAGCTCTCCATTATCAATGCTAAGCCACTAAACCCGAAAGACAGCCACTGAACCAGAAGTAGGAATCTAGTCTTCCTGCATACTGTGTCGGTTCAGATGAAATATCTGGTTTCTGTTCTCTAAGACTCACCTTCATTTTGTCGGCCTGAGACATGTTTTCTCCTAGTTACACCTGAAAGAAAACATAAACTATATCACATATGGAGAAACTTTACAACGTTAACTGGCAATTAAAACTTAATTTTTCTAAAGCTCTGGCCCATATGAACCTTTTCTGAAATGGAGGTTGTTCATGCAGTCACACACCTACAGGCCTGGCTGTGAGAGAGACAGGAAGTCTGGTTTGTGAGAGTGCTGTGTCTCACCACACACAAAAAAAACAGACCATCTCCTTTTCCTGCTAGCTGCAACACAGCTGTGTCCCACTACAACACTATGATCTGAGGATAAGAGATTAAGCTATGCTTATGCTATTAATCCCGTCTCTACAACCGGTGTCATATGTTTGCTGCTTTGTTGTCTTGTAATGCGGTGTCTTCTATTCAAACACAATAGTGAGCCTAAACTATCAGCAACACACCCACCCACAGTGAGTGTCAGGATGAAAATTACTGTCTCGCTAAAGCATTAAACTGTTATATCACCGGCTGCTCGAACAAATGTATGTGTTCAAGTTTGTTAAGACGCTAGTTTGAGCGCATTCAACACCCTAGATTAATCACAGAAATATGTAACGCTAACTAGAACTAACATTCGTAATTTTCTAACGCACTCTTGTACTAAAAAGGAAATTAGCTGGTTAATTAGCAACGGCTACTTTCGTAACGGTAACGACCCGGTGGGCGTGAAAAAAGACTGATGCTGACATCTGTCATGAAATTTGACGGTAATTTTGTTCTTGAAAGGCTTTTTTTTTTAAAGGAGCCCAGATAGAAGCGATTTCTCCAGCTAATAGCCCTCGCTAGCTGTTCAGAAACTTGGAACAAGCTTAGCGTAGCGGTAACCACTAACTAGCCGAGTAGCTTCTCCTGCAGGATGTTCACTTAAATAGCTAATGTTAGCGTCGTGGGTTTATCAGTCAAACCGCGACCTACACAGCGCTGAGACAACTTAGTGATGAATAAGAGATGAATCAGAGAAACCGGCCGTGTTACCTTAACAGTCCTTACAGTGCAGAGAGGTACAAACAGACTAAACTGACGATGAACAGCAGACTTGGCGGACACCTCAAATTCTTCAGATTCCGCTGCAGCAGCTTCCTTTAGCACACAGACCACAATGCACTGGGCGAGAGGAGCAGCGGCAGAGCTCAACCCTTTCCCACTGTTAGTACTGACAGTCAGCCTGCTCACTCACATTCAACTCATAATGGAGCTCATTAAAAATTGTGAACATTATTATCAGCGACGGGGTCATATTAACAACTGGGGTGTAGAAGTGGGGGGAATGGTGGAATTAAGTACTCAGAGCAATCAACAGGAGGAGGGCCCTAAAAAATCCTGCAACTCAAACTGTTTTCATTTACCATTTTGAACCATTTACCATGGTTCAAAATTTACCATTTTGAACACTCATAACGTGACATGTCACGTTATGAGTATTATAAGTTACCTATGAGTGTTGGCTGAACAATTAGTTTGGCAGACTATTTCTTGTACTATGGTATTATTTACGTGTTTTATTTTTAATATAACTATTTGTGAACCCATTGTGTATATGGTTTTCTGTGCTGTTCCATAAGCTGTGAGGTTTTCCTTCAGTATACCAAAGTCAGTAGTATAACTGAAAATACTAACAACCATAATTATCAAGTTTCAGTGCATATCCAGGATAACAAAGTCACAGGGGAGGGCGTGGTATGAAACTGCACTTCTCCATGGCACTGCATGAACAAATGGGTATTTTTCAGAGGATTGATTTTGGCATGTCACAGAAGGAAAAACACAGGTGTAAATAACATCAGTGATGGCTGATTTTCCATTTTGCTGCTTCAAATATATGCACATACCACTGTGCATGCTGGGTCACTGTCACCCTAATGTGGACACTTACAATAAAATATAGTGTTAATGTTAATGGTTACACCGGTGCTTTTCCTGCAAGTTAAAATGATTTCTATGAACAAGGCCTTTAATTGCCTTTCAAATGTGTTGAACCAAGGGACTCTCTCAGTGTCTATTTACCACCAATATGAAATGATAATACCTACGAACATCATACAAACTCATCATTGCAGAAATACAATAACTGTAATTACATTTTAATGATTTAATGTTGCTTAGGAGTTCTTCAATTTTAACCTGCAAACATTTTGACCTGCATTAATGGTAGATGGCCAAAAGAGGGGGCCAAGGCTCCTTAGGAAACTTTTGACGGAATTAACATTAGCTAACAATAGCTACTAATTTATATTCTGGTTTTAATTAATTCCTTAGGACAGATTATTGAACGTACTATGATATAACAAAAAAGAAAAAAACACAAATATCAAATCGCGTAGCTGCTGAACATGCATAAAAAACAAAATAAAGGTAGGCCTGCTAACTACAGTTGTAAAGCTAATGTTTTACAATGGGCCCTTTGTCATTTTAGTTCATTGGAAAGCTATCAGGAACTTTTTCCGAGCAGAGTTAGCTAACGTTAGCTCTGACTGTACGGGCTCAGTGGTGACGAGCTACGTTAGCTTGTCAGCCAGCGTTATCCCAATTAATCCTGACTAATGTTTTGATTCAAAACTTTTGAAACCCCGTACAGTTTTAATGACAAAATCTAGAAATAAAGACCATATCCACGATGTATATGGCCTGGAATATATAAATTGTACACGTCTTCTCCATGCATGTGGCTCGTTGGTCTAGGGGTATGATTCTCGCTTTGGGTGCGAGAGGTCCCGGGTTCAAATCCCGGACGAGCCCTTCTTTTGACATTAATCAGTTATTTCTTCTCCCGTAAGTAATGATATCTTGCAGTCTTGTAATATGTTTAGACTTATATAGTTGCAAAAGCAGATTTACAAAAGTGGTCGTTCAACCCGGCCTGTCTAAGGTTTACGAAGCATCGCTATAGTGATCTCATGTGGACATTGACAGTACTACAATTTGAGGTTCCTGTGTTGTTTATTTCAATATATGTATGTATTTAACAGCTATATGTGTTATTTTCTGCTACAGTTACACTACAGACTTAGTCTGTAGTGTAACTGTAGTCAAATTTGCTTGTATGGTTGTCTATACTAAAGATATTGTATCAGTAATGCATAAAGACAGATAAAGAAGTTAGTTCAGGCACAGCAGTTCTGTGGTTCTGAGGCCTCTTTCAGTTCCTCTCTCTCTAGACTCCACATCACTTGTGCTGAGGGGAAATTCATCTGATTTCCTAAAAACAAATATGCTTACAAATGCGTACAGTCACATGTTTTGGTCTAAATCACCTGCCTATACCCACTCTGTACACAGTCTCGCTCCAGTGGTGCTGGAGGACTATCAGACGACTTAAAAATATGCTCACTTAATGCCTTTCTGTCTTCCCCCAGTAGGGGCTTATCTGAGCTTGCTGTTGTGACAGCATCTCTGCTTCCCTCCCCTCCAGTCTGGCTCAGGACAGCCACTGCTCTGCCTAACACCAGTCCAGGAGATATCTCGGTAAATACCAGTCTCTTCCCCTTTCTGTTACAGCAAGCATATCATCGCCACAGGAGCTACACTACATCCATTATTTCCATAAGCCTCTTAGTGGTGCCATGCTCTGTCGTTTGTAGAGTAGCTTCATACTATGAAGTCTGTGAGTTTCTGTATATTTTAAGCGCCTCTTTCCTGTACCCACCCTCTTAATATGGCTGTTCTGCTATGAATAAGAATGGAAGTCTTTGATAATTCACAGTTTTTTAAAAGGATGCTGTAATCCCATTCCTCAGAGAGAAGGAGCAAGCGAGAAAGATAAAGGTAAAGGACTGTACCAGTGTTTTTTTCATGTCTTTTCATGCCTTATGTTACTTCCACTTTCTGGGAAGCCACATTTCCATTCATTTCACACGCTATTATAAAAATCAACTGGAAGAAACTTGCTGGCAAAGATTGGACAACAATAACACACCACACAACAAGATAAGGCCCTGATATGTGTGTGTGTGTGTCTGTGTGCAGGAGTGTTGGTAATGGTTTAAGGGTTGTGATTGCTCACCCTGTACTTACATGTGAACTCAATGGGCTTTTTCCTCCTAGCTGGCACCACTTAAAAGGGCATCAAGAGCTTTTCTTTTCTTTTGTGCAATAACAACTTTGTCAAAAACAAGGTGATTTTTACAGTATACATAGAGGAAAAAAGTGGCTGCTGGGATTTAAGAATCTCCATTCAAAAATGGTGTAAATACTATAGTATGCTTTGGAAAATGGAATATTAAACATGATAAAACGTTCAAAAATAATCATTTTGTACTTGAAGCATGACGTGAGAGAGATGAGGGAAGGAAAGAATGGGACGGATGAAGACCTTTACTGACTAGGTCAGTGCTCCAAGCCTTCTGTTAAAAACATATAGTGCCACATCAGTGCAGCTGGTTTACTAACATAAAATAAGAGAAGGGATCATATTTCTCACTGTGTACTTTTTTTTTTTTTTTACACTGGTTGGCAGTTGGCCTCAGACTCCACTGCTGAATTACTAGTCCCCCTACCAACCTGTATGCAGTCTGAAGTCCTCTGGCAGGAATCTATTGACAGTTTCCATGTCGTGGTGTGAGACTGAAGAGGAAAGCGCTTTTCTTAAATCACTTTTAAAAATGTATATTTGTCGAAAGGCTTTTATAACTCAATTTAATTGTCTTTGAAGCCTGTATGTATGTGTAAATATATATGTATTGATTTCTAAGTATTTTTATGTTATAAAGCACTTTGTAATCTGTGGTTTTGATAAGTGTTGTATAAATAAACATTATTATCATTGTTACTATGATTATTATTATTCTCTTGCCGAAACCTTCTCACTAACACTCTGTAAATGTATAAAATGCATTGGAGCCAGAATCAGAAAAAAGAAGCCTCTAGCCCCTGGTTCGGTTTCCTCCTCCCTCCATCGCACATCCCACCATCATCACCCCCTTAACCAGTCTGTCATTTAAAGTAAGCAGCCGCCTGCTTAGCCGGCACCTTTCACTTTTCAAGCGGCACTTAATTTACTGCAGGACATTTTAAATCTCCTGCCTCTGTGGCTCTGAGTCGCTGACAAATGCCTGGTTGCAAATGTATCTCATTGACTGCTGACTCGGTTGTATCACAAGCTGGCTGATAATGTGGCCCTCAGGTTTTATCCTCAGATGTTTGAGGAAGTGTATTAATTTAGTCTAGATGGGGCCTTATGAAAGTGTACTGGCAGGCAGAGACGAGCAGACCCCCCCCCCACCACCACCACCACCGCCGCCATCCTCTCTCTCTCAGCCTCTCAGGATTGAAGCTATCTGCCACAGAGCCAAAGCATTTTCCACCATCAATGTGTCAGGGGGAAAGCTATTAAAACCGCTTTACTTTTCCTAAGTATCATGAGAATAAGCACAAGATTTAGTGAAATCCCACCCCACCCCCCGGAGCAATGAAAATCTTGGGGATTTCCCCCATGAAATGTTTCCTAATGGACTGCTCAGAAGTGTCAGAAACTCTTGTTATACTTGAATGTAGTTTTTTTGGATTTCAGTGAATTTCCTTGGAGCTGAAATGACAAAATTTGAAGTATGAGAGCATCTGAACTTTCCACATAATCAAATCATAATCAGAGACCCATTCACCAGTTCACTAGAGTACAATAGTACCATTCCGATGTTAGGTTAAGTTTATTAATACATGATTTCCATGAAGTAAAACTTTGTATTTGTACTTTTAAATGATTTCAGTACACTCTGAAAAACACAACACACCAGTCTGGTGAATCCCCTGAGCAAGGGGCCACCTTTCCACGTGAGGCCCTCGGCTCTCATCTCATCAAGTCTGCCTCTTCAGACTGGCACTGTGACCTTTTCTGTCAGTTCAGGAGGCTGTGGAAACTTGACTTTATGTTTCAATAATTTATTCCTGTTCTCCCTCTTCGATGCTTGACTGAATAGATTAAACTGAGAGGTGTGTTCGCTACACAGCATCTGTCCATCTCAAATAATGTAGATGAGTTTGTAATCACGTAGACCAGCTGACTCCAGATAACGGCACCATAAATGATCATGTTTACAATGAGAGAGCTTCAAATAACAATTCTTTTCTGTGTCAATCAAACTGCTAAATACTTTTTAAATGATTTCAATGATCATTTGGTTTATAAAAAGTCAGAAAATGGAAAAATAAAACAATTGGTTTCCTAAATCCCTAGATAACATTTTCATGTTGTTTTTTTTTTTTTTTTTGTTCTACCAGCAGTAACTGAGAAGTATCAGAATAAGTTCATTTTCTCTTGATGACATGTTCTGCGGCAGCCTCCTGCATTAAAAACATCCAGTGCAAAGTGGAGCCTTTTGTTGAGGTCTTTTTCAGCAATGTAAAATGATATGCATCTATAATCTATGTAGAATGTAATCTACGCTGAGTTTTAATAATGGACACTGCTGCGGAGCTGCCACTAAACTCAGTGTAACCTGAAATTAGAGCGGGATCAGTCTACAGTGAAGTTGTCACTTATAGAAACAAAAGATATGTCATCAATAATCATATTAGTAAATTAGTAGGAAGGGTCAGCCCTTTTTTTTTTTTTTTTTTTTTTTTTTTTTTCCCCCCCCACATAGGTGGCCTTGCCGACTCCTTTTTTTTCCAAACTTTGCACCCCCCCCCCGCCCCAACCCCCCGCCCTTCCCCCC
>JBBMJY010000006.1:7546719-7563463 GCA_037833715.1 Toxotes lorentzi
TTTAAGAAAAAAAAAGGGACCCCTAAGGGGGGGAACAGGGTTTTTGGGGCCCGGGGGGGAACCGGGGGAGGAAAGCCATTTTTTGTTGTTGGAGGTTTTTTTTGTGGCCCATTCCCCCCCCCCCCCCCCCCCCCCCTCATCTCTCCAGAGTTGAAATGCTGCCCTTTCTTAGAAGTCAAGCCAAACACTGACTGGTGCACAAAAAAAAACACACACACACACATTCTCTGTGTCCAACTAAAACAGCTGAAAGTTTTGTGCAGAGCAAAAATAAAATCTTGTCAAACGCAACAAGGAGACAGATCATGTCTCCAAACTGCCCCTTCATGTGCTCCACCTCTCCTGTTGTTGTTCTCAGACAGTTTTCCTCCTCACCACTGAAGACTCTCTAAAACATGGTCCCTCTGTGGAAGTAATCATCGTCTCTGTGTGGTGGTGGGGGCCTTCTGTGTGCGAGGCCTGAACCGACAGCACAGGAGATAACAGCACAGCTCCGAGGAGCCAGATCAACCGCCTGACCCCTGCTGCCAATCACTTTATCCCTCTGGCCCGTCTGCTCTGAGGAAACCTGCAGAAAAACACTCTCTGAAAACATCTTATCGTCGCCACCGCTGATGAGGTGTGCACCACCGGATCTTTCATGTCCATTTATTTTGCCTTTGAAGAGGCCCACGGTGCCTTCGATTGTGGGAGGTAAATGAAATAAAGGCCTCCTCCTCGCCTGATATCTGAATTTATCACCGCTACCAAAACCTGAATCCAGAGATTCAACCAACCGCCACAGGTCTTGTCTACGTGGAAACACATCATGCTTCTGTCATGGTAATAATCCTTTTTGCAGAAGCCATTTTGAGGCGGCCTGGAGGCTCCCTCTTAGACACCCAGAGAGTCGGTATTGAATTCCTCCTTGTAAAATGAGCCTCCTGAGTATATGCTCCATACTGTAATCCCCTGTTATTACCTATAAGCACCTGCATTCTCTACTGAGCACACATACAGTATCCTGTATATAGTTCATAGTTAAGTTATTGCTCAGGCATTTCTCCATCAATGTCATTTCAATAACAGACGAGTTGGCTAAAGCACATGTTTGATCAGATAAGGTATAGTAATTATGAAAATGGTGACAATCAATGGAGTCACCCGGGGGCCAGTGAATTATGGCTGTGATTAATATTGATATTGTAGACTACGGAGGAGGGAGCAGTGAGCCACTTGTACACATGTAATATATAATACACCTGCATGGCATCATGGGAAAGAGTCTGATTTTTAAGGCAAGTTTTGAAAAGTAAGAGTGAAAGCTGGGAGGACCCACACGCTGACCTATGGACTTTCATTTCCTTTTGTTTTAATGTGGGGTCACATACAGGGTCATGTTCTCTGTATTTTAAAAGCTGTGTTTTAGAAACTTTGTGGGAGTCACATTCTGCAGTCAAAAAAAAATTAGACAGTTCATTTTCCATCAGGATTCACTTATTTCTCCGCCAGCATTTTACTCACGGTAGCCTGGGGAAGGCTTCAAAACAACATTTATAGACTTTAACTAGACTTTAACTGTTCCAACTGTGAGACAATTATTTTTTGTTTTATAGTTGTTGTGTTTCTGAGGATTTTCCTTGAAAGAATTGCTCTATTTCAATAAAATTCACAGAGGGTAGCTATGACAGGTGTTTGGAGTCTATCGACCTCAGTGTTTCTAAAAATCCTGGACACGGCCCTGGTTTAATGAGATGAATTCAAATGGCCAAAACATACAGCAACTTCCTTAGAGATCTTCTGAAAAGGACTTCATTTTTGAGCAAATGAGCCATGCAGGTCATTACAGGGCTATGTGCAGCTGTAGTGGAAAATAACATCCATGCAGCCCTCACAAAACCTTTTAATTTTGTAGTTTTCTGCTAAATGTTATGCAGCAGATTACTTTCCTCCCCGGTTTCCTGCCTGTCTGTCTCAGTAGAGCTTTGGAGAGACTAAACTGTTGGAGAGGAGGGAGTCTCTCAGAAATGTTGTACAGTCACTTTTTGTGAAGGGATTACAGTGCTCTCTCTCTCATTCCCATTGGCTTGGCTGGCTGTGACAGTGGAGTGGTGATGAGTGGTTGACATGCCCAGCATCATCCATAACAAGCTTCCAACTTGACTCCCATTCACGCGCCCAGGCTTTGCGCCTTTTCAGTTCCACTTGGTGCAATATGCTTCAGTGAGTCTGGAATTACAGTTTCTAGCATTTACTGGACAAAGAGACAGAGACAGTGTTTCTTAACTCCATCTATCTTTGACACTTCCTCGTCACTTTTAGGCAAGAGAGGAGCATGAGCTTCTTGGAGAGCTGACTTACTTTGAAGTAGGATCGCTGTGTGCTTTAATTAATGTGTCAGTTCCTGAGATGGCAAAACCTTTAGATCACATCAAGAGACCCATGAACGCCTTCATGGTGTGGTCCAGAGGCCAGAGGAGAAAGATGGCCCAGGAAAACCCGAAGATGCACAACTCTGAAATCAGCAAGAGACTCGGCGCGGAGTGGAAGCTGCTCTCCGATTCTGAGAAACGTCCGTACATCGACGAGGCCAAGAGGCTGCGGGCTCAGCACATGAAGGAGCATCCGGACTACAAGTACAGACCCCGGCGCAAACCCAAGAGTCTACTGAAGAGAGACCGTTTTGTTTTCCCGCTGCCGCCTTTACTCGGGGAGGCAGCGGAGCACTTGAAGGGATTTTCCATGGACTCCTTCCTGGTCCCCGGTGATAAAGCCAGGGCTCTCCTCGCTCCCTCCTCCTCCACCTCCTCCTCGTCCTTCTCTCTACTGGAACCAGTGGCGCATTTCAGCACCGGAGCTGTCCAGCGGATGGCGGAGATACCGCACACTCTGGCCGCAGGCGCTCTGCCCTACGGCGCGCACGCCTTTGGGTACCAGACCGGTGGGATTGGGGGGCTGGCGTGTCCCGGACAGCACACCCACACCCACCCGTCACCCACCAGCCCGGGATACGTGCTGCCATGTAACTGTAGCCCGTGGTCTGCGGCCAGTTTACAGCCTCAGGTGGCTTATATCCTTTTCCCTGGAGGGATGACCAAGAGCGGCATGGACTCATATACTTCACCCAGCTCCAGCGTGTGACTCACTGGGTAGGAAGACGCACAGGTCACAACGGGGAAAAGTTTGCGCACAGGACCTCCCCGTGTAATACGAGAAAAGAAAAAGAACTGGGCTACAATACCTGTTTGCATCCTACAAATAATACGGCAAAACCGTTGACTTTTATTTAATATCCCGTAGGAAAATTAGGATGTTTCAAAATGCCATTAACTGCTGTTTTATTAGCCCACTGCTGAGCACCAAAAACACACCACTGCTTCCTTGTCTTATTTGTTATTCCATGTAAATACAGAGTAAAGATTGCAGTGGGAATCTGCTATTTTCTTACTCTTTTGTCAAGAAAATAAATTCAGAACAACTAAAAGCAGAGTGCAGGAGGCCCACGCGTGTAACTTTTCTAAATAAGTGATCAAAATCAAACAGGCCAGCTGACCTTTGTGTCCACATGACTGTCAGTCAGATGAATATAAAAGTGGATATAAGGAAGCCTGCAAGTGAGAGAGAGAGAGAAAGACATTAAGTCAAATTTTGCATTTTTGATTCATGTTTTTTTTTTTTTTTTTTAAGTGGAAATAATAAATGTTTAAATAAAGAACATTGCTTTTTTTTTTTTCCTTTGGAACATGTTTTCAAAAGAATCCCACAAAGCAATATTTCATATAACCACCTATATTAGAGTTGCACGTGAAGTTGGTAACTCTATTGAAATTACCATTTGTATTTGGGATGATCCAGATCACCACTTTATTTATTTATTTATTTTTTGGTTACTGTCATTTCATGTCATCTGAGTTAATCAGCTGTGATAAAAAAAAAAAAAAGTGATACCCTTAGTATCATTAAGTTCATCTGTGTGGTGTTTTTATGCCTGAGCACTCTGATTTAAACTAACTGTCTTTTTCATCTCTTGATAAGGTGCATATAAAAAAAGACCAACAGATTTCAATATGACGCAAAAAAAAAAAAAAAAAAAAAAAAAAAGCAGAAGTCCACAGAAACTGAAGGAACATAACAACATTAAATTTGCCAGTCCCCTTGTGTCTGGTGACTGCTGTATGAGTACTGATGTGTGCGTCCATGAGTGTGTTTGTGAGCGAGAGTGAGCCAGGTTGACGATAAGAGAAGAATAGAAACTTCCCTCCTCCCCTGTTGTTGACAAATTGATAAGGCGAAATCGTGTGAGGTGCTGTTTGTTCCACAGTGTGAGAGGGAATGAGTCCTCAGACCAAAACCACTGTGCTTCAGTCTCGGTGTACAACCACTGACATCCTGTATCCTCTTACAATAGGAATGACTTGACCTCTGATGCTACATCAGTACATTTGGGTCAAAGCCACAGCGTACAGCAGAGTGCAACAAGTGTCCTTGGCTGGACGTGAATTGGGAATGTTGTAATTACACAGTCAGCATCCTAAACCCTTGGCCACCAGGATGCCCTAGTCAGAGGGTTTTCACTTGACAAGAGAGAATGAAGGACGAAGTGCCAAGTTTTGAAGTCCTCACGCTGTTGAGATTTCATTTTGCCGCAGTGTCCTTGAGCAAAACACCGAATCCTTATTGGTTCAAATGCCCAGAGATGCAGCTCTATCGCTGAGCATCAGAAAGGTTTTACATTACTGATTAGGTTTGTTAAACTTGATTTTACAGTTAACACCGTGAGGCCTGATATGGACTTCTACATCCTGTGCAGGATCATGGTATGACAGAGAATCTCCCTTTGTCATGTGTTATTTGTAGTCCTTTAAGTTATACATTCATTTCTGCCTCATCTCTGTGTATTTGCATGCTTGTCATAACTTTTTACTGTGTGAATATGTTGGGTCTGCAAATTACAGCATAACTCACTCACTGGGCAGCTGGACAGTTGGAGCGCTCGCCGACAGAGCCAGTGATTCCTGTATTTACATTTAAATTGTTAGTTCTCATTTAGGTGCCAGGTGTGCCTATCACTTCTGTGTCCACACCTCACAACACGAGGTAGCCCAACCCATATCTCTGTATCACCTACTGGGTGAAACCCAACCGCCTCCACCCAACGCCACCATCACTACAAAGCTAACCACTTTGCCCAGTTTCATTCTCCTTCTGCACACTACACACCTGCTCACCATCGGCACCTTTACTTAAACGCATTCACATATGCAGCCATACTTTAAATATTAGGACCTTTATTTAAACTGCACACACACACACACACACACACACACACCCTCTGTGCCTCCCAGGTATTATTTTCTAATTTCTGAAGGAGAACACCACAATGGCGCCATCAATTCTGCAGAATGGTGGATTCATTTTGGGCTTGATCGGTGCAGCAGCCCTCATCGCAGCCACTGCCATGAACAACTGGAGTGTGAAGGACAGGCAAGGCGAAGTGGTGACATCTGTTTACACCTACAAGGGTCTGTGGCGAGACTGTGAGACGGCCTCCTCTGGATTCACTGAGTGTCGCCCGCTCTATGGCGTCTTGGGCTTCTCAGGTAGGACCTGACTCTCTTGCATCTATTTACATCCAAACTGGTTTCATTCAGAAAGGAAACATATTCAAACTGTGAGGAATTAGTTTCCTTCACCTTCAAGGCCTCAGCCTCATGAAGTTTTCTTACCCAGGAAACAGTCTGGGCTCTTGCATTTCTAATCTTAAAAGATACAGTTAGATTGAAAAGTCTTCCATGTAGCAGGATCAGGAGGAAGTTCTCTCACTCCCAGTCCAGATCCAAGAGGGCCTGACAGGTTCTTCTCAAATGACAAGGCAGGTGGTTTCTAAGGTCTCGTTCAGTTTCTGGGGCTCATGAAAGTTCCTGAACAAACACATTGTCATGAAATATACATTTTGACCTTAAGGGAATATTGAGATAAAATGTGTTAAAAGAGCTGATAAAAGAGATTAAAACACTTCAATTTGGTGTATGTACACAATTTGAGGTTAATATTGTCGGAGTTTAAAAAAATACAAAAAGCAAGAAGAGGAGAAAGAGACCTGAGAAAGAGACTTGAAAGAATAAATCAGATTATTTCAGACAAAGCTGAGAGAAAAACATTTCTCCCCAGTAGAACTATTTGGAGTAAATTGTTGTTTCTTTTGTTTTTTTTTTTAAACAGATATTGTTTTAAAATCATTTTTACTCTCAGTTCCTGTCGTCCTCATACAAACTCTTGTTCCTGTGTCAAGCCCATTCCTATCAGTATTTGCATTGCAGGGCATTCTGGTCACTATAATGGGCAGAGAGGCTGAGAGTTGGTCAACACAGTTATCAGAAACAGAACAAACAACATGTAAAGGGCAGGTTCCTACAACACACCTACTGCAGGAACATATTCACCGCATTATTAAATTAAATACAATTGTTCACTGATGAAGATTAACAGCAGTCTGAGGAAGAGCTCTGAATTCTTCTTTTTTTTGTTGTTTTTCTTTATTTAAAAGTTGGACATGAATTATTCTGTAGTTTTAGAAACATCCAGTTGTAGCTACCCTCTGTATTTTTCTAGAAATTTGATTTCAAAAACTAACATCTGGTGGAGTTGTTTTTTTTTTTTAGACAACATAAATTTAAATTTGATGACTTTCAGGACACTGGAAAATAAATAATAAAATGTTTTCCCCCATCTGAACTTAATTCTTGGCAGGGTGTGAAATGAAATTTACCAAAAAATGTAAAGAAACTCTAAACAGTATTAATGCATTATGAGCAATTTGAAGTAATTTAAACACTTTGGAGACTTTCTTTTTCTGGGGGTGGGGTAAGAGCCTTGGGAGAATTTGGAATTTGGAGAACACGTGTTTTCTGCCCACTAGGTGCCTTCCAGGCTGTGCGAGCCATGATGATAGTGGGTGTGGTGCTGAGCGTGCTCGGGGCGGTGGTATCAGTTTTCTCCCTGACCTGCCTCAAAATGAGCAACATGGAGGACACCACCAAGGCCAAGATGAGCCTCACTGCTGGAATCATGTTCATCATCGCCGGTACGGGCAGAAATGTCCATAAACACGAGTACTGCTAAAAAGGATCTGAACTTTAAGTTAACTTGTAAAACCCAGTGTGAATCTCTTCATTTCACGTCCATCATTTTGTCACTTTGAATTCTCTAATTATTAAGCTTCTAATGTTCCATAAAATTCTGTAAAAATCAACAGCTTCTCTGTGAAGTTAATCAGTCACTGACTCCCTGTCCACGTCTCCGTGTACCCCTCCCTCAGGTGTGTGTGGCATTGCAGGAGCTTCTATCTACGCCAATCAGATCGTGGCCAGCTTCAGGATGTCCACCTACTCCAACTATGGTGGAGGAGGAATGATGGAGGAAGGGATGGGGATGGGGATGG
Organism: Toxotes lorentzi; assembly: GCA_037833715.1. Taxonomy (NCBI): domain Eukaryota; kingdom Metazoa; phylum Chordata; class Actinopteri; family Toxotidae; genus Toxotes; species Toxotes lorentzi. The sequence goes on from JBBMJY010000006.1 coordinate 7,554,140, forward strand.
GTGGAGGAATGGGAGGAATGGGAGGAATGGGAGGAATGCCCACGTATGATATGAAGTTTATTACTTTGCTTCTGTTTTTATAATCTCCATATTATTCACATGCTGGATCCATATTTTGTTTTGCTGAATTGTGTTATCTGTCTTTTCCAGATACACATTTGGCCCCGCACTGTTTATATCCTGGATAGGAGGAGGCGTGCTGCTTGTCGGTGGCGTCCTGAAGTCACTGGCTTTCAAGGAAATGGTGAAAGATGAAAAACAGACGTGAGTCCAACACAGATTCATGTTGATAGTAAATGATGCGATCGTACCCAAGCATTTTAAAATCATGTGCTTTGACAGAACATACGCAATCACAATAAAATTGCCTTTATGTGACGTGTTGTCTCTTTCCTTTCAGTTACCCTGGGGTTGCTTACAAACCTCAGTCCCGCACCAAAACTGACCTGGACAATCAGCATTCAGAGGGCGGCAAGAAAGAGCAGAATTATGTGTAACTTAAAGCAAAGCCTCAGCACTGACATTTCTTTTTATTTTTGCTAAGCTGTGCGCTTTTTAGCTTTTCACATGACGCGTGCTCTGTGGGATGTTTCTTTTCTTAATTGTCTCGTATGCACATTCAATACTGCATCTTTACTCTCTGATAATATTAGTCTACAGTGTGTCACATCCAAACAGAAATCCAGGAGGTATAATTAAAAAAAAAAAAAAAAACAGGAGTTGTGGCAAGATGTTTAGTTTTCACATGCACATTTTTAATAGTTACTAGATATTTATAAATGTGCAGGGACTGTATGAAATTGAAGCTTGTTTTTTTTTTTTTAACTTCAGTTTTGTTAAATCATTTTATTTTTATGTTTGACAATAAAACACTAATTTGCTAAATACTAGTTACACTGAGTTTCTGAGTACTGACAGGAAACTTTGTTGTCAAAAGAATAAGGGCATTTCAAGGAGGATATATCCATCTGTCAACATGCTTGGTTTAAGTGTGGCTATGTGTGGCCAACTAGCAGCAATGATTCACTGTATTTAAACAGCTTATAGTACTTAGACAGAAACATGGAAGAGAAAATCTGAACTGTTTGACTGTTTTACTTGAGTGGTAACTGTATGGAGTGATATGGCAATGTGTGCCCTGAGGGGATACACAGTATTTTTATAGTCCACCCTGCATTTTCATGCTACGAACTTCTGTACTGGAAAAGGACAATCAGACTATTTTTGGTTTAGAAATAAATGGCCGAGCTATTTTTCTAAACAGGATTGTTAAAAATGGAGAGGTTTTTTTTTTTAATTGTTATTTTAAAGGTAGAGTTTTAAAAGCTAAAAAGTCTTTTCTTCACAAATACTATAGATTGCTATACTTCAGTTATAGATTAGATCACTCATTTTAGGGATGTGATTTTAAAAATTAAAGTTCCCCTCCACTCAGGAGTGTTTTACTTATTGTGACTTCATTTTTGATCTTCACTGTATGTAATGATATTAATTCAGAGATGCATGTTGTTTTCAATAAGGGAGAAAAACAGGTTTCATTTATAAATGTATTTGAGATTTTTTGTGGAAAAAACCCACAAGACACAAATAAATGTATTTCTTCAAACATGGAGTTTACATGATCCCCCATGTCGCAGCACTGAGCTGCAATGCTGTTTCACACCACTAGATATCAGCAAATTCATATCTCTGGTTTCAACTCTGTGTCTGATGTCAGACACTTCACAAGGGAGCGATCCGTTCAGGGATAACAAAAGTGATTCTGTAGCACTTTCCGTTCAATTAAAGAATACAACACTGACAGAGAAACCATCGGAGACTTTGTTTATTGTTGCATATTTAAACCTCCATCTCAAAAACAAGCATCCAGAAATAAATCCAGTTCCTCTCCGAATCAGAAGGTGCAGAAAAACACAAGCATACATCAGACCTCACATCCCAACTCTGGTTTACTGTGAGGTCTTCACTAACATGTGCCTCAGCAAAGACATCTGCATTTTGAGAGCTACTATGATCCATTCGGTCTTGCTACAAATCCCATCAATCACAATGTTGAGCGTTATAAAAAAATAATTATACAAGAATATCAGACAGGCAGAGGGGGAACAGAAACTCCCACAGACAATGAAACAGGCCATGATGTACTGTTGTTAAGTCTTCTCAAGCCTCGTGGAGCAGATTTCATCCATGACTTATCTGTAATGTTGAGCGTTATTTCGTGTGTACTGCCCTTCTGGCCTCGGTGATTATGTCGTTGCACACACTCGCATAACATGAGTTATTTGGTAAAATCCAGACAAGAAATTCATGATTTTCAGATAGAAAAAAAAAAAAACAACAGTCAAAGAGAGGAGTCATTTAACAACCATCTATCAAGGCCGAGTTGTGTACAAATCAGTAAATAACTGAAGGGTCACTTCACCCACATCACAAGAAAACATTTTCTAACTTGCCTTTGTAGTCTCTCTAACCATGCAGAGAAGTTTTCGTTCACTTTGCTCAAGTTTTAAGATGATGTGTCTCTTATGTTTATGTGTGTTTATGTTTGCTGCAACATAAATATAATGGAGGTGAACGGAATTTCATTTGTGGTCCTTAAAACACTGCAAAGTTACATTTACAGCTGCGCAGCTTTCCACAAACAGTTTCCCTGTCTCTCAGTTTTCATTTGAGCCATTCAGTATAAAGCAGTTCCAGTGAATCCTGCTGGCAGTGTGTTAGGTGGTTCATCTACAGTAATCAGGACACTGTTCCTGGAGAGATGAGCTGCTGATGAATATTTTAAAATGTCAATTTTTCAGTGCTGTGAGCACCACAAACAAAATTTTATTCACCTGAAAAAGGAGGCACAAATCTCAGAGACTGGCATCTCGCAGCCTCTATGTGCAAAGCTGCATAAAAGAACGAGCAGTGAAATGTGCTATTTTTTTTTTTGTAACGTGGAGGAACTGACCCTTTCGCTAAAGACTTAAAAAGAAAAAAAAAAGTGGACTTGTGTCTATATCCGGTCTAATTTCTCACTTAGGAACTCCTCCACGCTGTCTGTGTTCCACTTGAGGATGCTGAGTTCTTCAGCGATGTTCCCGTTATCGTCCAAAAGCTTTAGTACAGGATCTGAGCCTCTCACGTACTGCGGTGTGGGCGGGGGTGAGTGGCAGAGAGAGAAACAGAGGAGGGGTGTTAAGACAGCAAGTTTAACCTCAATACAAAGGAAAAAATATTCAGAGAAATGTTTGTGAGTCATCTGATCAACATGATCTGACTTCTTAGAAATCACTTCGCTTCAATCGTGAGATTTTAATCAGACATCATTAACACGTATCATCATACCCTACCTTGATCTGAAGACCCTTGAACATCTTCGGCTTTTCGCTCCTGACAAAAGCTGAGGAGATAAAACACTGGTGAGACAAATGTCGGGTAATGAAACAGTCAATTAGCTTTTCTATTTTAGCACTGACGTCTGTAATTAGTGACAACTGCAAAGCCTCCTGAGAATGCAGCGTTAACAGCGGAGGAAACAGCTGAGAACACAGGATGGCTACAGCTGAAGTAAACAAACGACAGCCATATGGCACAGACGGGGCTCCAGACAGTGCCCCGTTAGTCTCCCCCCCCCCCCCCAATACTGAGGCAAGCTGCAGTAACTCCTCCATCAACGTAACCTGACACTGAAATAACCAAATGTTACACTCAGCAGAGATGGGAGGTCTACTTTCGAGACGCGCGGAGGATAAAAAAAAACAAAAAACTTCAAAAGCTTGTTTGAAAACTAGCCCGCAGGCGCTTTAGACCACCTACTGCAAAAAGTGATTTCAAAAGGGTATATTTTACACTCACACACCCCCCGCTGATTAAGACAAAGAATCACCCAAGGCAAAAGCTCATTTTCAGGAAAGAGCAGATTATTTCAAAACAAGATAATAAGTGTCAGGGTATAATCATGTCCCAGTTGAGAACTCACCTTGGACTTGAGGGAACCTCCCCAGTTTTCATCCACACACCTCCAGGATGGCTCCAGCATAAAGCTGTGTGCAAAGAAACACGCTGTAAGGCAGTCGCTCACACATCAATGTCCACACACAGAGATAGAAAAGACTGTGGCCCTGCTGGAGGTAGGACGTCTGGCCTGGAGGAGTAATTTGATTCAGGCAGACCGATTCATAAATGTGTCCGGGTGACTCCTTGGGGGTCATTAAACTGTGAGCCTGTGCATATGGAGCAGGGCTGATGGATGGCGGTTTGTGCCAGGCTCCCTTGTAATCAAACCTCCAGCACCAATACAATAAGTTAGAGGAAATTGGAGTGTCACAGCAGTATTTCAAGACCGTGCTCTGCTCGCCGTTTTCAAGGAGGAGGGTGGTAAATGGCCTGGTCGGCTGGTTGACACAGCAAATTAAATTAATGCAAAGCTAAGATCCTCTCCTCTTCCTCTTTGTGTTGCTGTAAACGATCCGGCGCTGCTGAAATTCAATTTTTGTGCTTTTCATTTTACCACACATGGCAGATCGCCGACAAGTCGCTACTGGAAACTAGGCAATAAATGATAGACGTCTCGACATGGACTCACTGTAGCACTGTCTGTCTCTGATTTCAATACTAAAAGAATGCATTAAGTAAACCTTTCACTATAGCTCCATCTACGTATTGTTTTAATCTCTTTAATTAATTAATGTATTAATGTAATTTAATTAATGCGACCTGGACCCATATAAGAGGCAGAGAATAGATGTATGGATTAATCCATTTTAAAAATAATTATTATTTTTGGTAACTATGGGTTTTGAGCAGCCTTCGTTTGTAGTTTATCAATGCATATTTTCTCCAACCACAGCCAAAAAAAACATGTATATGAAATGTAAGACTTTTAAAAACCTTCTAAGGACTCTTTTTGGGGGGAACTGACTTCAAAGCGTTTTAAGACTTTTCAAGATCGGCAGTTAACCTGTGTGTAATGTGTTACAGCTGTGAATATGTTCCTCAAAAGAAAGTGGTGGATTTTGTGAGGACTGTTTTCAGCTGCAGAACAGTGAAGCTCCACGGCACAGAGGAATAAGATATACCGGGCCTTAGCCACAGACGATACTTGTTAGTAGGATGATTTCATTGGTGGGACTGGTCTTTTCAAGGAATTTGTTGACGAGAAGAAAAATACAGAATATTGTCAGACCTATTAAAGCCCTGGAGGCTTCTCATCTTATTGTTGTCAACTGTACACCACACGGGCCTGAGAGACTCAGGCCCACGTGGTTTTCCTGCTCTACAGAGACACACCGTGTAGTGGCACCCGGGGGGGGCTGAGGTGCTTCCATGTGCAGGTTGCTCTGCAGAGAGGCACACATTTGAAAACGAGTAACCGAAATTCCCTCCGTGCTCAGTGAATCTTACTAATCGACTGGGCTGCGCAATAAGCCATTTCTCTGAGGGTTTAATGACACGGCACTGATGTCAAGCGCGAGACTCAAAGAAATCTTAAGGCAGATAATTGCTGCTGTCTGAGGAGAAAATGTGTTTGTGACACTGTCGTTCCTCCTCGTACCCTCCTGGTGCAGATGGAGACAGACAATTGCTCTTCTAAGTGACATTCTCACTCAAATCGTGAGGAGCACAGAGTAATCTTTCCTCTAAGAGTCTGCCTGAAACAGACTTATCATCAAGAGGTGTAATGAGGTGTGCGCTACTCTCTTCCAAGGTGCTGTTGCTAGGATACCACACAAGCTCTGAGGGCTTTGCTTAATCAAAGAAAAATTACATTGTTTTTCCGCCATCACTTCACTGTGTTTATCCGTCAGAGCACAGCAGGGACTCCTTTTGAATCTCCTGTAATCACCGGAGCAATGAGCGCTCACTAACACCTCCTTGTTAGTTGCAGAGAGGCTGTTACTGCAAAACTTGACATTTCAACCCCATGGGGAGTGTCAAGCTGGGGTTAAGGAGCCTCAACTCTGAACATCAGAGAGAAAGACTGAGACAGACTGAGACAGAGAGCCTGTGACAGAGTTTGTGTGTGGCAGCTCAGATCTGACGCGCAGCTGCAAACGGTGTCAACAGCCCCAGTGATAGGAAGGCAAAAACTGGGTTGTTCTTAGCAGCAGTTCAAATGCTGGGGGATGTGACAGTGTCAATAAATGTGACACATTCTGACACAGTGCTGCTGCTACCCACTGAGGATCCCATCGCCTGTACAGCTACAGTAAATGACTACAGACAGGATACAGATAAGCTCAAGACCCCACAACTAATTAACTCTCTGTTTCTCAAGTCTCCGTCACGCAGCATAAACAGTAAGCACCTTTCTTTTTATAATTTTGTTAACCTTGTTTCTGGTTACACTTCTTCTATTCTCACTGAATGTCCTTTTAAGGTCTTTGCAACACACTCCATGCTGTGACTGAACCTAGACAGGCAGTTACTTTCTGTTTGTCCGTTTCATGAGCACTGCTGTTCCCTTTACCTTGCGCGCTTCCATCTGGGCCTCCTGCTGACAGCAGTGCCGGCACTCGGGCTGGAGTTTAGTGAGGCTGAACTCCCCGAGCAGGTCACAGGAGCTGCACAGCAGGTTGCTGGAGAAACCCAGCTCCCTGCATGCCTCCGAGGACAGCTCGGCACCGTACGCCGACAGCTAGAGAGAGAAGCAAAGTGGACGACTGATTCAAAAAGCTAGACATCAGGAAACAATGTGAAGAACTATTTCTGTGTTTAAAAGTGCAATAATGTGAGTATTACTGTGAGGAATTCTACAAAACAACAACAAGTTGGGTGCACAAAATAACAAAAAAGTGTGGTTTGCTCTTTTGTGGCCTAAAGGGCAGTAGTGCTGCAACTTATCATCCATTAACCTATCAAGTTTTGTGTTCATTTAATTAACAAAAAAACAAAAAAACAAAAAAAACAACTCTAAAGATAAATGCCTGGCACAATTTACTTGATCTCTAAGCAAATTTAAAACATTTTATGTGGTGTGACAAACAGACATAAAGGACAAAGTATTCATTTGATTTACGATAGGAAAAAAAGATATATAATACTTTGCAAATACAATTACAATGTCAGCATTTTCACTTGATAACTAAACGATTTAGCAGTTTTCATCTCAGTCTTTCTGAAAGACTAGGAATCAATAATTTCAGAACAATTCTTTGATACAATTGATTTTATAAACTGGTAAGAAAGTGGGGGAAAAACAGTTGGGCCAACTAACAGGATATGACAGTCTGAGGCGTGCTCATCCTCTTTGCTGCGGAACAACAATGTGTATAGCTGCTTTTAAAAATGTCAGACGACTCAGCTGCTGTTGCTGGGTACTTTGTTTTGTCAGCTTTTCCTTAATATGCAAGTTAATAAGCAGGTCATGTTAACATGATCCGTTTCGGGAAATCAGCGCTCTTTCATTTTGATTATATCTATATAACCCCCCTCCCCTCGTGTTTATGATTTACTTTACGGAACAGGTCGCCGGGTTTTGACGGGGATAAGTCAAATAAGTTGGCGGAGACGTAAACACTGAGGGAGTTTCATTTTACCACCACGGCTCATTTAGCTTTTCAGATTAAGCCACGTCATTTTGAAGCTGCGGAAACAGCGGGACGCGGCTCTCAAAACCTCACGTAACGGACAGCCCCGCCAACCGTTTATGGTCATTACAAGACGCTCTAAAAGCGGCGACGGTTGCTCATTTATAGTGTTAATAAACTCACCGTTTGTAAAAGCGAGAGGAGCCACAGGAGATACACCTCTCCCGACATTTTGGAGCCTGCTTTGTTACCAAAACCCGCTCGGAGGACCCCTGTACGTCAGTCAAGGGAAACCCCGTCGTGCCTGACCGTAAACTTCATAACGGTCACACTCTGTTTTAGAAACAGTTTGACGCCTGCCGAACTAAAATCGTCCATATATATTATATACACAAATTTACAAATATGTGACAGATTAATACAAGTTTAATTTAATTTGTATGTTTCTAGAGTTTTGGCATACGCTATGGTCGACTTGCAATTTCTTACTCGCCTCTGATGTTGTCAATGGTTTAGAGAAAGAAGTGCGACATCTGCTGTCGGAGTTCAGGTCACTTAGTAAATCGGGTCCAATCCGAGTTGAACAGACAGCGTTTGTCGGCGAATAGAAAGCCTCAGCTGCGTGGTGGACTGCTCGTACATCCAATGGTCTGACTGGTAGTAATAGCCTGTCCGTGGTGCGGTGGTGAACACAGTGGATGGGACAGGATAGCGCTACATGGGGGACGCAGGCGACAGCGGCTGGTACAACCGCTCTTACACCCCGGGGGGATAAATACGCTCGCTGGAGAAATCTCTAGGGCTTTAAGACGCTCCGCTGTTGAGAATTGACTTGATGAAATAACCAAGCCGAGTATGAACACTTCGTATTTGAGGTAACCAGAAGATTTGAATTAAAGCACTGGGAGATATACACACACACACACACACAGGGAGAGAGAGAGGGCCATGCACAGACACTCAGCCGCTTTGTAATCGCCGTCGTCGCTGTGTGTGTGTGTGTTTTCAGTGTCTCCTTATCTGAGCATGGACTGACCAAATCCCTCTCTGGATGATTTGATGGGGCTGCTCAGAGTCATGATGCCGCCCAAGTTGCAGCTTCTGGCGCTGCTGGCGTTCGCAGTGGCCATGTTCTTCCTGGAGAACCAGATCCAGAAGCTGGAGGAGTCCCGAGGAAAGCTCGGTAAGTTTAAGCGGCTCAAGCCCGATCCCATCCCGTCACAGCACTCCGGGAACACCGTAGGCTGCGTGTGAGGTCTCTCTCTTGGGTCAATATGGATCCGTGCAATCCCCATTGTTGTGCATTTGGGTCAATAAGAGGCAGTGTGCTGAGAGAGCAGCACTACATCCACCATACATGCTTCATCAGAGGGTTTCAGACAATGGCACACAGTCATCAGATGTTAAATGATGTGGGAGCTGTCCTACTGAACTTTGCGTGACTATGAGGCCAAAATGTTGAGCTGTTCCGAGTATTTGTAGTAATTTGATACAGATACTGTGTGCCTCTCATCCTAATCTGTGCATTGCAGTGTGAGATTTAGGAGGTGCTGCCGTTTTTCAGCCTCTCACCCTGTGACAGGGAGTGAGTGAGGGTTTGTATACCATAGGGACATTGTTATTTTCTGAATCTAAGTGATTAGTTGTATGGTCTCTCCAGTGGCAGTGGCAGTGGGAAATATGCATTAGAGTTTCCTAAAACCTAAGCAGATGTCTTCAGATGTCTTGCATTGTCAGGCCAAGGGTGGGGGGGGGGGGGGGGGGGGAGGGGGAGGGGGAGGGAAAGGGGGGTTAGGAGGGTGGTGGAGCG
>JBBMJY010000006.1:7563563-7596621 GCA_037833715.1 Toxotes lorentzi
CTGATCTGGAGTTTCCCAAAACCTAAACAAAGGTTTTCAGAGTTTTTGCGGTTTCAAACCAAAAGTCCAACCCCCCCCCCCCCCCCCAAAAAAAAAATATTGCGTTCACAGTGATGTTTTAACCCAGAAAAAAAAGCAGCTAATCCTCACATTGTAGAAGCTGGTGCTGGAGAATGGTTAGCATTTTAGTTTGAAAAAACTGTTTAAACGATTAATTGATCGTCAAAGTAGTTGTGGATTAAATTTTCTGTCAGTCAGTTCATTGATGACTTGCCTGACTGTTTCAGATGGAGTGCATTTGCAATCAAATGGGACGAGAAATCACCTGCTAATTTAGAAATATAAGACATGAGATTGAGCTGGGTGAGGGTGGTGGTTCTTGAGTCAGACTGTAAGGTGGGATGGTCAGTGAGGAACATATATTGCAGCCCTGATAGAGCAACAGAAAACCTCTTTTTGCTCAAAGTATTTTTTTTAGTATTTTTTATTCTGCATGCTTGGGGACACCACCCTGCTTGCAAATCCTCTCCTGCCCCTTTCTCAAACTCTTCCCTCTGATTGAAATGTGGCCGACGCTGCGTTCAAATCTCATTGCTAGCTCCCATCAGGGGCTCAGTCCCAATAAAGATCTGGGACATTGCAGGATTATCTCTCTGGTGCCTCCACTGTGGGGATTTTTTTTAAGGAGCAGAAGAGAGAGAGTTAGATGCAGACACCCTGAGGGTGCAGCCAGCGCACCTCAGGGGTTCACACACCACCTCTTGTGTCATTTTATGAGAGTGGGAGCCAGGCACAGAGGAGAGGGAAGCCGACAGACGCTTTGCACTGCAGACATTTTGATGTGTTATAGCAGGAAAAGCACAGGTGTAATTAGTAACATTAACAATGGCTGCGGTGAATTCCATTTAGGTCCAAGCAGTTCCAGGGTCCTGGTTCTGTGTATGCTGGCCCACTCTAATGGCTTACAGGGACACTTAATGGAGCAGAGAAATCATCAGTGTTATTATTAACACCTGTGCTTTTTTGGCTATGACAAGTAAAAATATCTGCAGTGAAAAAGGGTTTGTAACATTTGAACTACTGCATACTTTAAATGCCCTGTACAACCACACAGGTGTTATTTTGGCTGATTTGGGGGAAGTTGAGTGGAGCTGTGCTGGCAAATGTGAGGTCACCAAACTCTGTGTGTTTTTCACAGTGATAAATTGTCCTAAGAGGTGTGACGTAGCTAACAGGAAAGTCAGGGAGCTATCACACAAACACAGCCTGTACAGGCCCACACAGTTATGGAAGGAGGTCTCTAATCAGCCAGTTTAGGTGAAAACCGCTGTGTGCATGTGTGAACCATGACAGAGTGGGGGCTTTGAAATTAGTCCTAGAGTTGCTGGTAACCACTTTGGTCTTTGCTGATTAATATGTGGAGTCTTTTTTTGGTCAGTTATTTTTCACCTATGAAATGTCAGATAGCAAAAACAGGGGAAAAAAAGCCAATCACAGTTGTCAAGGACAGTAGGTGACGTCTTCAGATTGCTTGTTTTTTCTCTGACCAGCAGTCCAAACCCGAAGAGATTCAGTTTAGAGCTGTAAAGATCAGTTGATTAAATGCCAAATATTTGACTCAAATGTGAGTTTTCTCTTGTCTTACTTTATGGTGATGTGATTATCATTTTCTCTTTTGCTATTGTTTTATAGACCAAACAGTTAATTGAGAAAATAATCAGTATTTGCAGCTCTAATTTAATTTACAGTGATATAAAATGTTAATAAATGACAATGTCAATGATCAAAATTGTTAATTAATTGCCAATTAACTAATCAACAATCAATTGATTTAAAAAAAAAAAAAAAAACCTTTTCTGCTTGATTAATTACTTAAAAGAGTATTTGATTATATGGTTTGTTGGTGATTAATTTTCTGTCACTTGACTAATCAGTTTATCTGCTAATGACATGTCAACAGAAGTTGACATGGGTCTTAGGTAGTTGATGTCAGGCTACTTTTACTGGGGCTGGAGTTAAAATGATTGGTTGATTAATTGATTAGTTGACTGGCAGAGAATTGGCAACCGTTTTTATAATCAAGTAATTGTTTGAGTCATTTTTAAAAATTCGTATTTGCTGCTTATCTTTGTTTTGAATATCTTTGGGTTTTGGACTGTTGGTCAGGCTGGAACTTAAATGTCAGCCTTACGTTCTGAAATTTTGTAGAGCAACAGGAAATTAATTGGTTTTGAAAATAATAGTTAGTGGGTGACTAATGGACAGGCTTTGGTCGATGAGTCAGAAATGAGGCTGTGTTGGGGAGTTTTCAGGTCAGATTGTTAAATTAAATGCTTAACAGCCAATTGATTAAAGTATCCCAGCTGAGTTTTCATATGTTGGAACAATCAGGAGTCCTGGGGGTATAGATGGCTATATTAGCCTGTGACATGGTTTACCACTGCTGTAAAGGGCTAAAGGGCTATACTTTACACACAGTGAAAATCCAAGCTGTGCACACACACACACACACACACACACACACACACACACACACACACAATACACACACACACTCTCTGAAACAGAACCTGAAAGGCCTTTCCCCTGACTGCCCACCACCACGAGAATCTGTTGACTTGGCAAAAAGCACTCAATGATTGAAAGGATGACTGGACTGAGCAGACGTCTGTAAACCGGAGCGCTGAATTATGTGCTGCATAGCCAAAATAGTTGTGAGTGAGGCTTTCACAGGCCCGATGCTGACAGACAGCCGCAGGGCTGGTCACATTACCAGGTACGCCTGCTGCAGGTCCATCTGTGCAACAATAAAAAGACCACAACAAGGACAGGTGGTGGTGCTCAAACCCAAATGAGGATACCAGGAATAACTCTTTCATGATAATTAGGAAGAACACTGTTGGAAGAGGAGGTCCTAAACGTAACCTTTCTGTGTCGTGTTTTCAGATGTTCACAATTAACTTCACGTGAGTTGGAATAACCGACACCCTCCTCACAGCGTGCGATCCCATTGCCCGACACGCAGGTTGAATCATTTCCCCCATTAGACACCTCCCACAGGGCAGACAAGCTGTGATTTGCTTCCAAGCTAATCATCGTCCCAAGGTTTCACTGAGAAGGCTCCTGCTTTACAATCATGCCATGATGCAGCTGTGTTTCCTGCTGTGGGCCTAATCCATTATTCTGACAGTATTTCTCTCCAGCTGCACACCGACACTGCTGCCGGGTGGGTCAACAGTAATGCAGATTGACTGTGGAGGGATGGATTGATGGATGGAAACAAAGTTCTCTTAAATAAAGAGCCACAAACAGGAATTCGAGGCTGCTTTCCCTGTCGGGGTTGCCATCAACTCTCTCTCAGTTCTGGTAATTTTAGACACTCACCTTGAAGATTTTCATGCTACCTTTATTCTGAAGTCTGACACTGACATTCCAGCATAATGTCTCATTGACGTCAAACATGAGATGCCTGAATTTGATTCCAGCAGTGAATAGATTAAAGCTAAGCCGAGAAAATTTGTTCAGTTGGTTAAAAGTGAAGGCAACGCCGACGAATTATCCCAACTCACTTGTGTTGAAATGGCACTTAAAACGCCATAACCAGAAGGTTTGGACAGTTGTAAAGAATTATCACGTCAAAGTAAAAGCCTGACTTTATCCCAGTTGAGTTTGTACAACAAGGAGTACATCTTCATGCAAGGGGATCATGTCGAATATCTTCATGAATTTTCTTTGCGATGTTCAGACTAATTTGACATTGATTGTTTTTGATATATGAACCTCACGCTCGTGTTTAGAGACTGTAGGATGAGACCTCAAACGACTTAAGAATAAGCTCAGTAAAGACGATAAAGACACCAGTGTAGGGAAAATATTTTTTATAAAAGGATACCATTGCCATCTCTTTCAGTAGTCTTTCAGTAACTACCCTTTTTATCTGATTCCTGCCTTTTCTGGCTGAAAACATGCTCATTACACAGTCGAGTGCATCATTATTTGTGTAACACCTGTCCTTGCTACCAGCTTTTATAGATTCAAGCTGTGCTGAACTTATTTCCTCGGGGAGAATATTCATAAACACGAAGAAAATCTTCCAGCTTGTGAGCAGCTTTTCGACCCTTCTTGGTGCTTTAAAATCAGTCATAAACAAAACTTGCAGTGATTGGTGTCAGGTTAATTCTAGAGCGGGGTTTTGGTACATTGAGAGCTTCGCAAATAGAAACGTTGCTTACGAGACTGTCACCTCGTGGCCTTTTTAAGAGGAGCAAATGGCCCCTTCACCCTTCTGCCCCGCAGGCCATGTGAGGGCTGCGTGCCACCCAGCAGGACCGATATTCAGAGACCTTTTTTTTCCCCCCTCAGCATCATTGCTTTTTATCTGCTGGCCGTTATTCAGACTGATTAAAGGAATTCAATTTCCATCTGTTGCGTGGTAATATTTAGTTCCAGACACAAGCGCCTCTGTGATGAGCTCTCGATCGAGAATAGAGATGCTGTTGAATGCACAAGGAGGAAGAGATGCTTGCGTTCATTGTCAAAGTGTGTGCAGAGCTGACGCAAGACTTTTAAGCATTCATTTGACGCCGCAACCCATCGCTCCCGGGCCTGCGTTTGAATTTGACTTTGATTGTCATGCCAGGCACTCGCAGCCTCGAGCCCACCATCACACTGCTGCTGAGGGACCTGGGGATCTGGAATTTGCTCTTGAAAGGACATCGGTCAGGCATGGCTGGTCCTCATGCACACTGCATGGACTTTGGACCGCTTTATACCTTCGAGCTGCCCCCGCTGCTGCTCAGACGCCTGCTGCACATCATTCACCCCAGTGCTGATAAGGCCTTGAGCTACAGTTGTGTTTGAATTTTTTACTTTATTGATGATCCAAGGGTCTACCTGGTTTCCTTTTACTCCCACACATTTGTCAAGTGTGTGTGAGCTGGTGTCTGTGACTCACTCAGAAGGCTGCAGCACCAAACGGTGGCTTCCTTTTCAAGCTAATTGGTGACACATCAGAGGCACTCGACTTGACTGAGCCCCATTTCTCTCCACAACTCCAGGTGCAAACCTCAGCCTCCAAAACGTGTAACCTCCCGTCATTTCCTCTTCTCGTCGTTGTTTTCTTATCCTCTCACACGGCACTCAGGTTCCCTCTGAACTCTCCCTGACACCCCACATCTCTGTTTTTAGCTTCCCTAAGGCGTAGAGAGAGTGCATGAGTCATTTACTTTCACTCTGCACGTTGGCATCTGCTACTGTAAGCAGCCAGTAGCGTCTATCGCCTGGACCAGCCTGCTCAGTCACTCTCTGAAACATGCCATTTGAGCGGCTAATGGAGGGGAGCCTGCCGTGGAGATGGGCGTAGGTGTGGAGGATAGATTTGCTGTGGGAGGTGGGGAAGCAGAGTGCTAATGGTCATACTGGGATTTTGGTGTATTGTTGGAAGCAGGCTTTGATTGGGACCGAGGATTTACGGCCCCTGGCGTGCACTTTGTCTGACAGGGAATGTGTTCCTGCAAAGTGGCGCGCACGACAGCAACCGGAGCCGGCTCCGCGCTTGCTGCTGTAGCAGGATGACAGACAGGCTAATCAGGGTGTTATGGACAGATTCACACCCTGGATGTAATATGAGGCCAAAGAACACCCCGCTCCAGTACCGCCCATCGCTCCCCTCAGCTGGCCTCTCCCCAGTATTCCTTCCATACCTCGTCACACAGACACACTTTCTCCTCCTTGCTCTTCTCACTGGTGTCAGCTCACTCACCTCAAAGAAATGGGCTTCAAACATCACGTGGCACCCAAACCCTGCAGGCCAAGTCATACTGACTGAACTCGTGGAGACAAGTGGAGCTCTGCCTGATGGCTGATGAGATATTATTCAGTTGAAGTGATAAATCAGACGCAGTCAGCGAGCTGTCCTGCGGAGACGCTCAGAGTGAACACTGAGCCTGAGTGCTGTGCTCATGTGACTTCTCATACAAGTAGTTTCAGAAATAATCAGTTTTTCATTCTGCACACTCCATTTTAATGAACACAGAAGCTACAAGATCAAATTTAGACTCCCTGGGGGCTCACACGTTGCCTTACCTAGTTAAAGCCTGTGGGTTTTTGACACATGATGGGGTGTGTGGTTCCAAACACGTGACAGCAGGTGTCTCCCCGTAATGCCAACACTGCTAACTCCTCTCAGCAGAATTAGCAAGGTGTTTTTTCTCCCCCGCACCATTCAGCTCCTCCTCTGACACAGGAAATGGCGAGCGCCTATAAACCTCCGTCATGATAATAACTTATAATGACAGTACTCCCATCCAGCTCCTTCTGGATCAATAGTTGTAAACAACTTCTTTTATTTGTGTGCACAGTGTCCTTTGTGATATTCAAATCCCTCGTGTATTTCACTAACCCACTGGATGAGTGCCTGAAAGGAGAATATCCGCCGCTGGCTTCGGAAATAAGGTGCTAACAAAGGAGGAGGAAATGTGGAGGGAGGGCTGTGGTGGGGTATTAGAGGGAAAAGAAGAAATGAAAGAGATGATTTAATTTTCATTGCGACACAGAAATATTTAAAGCCCTGGCTGGTGAAAATCATAAGCCCTTACAAAAAAAGGAATAAAGAAAGCATGCCTGCAGCATTTTTACAACCAATTTCATCAGAGCAGGGAGGGATAAAGGAAGAAGAACGAAGATGGTGGAGCACTGCTGGCCTTCTTCTTCCTCAGCCCCCGTTTCAACTTTGCTCCTATTAGTTGTAGAGTTGGCTTAAAGCTGCCTTTATCTTGTTTTCTTGTAACATGTCTAACACCAGGCGCCCCAGGGACAAATGTTTTAATATGGGTCTACAACACTGTTTCTACTCCTCTTCCAGGCAGACCTCTCCATCTCTTTTATTCCTGTCTGTGTCTTCCTCTTCTTTCTTCCTGTCCTTTGCTTTGTCGCTGTTCTCGTTTCTGGTCTCTGTCTCTTTGTGTGTCTCTTTCCTTCTCCTCGGTGTGCTGAATAGTGTGAGCAGCATTGCCAAATTGCCTGAAATTCAACTGGAAGTTCATTAGACAGAATACAAATAAGTACACGGCAAACAGCTGTGGTGTGTGTGTGTGTGTGTGTGTGTGTGTGTGTGTGTGTGTGCGCGCACACGCACCTCATCCATTAAGTATCTGGGTTGCTGAATATTCAGCTCCCACACTCAGACTGTCCCCTGCTGAGTGTGGATCAGTAGATTTGTGTGTCTGCATCTCCTTCTTTCTTTCTGTGTTGTTCGTATTTCTCTCTCAAACACTTCCCATCGACTTCTGCCCAGTCAGTAATTCTACACACCAGATTGATTGATCAAGCTTTTCCATTAGAGTAGTGTTTGTATCTTTCATGTCCTGACTCAGACCAACATTATTGCACCAGTACAGTACACTGGAACAGTGTTGCCGCTGATTCTGACCTTATTAAACGGGTATCACCCAGGCACGATCGACCCACAGTAAATACCATGTCTTTGTCGCTGTTGTTATAACTTTGGAAATGCAGGTTTTTTTTTTTAAAACCTTCTTGAGCAATATAAGTCAAATATGTTGCAGTATTAATGTCTCCACTTATTAGGGTTGCTAATTATTAATTTCATCACTGATTAGTCTACCAGTTGCTCGGATTAATCCATCAATCTTTTCGTCCTCTAAATGTCAGAAAATAGTGAAAAAGCCCACCACAATTTCCGAGAGCCCAGTTCCACATCTTTTACTGTTCGTTTTGTCGATCAAGTGTCCAAATGTGTGAAATTTACGATGATAGAATGCTGTTTAATTAGATACATTTCTGTTTACCTAATTATGAAAGTGCTCTTGGACTGAGGACCTTTATTTGGGCAGTTGGTAGTAAAGAGGCAGACAAGAAACCAGGGGAGAGAGAGCGAGAGGGGCACGACGTACAACACAGATCTGCCACAAAATCAAACTGTGGACAAGGCAGTAACGTGTAATTATTAATGCACTAATGCCATAAATTAGATTTAGTCTTACTAATTGAAAACTGTCAGTGTTTTTTTTTTTTTTTTCTTTTCAAACTTCTAGTCTGCAAACCCGACAGATTCAAGTGATATCGGTTGAAGACATTTATCAGGTTTCATGCAGCTCCCTCTGGAGCCACAAAAGGCTTTACACAACTTTTTTTTTTCCCACATTGCAGTCTGGTATGGTGTCTGAACAGTAAAAGAGGCTTTAGTGAGTAAATCACACTGTAACTCATGTGACCTTAGACGTGGAGGAACGATCCAAGTCAATTCCAGGGAGTGAAGTTTACAGATTTTAAAATGGAAAAGGGAAAAAAAAGCGCACTGGTAGGGAATCTGAACTCCACATCGACTAAAACCTTGAGTTTAGGTACTGTATTTGGATCTGGTATCTGGAGAGCGAAAGCGGGGCCTGTCTAACACAGTGATCCTCTGATGGTGAACACAGTACAACATCCTCGCTGGATAGATGGCCTGCAGATGCTAAATATAATGAGATAAAAAAAAAAGAGAGAGAAGCAGAGAACAAGTAGATGAAAGACACGCAGATAAGCCTGCAGAAATGATAAGCAGTGATAACAAGTTGGTCTCAGATATACAGAGATGGTCTATATAATGCAGTCCTTGCTCTGTAGCACGTTTTTGTGTGGGACAGATTCTCTGTGGTGTTCACCTGTCCCTCCTACTCATCATTAAACCTATGAATAGCTGTCATGTGCTCTGTCTAATAGAGTGTGGAGTTTTCCCTGGACTCCCATATATGCATTATTAATTATCTGTTACGGGGCCGAGAGACGGAGAGGGAAAGCGAACATCAGATATCTGGGTTGTAGCTTGCAACCAGATCTGCACTGTTATACAAACACTGCTTGTTGGTATATTAGGATCTGAGCAAACCTGAGTTGTGTTTCAGTGTGTATCTGCAGCCTCTGCACTCAGCTCCTGTTTAATTTGTGCGTGTCAAGTTCCTCCGATTTCACGCTCTCAGATTTGACTGCCATGTTTGTGAGTCTGTGGCCGAAGCATTGAGCAGTGACGGCGACTTTCCTGCGGCGGTTCCTTTTTTTTCTTTCTCTAACAAATGCATTTAATAGCTCTTCCCTTGACGAGAGTTACCCAGATATTTTCTCCGTCCTTTGAAGCACAAATGCCTCCGAAAATGTTGGCTAATTCCCACTGCTTAGTCATTGACAATCTGTGCCAAGATGAGATCTGTTCCAATCAATTGCACCCCTCTTCTCTTCCCCTCCCCTCCACAACCTGTCAGACCTGCCTTTACTTAACAAGACAGGGGAATGATGGGATCTGCCATCTGTGTAAATTGCTCCATAATCTCATCTGACTGGTTGTTTCTGATGAAGCAGACAGAATGTGGCCCCCTTTACTCTTTCCGGTTTCCCAGACATTATTGGCTCACCTGTCAGACAGCGCTACCAGCTTCGATCGCACAAAAGACATATTAGGGGAGAAAGTGGCAGGTTAAACCATGATGATCATCATCTCCATCTATCCCGGATTGTTATCATTAGTGTAGAGACATGGCTTGCATTTAGACTAGGAATTATACATGGGCCACATGTGGCTGGAGCTTATTTAGTGGACCCTTGAGTTTAGTCGAAACAGCTTGTATTAGTCCACGAGCTCCAAAGAGCAAATAATGCACCAGCCTCCTCTGAGGTCTACACTTTTCTTTTAGCCTCTTCTGCTGCTGCTTCTTCTTCTTCTTCAAAAAAAAAAAAACGGGGTCATTTCTGAAGTTTCTAATGTTAACATCTTCTCTCTCAATGACACTCAATGGAGTGATTATGGTCTCAAAACCCACAACCCAAACCACTTAATCACTTCAGACTGTCTGCACTGTGTTGCCCTCGTCAGCGCTGACAGACACGTTTTGTCTCTACTCCATATCTGTGGAATGCTTTGTCGGCATTCTCTGACAAAAACACGCTTGTTTTCAACATGTTACTTTGTCAGGGAGGAAAAAAAGTAATTTCCAGGCTTTTCAGAATACGTGACCTTTGTGTGGATTGTTTGA
The DNA here is from genome assembly GCA_037833715.1 of Toxotes lorentzi. Lineage (NCBI taxonomy): Eukaryota > Metazoa > Chordata > Actinopteri > Toxotidae > Toxotes > Toxotes lorentzi. Next base: position 7,573,592 of record JBBMJY010000006.1, read on the forward strand.
TGGGAGGGGGGGTAGCAGCAGCAGCAGCAGCAGCAGCAGCAGAAGCATCTCTCTGGAGGATGAAGTGCTCCCAGCGTTGCGGGTGGAAATCCGGCTCATGACCTTAAAAGCACACCATCCCTCCACCCCTCTCTATTATCCTCACCTTTCTCCCTCCTCCCTGCGCCTCATAGTAAAAGCAGAGCTGCCGTGAAAGTCATAACAATGAAAAACTCTACGTCCTGTATTTATGGAGCCTCGCAAAGCAGCGGTGCCAAGTCCGGGACAGGAAATATCACATCGCTGTGAAACGTCTTATTTATTAGGATCTGCAGTGTAGCCAGACATTTCATTTTCACTACTTCACCTCACGTGGTGCATCTGTCGATTTGAATTTTAATAGCGGAGCCTTTCTTTTGCTTATGTTGTAATCTGACTTTGATGCATTGTTCAGTGCCATTTCTAGCATTCCCAATCAGATTTTCCTCTTTTTATAATAAATCTAGAGGATGAAACAAATTGAAAATCCTCACATCTTCCTGCAGACAACACATTTCTGTATGTTTCTGTGCTTGTCAGTTGTTAGTTCCAGTTTCCCTGGATTTGAAAATTTGATTAATTGCAAATTTGTCAGGAAGTTAGCTTTGTTAGTCAAAGTTTGTCCAGCTCTCACCGAGAGGCTCAGCAATGTCAGCATAGCTACATTTGCTGGATGATAATGCTAACGGTTAGCAAACTAAACGGAATATTACAAACAAGATGCGTTGCCACACTTCATTATTTTTGATGCGATAGTTTCCATCACAAAAAGCTAACATTAGCTAGTGTTGCAGACCGTTGGTGCTGGAAGAGAGCGGAAGGGAGACAATGAGGCAAAGCATTCGGAGTGAGCATTAAACGTCACATCCTTTGGATTTTCCCGAAAAAAGTTGTCAGAAGTCCTTTGCATAGAAATTAGTCCACTGGCTGTTATAGGCAAACCAAATACGTTTTTTTTTTTTAAGATAATGCTTGTAAACTGCCCCACATTTTTAATACCTTTGAAGGGAATTGTGAGGTGACAGGATACAAGGACAGAGGACCAGAGGTGGGGGTGTCACTATGAGTCCAACAGCAAACATTTACCCCAGGCCTCCTAACAGGTTAATCCTGCCTCGCCCCAGCTCTTCTAAATTGTAATCAGATTGTTTGGTCGCATTTCCGTGTCTCTCCGTCTTACTCGGACCTGGCTGGTCCTTGTCCCCCCTCTTTTCTTCTCTCCATTGACTCCCCCACCTCTCCTCTCTCCCCCAGCTGTACTGTGGAGGACAGACCCGTGAATGAGAGCTTTCATTGAGCGTCAATGTCGCACTTGTGTGTCAAAGCCAGTGGGAAAAATGCCTCAACTTTGGCAATTACTCCCCTTTCAAAAAGAAAAAGCCCACCTAAACAATTGCACTTTGGATCAAATGTGTTTCCATGTTTCTGTAAAACAAGTGTGAATGGGGAAATGCATGAAACACTGCATTTTGCACGACAGTATTGGCGTCTGGTGAAAAGTTTACGGGTAGTTTGTGTGTTACACTGTGCGTGGATGTGTATGTCTCTGTTCTTTCTGTCATACTGAGCTTGTTTGAAAGCTCTGAAGGCATTTTGAATATACCAAACACCTTCACAGTCACTTAATGAAAGCGCTCTTATTCCTCCGTCTCTTTTTTTTCAGTTCTCTGCAGCTGCCAGCGGCACTGAAAAGCCGCACAACAGATTCCTCTCACAGAATGTTTCATATTCCTTGTCATCACTTAAATAACAATGGAAATGCAGGTTCTGCTCTGTTTAGTCAGGCTTGAATCTCCCCGTCAGCCTGGCTTTATTCCTGTTTCCTCTGATAATCCACTGTCTGCTGAACAGATCCAAAGACTGAATTAGAATAATTAGAAATTCGGAAGTGTACAGTTTATCCAAATGTTTGTGAGTGCTGCAGTGGTGACATAACTGTCCCCCTGGAAACCTGGCACTGCAAAACAGCACCGCGCGTCCAAGTCTATATAGAGGGAAGAGGGAGAAACAGCACCAGCAGCAGACTAACTCGATTTTTATACAGCAGCAACCTAGATCTCCTCCCTGTCATCCTTCATTGATTTTGCAATCCAGCGGCATCCAAGCAGAACCATACAAGCCGTACACCTCAGTCTGCCGCTGATAGCCAATCTCTATTACCCACCTAACCCAAGGCTTTGGTTCGAGGGGCCTAACGCTCTCTGGGGAAGCAGCGAGAGGGAGAGTACTCCTACTGGTGGATCGGAGCGATGATGGATTTATGAGCTGCTTGGAGAAAGGATCATCTTCTCTCCCCCACTTTTATTATCCCATCAGATCTGACGTGATAGCAATAATACATGACGGCCTGTCACATTTTGCGGATCTGGCGGTGAATATGAATGATGATTTCAAATGCTTGAGTCTAATCAGCCGCGAAATTGCTTCAGTAAATATGTTCAACTACCAGCGCTCTGTCTTCCTCCTGTCTCTCACTTTGAATGAAACTCCGAGTAATAGGCTTGTAGTTGTCGCAATGTTTAAGACCCGTGTTGGCTTCACGGTTCATAATTAGCTTTTAATGTGCAGAGACGACTCAAGGGTAGGAAACCGACGGAAAAGTGGAATGAAAAGAGGCCTGCTGTGTGGCCATAGTAATTCAGGCTTTTGTTCTCTAATTAAATGACCTCATAAGGGAGCGCTAAGCTTAAGTTTGTGTGTGTGTGGCGCCCTCTGATACTGAGGTTTGTGCCAAGTGTGTTCAGTCTCGCAATGAATAGGGCATCTCCTACAAAGCCTAAGAAGCCCTCTCCGTGCCCGCTTTGCCTCCTTGATGGTTGTTGGAAATTTGGCACAATACACCATGTCTTGAACAAGTGGTTTCTGGGCCCCTTTGCATAGTTGAGGGCATTGTAGTTAGGGACACGGTAGCTCTCAGTCTTTTCTCACCCCCCTCCACCTCTTTGGGAAAAAAAAATGAAAAAAGAAAACTGAAAGACTGGCAGCCTTTCTTCCAAGCTGGTCAGCACAAAAGATTACATTATTGTGTTTATGCCATAGCAAAGCAAAAAGAAAGCTTACAGGATGATGCACATTCTTCTCTTTGGCCCTGAAGATGTCAGCACTTCAAAAAATGGACAAGAACATTGCTGAAGTCGTTAGCGGCAGAGTTTAAAGTGTCAAGTCATGCAGTGAAAAAAGTACTTTCTCACTTACCCCTGTGGTATCTAGCCATGTAGCTAACATTAGGTTTATCTGGCCAGCAGTAAAAACAATAAAACCATACTTTTAAAATACTCAGCACAACTTCAACATTTCTTTCCAGAAACAGTGCCGTCCTTACTCTGGATAATCCACAGACCTCCCTGTCAACACTTTTTCTTTTCTTTTTTAACTGGGACTATTTCTTCAAATGAAATGTGGTTCCAGTGAAAACTGTTGACAGCGAGGTCTGTGGATCATCCAGAGTAGCAGGGACACTGGAAGAGTTGCTGTTGAATATTTTAGATATTATTTCTCAGTACTGTGAGCTCTAAAAGTGCTGGTTTTGTTTCCTTGTTTGTTTGACTTGCATTAATGGAAGTTTAATTGACAAGTAGACTTTTATTTTTCTTCTTTTTTTTGACCACTTGGAGAAACTGCAACAAGCCGTACGCAGCACCTAATATTTATGTCTTACATTGTCATGGGGTTGCATGCCAACTCTATTTTTTGACTGTCACGGCCGCTCTCCGTCTCCTTTCCTTTCCCTGTATACTCCAATTTTATGACTCCATCATAAAAATAATCCTAAAAGGACATTCGAGCCCAGGCGATAAAGTTCCAACATAGCAACTGTTATCGCTGTTATTGTTGGCTAACGCATGCTTTGGATGGACGCGTGAATGAATGTCTCCATTGCAGTTGTTCTGCATGCTGACAGCCTTCACCCATTACAACCACCTGGCACGTCTCCACGCCATCAGCCTGAAGCACCAGTTGCGAGCGTGCGGAAGCGGCAGGGCTCTGTCCGTAACCAGATCCAGCTTTGATGAGTGGAACATTAACAGCTGCTCAGAAGGGTGTAAGAGGGTATTTCTGTGTGTGTGTGTCTGTGTGTATACGTGCAGTGTTGTGTGACCACGTGTGTTCACACTAATGAAAGAGAGGGTGGCAGAATCACAGATGACATCTTAATTGGCCTTTGGTTCCAGATGCCAGCCTCTAAAGCCGACTAGGCCAGTCCAGGCTGTAACAGTGTATCAGTAGCCGAGCTGGGCTTTTCGGAAGGGTTTTAGGAGCCCAGTGGCTCCGCTGAGAGCTCCCACGGGTATTAGGTGCTCCAGTGTTGTGCTGCCTCCCCTCCTCTCTCAAACACACACACATACACACCCTTCATCTCTCTCCATCCGCCCCGCGGAGCGCTCTGAGGCATTGTCAACACCAGTCAATCTGAGGCGAATTCAGATGAAGAAAAGCCAGAGGGCGACAAAGGCCAGGGCTTCTTTGTGTTGACACTATTCACACTGCGGCTCTGAGGTCTGGCTTTTCTGCAGCCTCATGCAGTGTTTGGATTGAGATACACCCCACCATCCTCCGCCCTCCTCATTTATAGTGTATTGATGACCTGTAAACGTCCACTTACCTATCAAATGACTGTTCCCTCGCCATCTAACTACCACCCTCTAACCCTCAGCCTGTCACCTCTTGCACTTCACCTTTTCACCCCTGACATGTGAGGAACAGAAAACCAGGCTAGATTATAAATCATTCCACAGATCTAGAGACTGCCTGAAGCATAAAAGACATACTTGGCCATATGACAGTACATTTGTTTGATCGAAAACAAGCGCACACAGACACTTCACTCTGCAGTTAAATAAGAAGAGGGAAAGTAAAGGTTGGGGACTGATATTAAAGTTGAATCTGATTAGCGAACAAGAGACGTGGCACTGCAGCGTGAAATAGGCTGCTCACAAAATGATTAACTAATATTCCTGTTTGACATTATTCTTGATCCGTGGTGTGAAGTAGGAAAAGAGTTTTAGCTCTCTGCTCTCCAAAAGAGATGAAATGGAAATCCATTTTTAATTAAGTTACAGTTGAGTCTCTCACACAGCGGTGTTGCCTCTGACAAGGACAGGATGATATTTTAAGGTGTAAGTGGATCAGGTTTAAATTTAAGTATTAATTTGTAGCAGGGATTTCAAATACGAATCAGCTTAGTGCTCTTTGAGCGTAGCTGTTAGACATGTTAAACATTGACCAGTATATAAACAAATATCTAGGAATGTGAGAGCTGAAGAATGCAGTGCTCTTGTTTTGAAAATCACCGTGACACCCAAAGGTTTAACACAACATATTTTTCTTTCTTGCTGCCAGTCTCCAATATAAAGTATTTATAAGTATGTAATACTTTACAGCAGTCTTTTATAGAGAGGTTTTCTATTCACTTATTCTGCTCCAGGGAGGTCAAGGGTCATTTTCAGCTACAGAGCAGCACAGCTGGGTGGCGCTCATAAAATTAGTAACTCACTGAAGGATATTACTCCTCACTATTCTGTACTCACTCTGAGCTCACTCACTATATAAAAAAAAGAAAACAAACACAAACCATTGCTGTGTGTCCTGAACTCTTCTGATTTCACTCCTCCAGAACGAGCCATTGCCAGACACGAGGTACGAGAGATCGAGCAGCGGCACACGCAGGATGGCCTGCGGGAGCGGGACTCTGCATCTTCGTCGCTGTCTGACAGCGAAGACGACGTGGTCATCATCTACAACCGTGTCCCCAAAACAGCCAGCACCTCCTTCACCAACATCGCCTACGACCTGTGCGGGAAGAACCACTACCACGTCCTGCACATCAACACCACCAAGAACAACCCGGTCATGTCCATACAGGACCAGGTCAGACCGGCATGTTAACAAGTTTCACTCTTCAATAAACTTTATGTACTAAATGGAGTATTTCAGCCATTGTACTATTGATGATTATTTTGGTTTGTTCAGGTGCGGTTTGTCAAGAATGTGACTGAATGGAGGGAAATGAAACCAGCTTTCTACCACGGACATGTCTCCTTCCTGGATTTCACCAAGTAAATAATTATTTACCAAGCATGTTTTTAATGCCAGCGATGTACAGACCACTTCATTTACCTTGCTGTGACTTTGTGCAGTTGACTCCACCTTGTGGCCATTTAATGCTCTTCACTTAGTGTAATGTAATGATCAGAGTGTAGCACAAGATAACGGTGCTGATGCTGAAAGTCAGCATGTTTCTGTATAGATAGCAAATTATTATTAAATCTGTTATCTGTGTCTGTCTTTAAAACATATCTAACCCAGTCACTGTCATTTCTCTCAGGTTTGGGGTGAAGAAGAAGCCCATTTATATAAATGTGATCCGGGACCCCATTGAAAGGCTGGTGTCCTATTATTACTTTTTACGTTTTGGGGACGACTACCGACCCGGCCTGAGACGCAGGAAACAAGGAGACAAGAAGGTTCTAAAATAAATATAAAGCAAAGAATCTCATCCTTTTGTTTAAGATTTTCAACCGTGTCTTTCAGGTCTGTTTTAAAACAATAGTAAGGTGTCCATGTGAACAGTGACACAGGTTCTGCGTACTGTAACCTTTTTTTTTTTCCTCTTCGTACGTGCCATTTAGGGACAATTCTTATTGTGCATTCGGTGTAACTGATGTGGGACAAAAGTATGAACAAACTCACTGATTACAGCAAGCAAAACCTGTTTCAGTGCTTCAAAAGGGAGCTTGACTATTGTTTTCAGACAGTCTTGAATCTTTGACCCTTTAACTAATTTTTCAGGTCAGTGTGTGTGTTCTTGAAATGCTCACGCACTGCGCTTGTGTTTCAGACGTTCGATGAATGTGTATCAGCCGGCGGCTCAGACTGCGCCCCTGAGAAGCTTTGGCTCCAAATACCCTTTTTCTGTGGTCACTACTCTGAATGCTGGTATGTGCTGAAACACCTGACACTACACCACATTCAGACAGCCTGTTGAAAATAATATATTAAATTCTTGTGTTGATATTTGACTTAAACAAGGAAAGCTTGGTTTTAGTTCATCTTCACTAATGTTAACTTTGTCTAGCTATTTATATGCATAAAGGATAAGTCTGGTGATATTCCAACCAAAATCAACAGTGAATTGATCCCACTAACAAATGTTGTGTATGTAAACAAAGCCTGATAGAGCTTATTTTTCTGTGCCACAGAGCTGTGGTATTGTCCAAGGATAAAAACACATCTGTGATCCACACTGTTGCACTGGTTGATATGTTCCTTCATTCCAATCAACATGGGCACATTACTTTATTTTGACTCTGCCTTACATACATCATTCTCATGCATTAAATACTCACTAGCGCTCAAAATGTGCATCAGTCCACGGCTGAAAATCACCGACAAACTCACTATTTACTTCTGTTGGAGTAATGTTATCCAAAAACTACAGTTCCCAGCTGGGGTTTGGTACCACAGATTGTATTAAAGTCGGTAAGTATTGAGGGCTTAGACTAACACATTAGTGATGATGATGATGATGATAACACATTATCACCAGCCTTATCCTTTCCTCACCTGGCAGTCCAAAGAGTTCAGGAGGAATGCCTTATCAGTTTTGTTTCACAGCGCGCCCCATTAAGCCTCACAGACCTTTTCTGTCACTTCTGTTACACTCATCTTCTCAAGGTCTCTGATAGCTCTCTCAGCCTTGATCCGTTCTCTCTACCTGATGATCTGTATCAATCTCTCGCTCTCTGCCTTCATCCCTGTCACCCTCCTTCATCTCTCCTTGACTTTGCCCTCTATCTTTTAACCATCTGCCCTCCTGAAGCAGGATACGGACTGAAGGTCTGAGTGTCTGGATTTAGTTCACCCTGGTGCACTAGCACTAAATGAAAGTAGTGGAAAGCACCTTGGAAACATTAAATAAATACTGCAGACAAGAGGTGAAGTTGCTGCCAGTCCTCTAATGCTTTGCCAAAAAGCTACTTTATAGGTTTAAACAATTTCCTTCCTCCCTTATTATTTAATTTCCTGATCATGACAACACCTGCCACCACCTTTACTTTTCTTTCCACCCATACCTTCCTGCGTCTCTGCTCTGCTCCTCCGGCTGTCTTAACCCTCTCTGGACTCAGTTCACACCTCACATCTCACTTAATCATTCTTACTGTCTTTGTTTTTGTTCCTCTGCCACTCGTCATATCTAAAGCCACTGCTCATTCCTCCATTTCTGCTTTTTCCAAGTGTTAACAATAGAGCTGAACAGAATACAGAGAAAGATAACAGCAAACCATGAACATGGTCTTTGTGCAGGAATGTGGGCAGCCAGTGGGCTCTGGAGCAGGCGAAATACAACCTAGTGAACGAGTACATGCTGGTTGGAGTAACAGAAGAGCTGGAGGACTTTGTCATGATGCTGGAGGCTGCGCTGCCACGCTTCTTCAGAGGAGCCACTGAGCTGTACAAAACAGGTGCCATGTCTGCTAAATGATTAAAAAACATTTGTTGTTGCAGTGTATATTCTGGTTCCCCCTCACCAATACTGTAAATACTGAAAAGCAATCTAAATACTCGCTCACGTTGGAAAGTTAAGGTGTGTGTTTGGGAGTGTCTGTGTGTGTCTTTGTGTGTGGTTGCATATAAGCCGTTTGAATTGCTCCACTGAGGATTGGAGTGTGATCAATATGCACTCATGCCTCTCTCTGGTGTAGATGCATTTAGTTTCAATGAGTGCAGCCAGAATGAATGATGGATAGAAAGGATGAATTAAGTCTGACAATAATTTATGTAGATGTGCTATGACTCAAGTATGGCCTTCATAACTTTTAGCAAAGGTAATCATTTATGTTTTTAATGAATTTGAAGACTGAACTGAGTCTCGGTTTCAGAAGCCCCAAACAAAATCTAAGCAAAAAAAAAAAAAAAGAAATCTAATCTTTGTATTCTGAATTGTGCCTTGTAGAGGTGGAGCTAATATTTACTGCATTACTTAATTGTTACGTGGGTTGCCAGGTTTCTGACATTAGTTTCTGCTGACTGGCAGTCTCACTATGAGTTTTAAGAGATGCCCTTGTCTTTAACTTTAAAGCTAAGCCTAAAGAGGCAGGAGTGAAACCTGTGCCATAATTCCACAACTTTTATATAATGACCTTTATTTCACACCTCACATTGACTGAAAGCATTTTGACATGTTGGAAATACGCCTATTAGCTGTCTTGCAGAGAATTGGATGAGAAGATTGATATAAGGCTTCAGTCAGGAGACGCTTAGCTTAGCATAAAGACTGGAAAGGGGTCTCCGTTCAAAGTTCATTAATTAAGATGTGACATCTTGTTCATTTTGTTTTGGAAAGGGTTATGTCTGGCATTTCTTCGCCAGGCACAGTATCTTCCTGAAGTCTCAGCTGGTTGCCTGGTAACCAGATGGCGACAACAAAGGCTCTGAGCACCGGGCCAAGAAATAGTAATAACCGCCTGTAAAAAAACAAAAAAAAACAAAAAGTAACAGGGTGTTTTTACACTTTTGTTTTTAAACACATTAAAGAAAAAAACTATAAGGTGTTAATTAGCGAGTTTTAGAGGTGCTGGTAGGTGGATTTTGTCACCTTTGGATAGAGCTGTTTCCAGTCTTTGTGCCAAGCTAAGCTAATCAGCTCATGGTCGTAGCTTTATGCTATATAGACATCAGAGTGGTAAAAAATATTCTCATCTACATTTTGGCAGGAAAGTGTACATTTCCAGAGATCACAGACTATTGTAGTAAGGATATTACATTTAAAGCCCTTTGTTAATTAGTTCAGTTTTATTTAACTGAACTTAGTTTAATTATTAGAATGGTTTCATGTTGCTCATATTGTGAAGACTCATTCAATTTCAAGGTTAGCTGTGACATGTGGATAGGAGCAAGTGCCAATGAATTTTTGAAAATGAGTAACAAGAAATAACAACGCAAGCAAAATGAAATTCCAATAATTTCTTCACTAATATTAAACTCGTTTGATCATATGTGTATATAAATTTATGAATAAATTAACCCCTTTCTATCCACATCGCAGGGAAGAAATCCCACCTGAGGAAGACCAGCGAGAAGAAGCCGCCCACGAAGGAGTCGATTGCCAAGCTGCAGCAGTCGGCCATCTGGAAGATGGAGAACGAGTTCTATGAGTTTGCACTGGAGCAGTTCCAGTTCGTCAGGGCACATGCTGTCAGAGAAAAGGACGGGGAACTCTACCTGCTGGCACAAAACTTCTTCTATGAGAAAATCTACCCCAAAAACTGAAGAGACACGTGGCAGTAGAAGAGTTTGGAGTGTCGTGGAGAAGGACGAACACTTTGTACAGGCTCAGATGTGCAGGCTGAGAGGGGTGAGAGAACGTAATGTGGAGCTACAGAGCAGTCTGCCTCTGACGCAGCGATCAGACTGGTGACAGCTCTGTTACTCACATCTGTGCCGGACAACTGGACGAAGAGCTCGTGTTTCGTCGGGAGGTCGTGTTCCCAGCAGCTCCCGGGGTATTCACTCATCTGCACCGAAGACCTCTGCCGGCACGTGGTCGGAGACGTCCTCTCCAACAGCTGATCAGTCCCCGACTCCTGATTGGCTTCACTATTACTCTGATCCAAACAAAACATTTTCATTGGCTCTGTACTGTTTGGTTGTGTTTTGTTGTATTTTAACTCTTTACTATGGTTGTCTTTTGTATGTAAAGACGGTGACATTTTTCATGGTGAAACAACACCCCCATGCCTCACCACCACTACTAAGTGTAAGAAACTGACTACTGTGCTGTATTATTGGACTTGAATGAGAACTTTTGAGGTTTTTATTAAATAAAAATCCTGTGATCATGGACTACTTACTGGGGCAAGTGCATATGTTTTATACTGTACTTGATGTGTTTTGTGGGATGACTCTCATTAATGTGCAGCTTTGCCCAGAGCCTTTTCATGGGTGATGTAGGAAACTTTTACACATGATATTATTGAAATGTGTAAGAACATCAAGGTGTGAAGATGCTGCTGCTGTAAATATTTACAACTTTTCAGTCCATTTCATTTACAACTAGATTGGTTACGGTACAATATTAACCTTTTGCTTTCTGTTAACACCTTTTTGAATTAGCGTTGGGCATTTTATGGGTTTGTAAATTTCTTTCAGCTCTTTCGTTTCACTTTTTTGTTTGCATTTATTTTGTTTTTGTTTTTTTTTCATTGTAAAAACAGATAAACATGATTGTCCACTATTATGGTTCTCTTCTGCTTAAACGATTAGTCACACATTTTGGGAAATATGTTAATTCACTTTCTTGCCAAGAGTTAGATGCAGAGACCTCATATCAGTCTGTTAAATGTACGGTTATAACCACAAAATGCAGCATTATATTTCATAGATTGATGTGAGCGTATCAGTCTTCTCATCTTGCTCTCAGCGAGAAGCTTAATATCCGTACATCCCAGAATGTCGGACTATTCCTTTACATTTCTGTAGTTTTCTTTGCAGTTGTCCACTGATAAGATTGGGGAGAGGTTGGTAATAACTTTGCTAAATTTGCTAAAGAAGTTTTCATTTCTCATTTTCTTGAAATTTGGGCTGATTTTGTTTTTTTGTTTTTTACAACCTTTTATTGGCCGATTAAAGGTCTTGTCTCCCATTGAAAAATTGTAACAGTCAGAAAAGTCACCTGTGTCTTATCAAGAAGGTTGCATTGTGTGAAGGCAAAAACATTTCTATCATCTGGAGGAGCTGCATAGAATTTTTTCTACTTTCCCACCACAGTTCCTGAGGTATTCACATATGCAGATGAATAGGTACTAATTTTCATCTGAGGACGTACTGTAGTTTACCACTCAGTTTTTGTGTGCCTTCTCTACACCCAGCTCTACTTGTGTTGCAGCTTTGTCAGATGGAACATTAAAACAACATGGCTGTTTTCGTCTTTTGATTGCCAAACAAATATACAGAATGTTTGAAAAAAAAAAATACAAGAGGTGCATGTGTGCTTCTTAAATCGGTGTAAATACGCATCATCATCACCACCGCCAGGTACAACGGTGCAGGGAGTGTTAAAGACAGATAAAGCTGCTACTGTGAAAATTAAAGCTGGATTATTTCAGGGCTGACGTCCTGCAGAGGGAGATAAAGAGCTGCCAGGTCTGCTGCTACCCCTCACTGTGTGTGAGTGTGTTTCACATCTTTTCCTCTCCATATCCTCCTACAGTATCTTTTCATTATTTGTTACAGCGATTGCACTGAGAGAAGTATGTTAGTACCATAGGTTTTCATACATCTTAGGCACTTGTGACACCCACAAAAATACATATATTCAACATTTTCTCTTGTTGTGGTCATCACTGTCACTTTGTGGTGAAGAAAATGAATGGAAAGCACCAGAACAGGAACATGGTTTTGGGAAGTGAGGGGAGTCACCAGAGGCCAGAGAAAGTGTGTATGAGCAAGTGTTACTCATCCCTGCTCTCACATAATCCCTGGAGACTCATCCCCCATTAATCTGAAATCATTCTCCAGTTGCAGCTTCCTGGTTTTGGCCCTCTGACCCAGATAAATGTGGAGGGTGCCTCCTCCCCGACCACCACTCTGGATCCTCAGTTACAGGCTGCCTTTTAACATTTGACATAAGGTTTAGGACTGTGTGTTAACCGCTCTGAAGCCTTTTATGAGATAGTAACAGGAAATATCCATTTTATTTTTAGAAAACTAAAAATTGAAACACCCCAAACTTCTCATCTAAAAACGTTTTTTCAAGATTATTTCTCCAGTATGTGGCAACCATTACGTGTGATCAAGTTTCAGATTTAATGCCCATGATGGGGCTGCTAATGACCTCTGATCCTTGCGGATTGGATGTAATGAGTCCAAAAAAAAACCAACAGAAAATGACTAAGCCTGTGGATCCTTCCTTTCAACGTGTGTCAAGACTTAGACCTGGTTAAATTCAGCTAAGCTTTTCTGGTGCAGTCCCTAGTACTTAACCTGCTAAAGAAAATAGTAATCATATTATTAATCAGAGCAATAATCCTCATGTTAATTGTGGGTAATAACATGGCCACAGATAAGTATCACAGCGGAACAACTAGGACGTGTCTGTTTCTGAGAGACCATAGTGATCTACATATGAACATCAGGACTACCATGTCCTGTCTGGAGCACCTGTCCTCAGTCACCCTCTGGAGAACGTCACCATGGAGACAGAAAGACAAAGAGAACCTCTTCATTGATTTTAACCAGGATATATATTTCAAAAGTCTACCCAACAAGGCCATAGTCTGCTTTTATGTGGACAATGCTCAGTTTAGGAATGTGGAGCCAGTGTTGTTGTCCACACCAATAAATATCTGAGACATTGCGCCATAAGCACAAAGAGTGCCCAGTCTCTGAGACATATGGCTTGTGATGACTGTGTCCCTGTGGGTTATGTAATGCAGCAGTAAGTCTTCTCACTGAGGTGTGACATGTCATGCACTGGCCCCATTGGAGAAGACTTAAGTGTTTGCCCTGTGGTTTCTTCCGAACAGCTCCTCCTCATCTATCTGGCTTGGCAACTCAAAAGTAAACTCTGAGTCTTATTTAGTATGGCAGCTTATGTTTGCTTTGCAGCTCTGGTTGTCAGCAAGTCTGTATGGCATCTGTGTGATCCTTTTGATTTAAATTATACTCTCTTACAGTTTGATGTAAGTCTTGTCCTGAAGTCTTCCTGAGGTGGAAATTTACAATATTGAGTCTGCATTACAAACTATGGGCATTTACCATGTGAAAAGATGCGGGCTGGATTATGGGAAATGTAGGATCTTGCTTTTGTTAAGCTTGATCAACACTTGGGAGTTTGAACACCTGGGCCTCTGCTGCTTTGAATTTTACGTTCATCCCCAACCTATGGAAGTGCAATACTAAATAGCTGGAGTACCCTTTAAAATGTTGTTTACAAAGCCTTTTTATCCATAATAATAACAATATAACACTTTGAAAGGGAGTGGTAAATAGATTTCAACACATGCTGTACTTACATTTTGAGGTACTTACACGTTTGTCTATTTTAATTTTGTGGTACTTCTAATCCACAGCACTTCAGAGCCTAATGTTGTACTTTTTACTCCACAGCATTTAAGTTATCTGAATTTACAGTTTCTAGTTACTTTAAAAATTAAGATTGTACATAAAGAACATACAGTCAAGAACCTTTCTGCATCACGTGTACTTATCCTTTTAATATCATTTTGCAGATAATACCTCTGTACTTTTGCTTAAGTAACATTTTGACTTTTGCTTGTAAGTATTTTTACAATGTGGTTATTTTTTTACATAAGTAAAATATCTTCTTCCACTAGAGCTTGAGGTATCCATTATAATTCATTATGAATATTATTCATCATTAATATTCATTATAATAAATAGTTTTACTTTTAATGCTCTGTTATTAGACTTTATTGCTTGGAGGCTGCTACTTCTTTTACGTATGGGCCTTTTACTACTACTACTACTAATAATAATAATAAGTACTTTCACACTGAGGCTTTGTTCATTAAGGATGTCAATACTTCTTCCACCATTAAAGAATGGCACATATGTCGTTGTTATGAGGGATTTCTTTGTTCGTACGTACATTTGAACACATTTTATTCTTCGTCTGAAGCTCCCCTGACCTCTAATATTTTCCCATGTCTGTGTTTAGCCCAGGATGATTTCAGGTTATTAGCATGAAGTAAGACCAGCCTGTATGAAGTATATGAAGGCTGGGAGCAGCCCAGCCCAGCCCAGCCCAGCAGCAGCAGCAGCAGGAGACTACACAGCTCCTCTGGGCGGACGCTTCCAGTGTAACCACCGCCTCTTTCTCCAACTGCACTGGGACAGATTTATGCTTCAGCTTTTTTATTTATGAGCCAGAGTCCACCCTCCGGGACCCCTCTAGGACGGTGTGACCGCGTAAAAGAAGCGTGAAGACGGCATGGGAAGCCCCGTGTACCCGAGATGACCGACGGTTTGGTCCAGATTATCACGTCTTTTTGTCGCCAGAGAGGGAAACTTAAAACAAGGCTTGTTTTTGGAGTTCCACCTCCCCTCCTCTCTCCCCGTAGGATTTGATTCAAAGGCGAAAACCAAGATGGCCGCCGATTCCGTGCAGGTAGGAAAAGTTGACAACTGTTGCGAAAAGTGCGCAAACGTGCTCCAGAGGTTCAGTTATAAGTTAGCAAACACTTTTATTTCATTAAAGTTCAGTCGCTGCGACTCCGTAGGGTCTTATTTAAGTGAAGGGCCTTTGTTAGATCCCAGAGGGTTGTCTGGGAATTATCCATGGATTGAGGCCTGGGAAACAATTATCCAAACTAACTTATCCTGAAATAACCAGGTTTCAAACCGGTGGTTTTGTGCGGAGGCTGTCGTGTTAACTGGTTTAGCTGCTAATTTTGGTAACATTTCCACCGTCAGGTTTGCTGTAGTTCATGTCAAATAAAGTTTGTTGACCGTTAAACTTTTCAGGTCTGTAGCCTAACGTTGAGTTAACCTGCGCTACTGCTGGAAAATCAACATAGTCTTCCGTGTACTCACACAGCGGTTTATTCTCCAGTTTTATTATGGTTTTTTTTTTTTTTTTTTTTTGTCATGTGAATCAAAATGTCTTTTATAAAAGAGCAAAGTGTTCACTTTTCTTTTTCTCCAAACACGTTACAGACCGGATGAACGTAAAACATGTCACTAGGAATAAAACAGTCAGGCCGTGTCTGCTTTAACATGCAAATGCACATTTTTATCTATTTAAAAAAAACGAGTAAGTGAAAGTAAGCATTATATCCCTGTCTGATTATTGTCTATGAACAGTCATGACTCATTGATAAATGTGGTTTCACTTGAGTGACGTCAGACCTGAATTTAATCTGACTGACTAAAAATATTTGTCCATGTGTTTCAGCTCATCCTCGCCCAGTCTGACTTTATCTGATCACATCGCTTATGAAGTGCAGTCAAGCCCTTGCTTTACAAATATCCTCCAGGATTCATGCTAAAGCTAGGGCCAGTCTGATTACTCTCAGTATAACTCATCTCTATGGGGAGCATGCAGGGGGGGTTACAGCAGATAACAAAGCTGACAACTGGTAGAAATGAAGTAGTTTAATTCATATGCTTCCTGGGAGCTGGTGCAGACTGAAACTGATCACTGAGCCAACAGGTGGTGATGGCCTGTTGTCATGTCAGTGGTGCTGTAGCAGAACCAGATTAATCATAAAATGGTTTGTTGCACTTAAAGTTAACGTTTATTTTATCCGCTCGCCACCAGATGTCTGCTCTGTTGCTTCATCAGTGACAAGTATGGATTACTCAGCCTGATGAACAATATTCTTTATCTTTGGTTTATAAAATTAAATGGTCACGGTTGCTCCATATTAAAGAGTCTGAAAACAGTTGTGGCAACACAGGTGCGGATTAGACCACCTGTTTCTCCTGAGTATGAGAGTATAAATGGATAAATACATCCTTCATTTGACATCTCATCACAAAAGCGGTAAGGATAGTAATTAAGCCAATCATTAAGCCAGGCTGGGGGATGTAAAGTAGAATCATTTTGCGATTAAAGTTGCCTGATGCTGAGGCAAATGGATGCAGAATCACATTTATAATAATGAAACTGATGTTCTGTGTGATGGGCTGTGTTCCACTCTTCACCCATGCAATGTTTTTGTTTTGTTGTGTTAAATACAATTTGCATGGAATCTCTAATTTTATAAAATAATTCACACAACTTGATGTGATATAATTTAGTGAAATTATGATATGATTTCACTGAAAGTTGATAAAGATACAAAATGATTGCTCAGCTGTAATCACAACCAGAAGACCTTCCAATAGCAGTGTACTTCTATCACAGTATTCGTTTAGGTGCAGAAACAGATAGTTCATTACTTGCATTCTTCTATACAGACAGATACAAATGCAAAGACCTTTGAATGAACAGACTATAATTACATTTAGTGTTTAAAGTATGAACCGCTCTGCAATGTTTGTCCTTATATGGGCTGAAAACAAAAATGTATATTTTGTTAACTACCATCCGTCTGGTTGAAGTGACCCATCAGCTGCAGCTGGCATGCACAATACCTCTGAAGTAATTTTTACTGACTGGGTTTGGACTGTTAGGGTTATGCTGGTTTTCAGTGACAGACGATAAATAACAATAACCCAGGCCCAGGCCTGTGTTGTATTCCTTAATGAGATCGTGGTGCAGTTTGTATATTTTTATTAGGACTTAAAAAATTATCACAAAGACATCTGGAAGTCGTTCAAAGGTGTGTCTATGTTTAGCTCGACCAGGCCAGCTCAACTTTAACATACATCACCATGGTGGTTTATTTGTAGTGGAACCAGAGCAGCTCAGCAGAGCAACAGGTGCTTCAGTGCAGTGTATCTCTTATTCTCCTGTGTGACATTGCAGCATCTCAGAATAAATCTATAGCCTGTCCACCTCAGACATTACCATTAACACTGACCTGTAATGCAATGACATTTCCTACGGTTAGACTTGGCATGGGATATGTGTAAAGGCTCATGTGAAGGCTGCATTTGTAGGATCAACGTTTATTAGCCTGTGTTGCTATTTCTGGTCGTAGCAGAGCGCCGGGGCTGTGGCCAATACTCTGCAGCTATCTGTGGGGTAAGACGGGAGGGTGTCAGGTTGTGGGCTGAGATAGGCCTCGTGCAGAAATGGCAGGGGCTTGGCTTTTTTTGAGCATGAGCCTGGATAGTGGCCTCAACTTTTCCATTGTCCTATTGTCTGAATGGGGCTCTTGTTGTTGGACTTGGAGCTTTCAGGCTTATAGAGTAAGTTAACCTGCTTACACTTGAGGTTCAGACCTAATGTTTGCTTTTCCCTCACTGTCTCCTTTCGTGTCTTAGGCACTAAAAGAGCTCCTTAAAAAGTTCAGCATGTGTAGGTAACAGCTGCCTTACCTTTGTAAGAATATTATCAACTGACTTATTAAAAAATAAGTCTTAGATGGCTGTCTGCAGGTTAGTTATAGATATAAATTTAGTTTTTTGTTGAGATGAACAGTAAATTAATCATCCCTTTTGTTTTTTGTAAGACTGAAACACAGAGCAGCTAGCAGTGCCACGCTGACATGAACAAGTTCCCTCCATCCATCATAAACTGTGTGCATTGTGCTGTGAGTGGAAACATTTGCTTACAGTTCCTGCTCCACTTGTCTTTGAACCTAATAAGTCTCGGGTCCCCGGCGTGGCGTCATTCCCCTGACCAGGCAATACATTCAAGCAGCAGGAAGTGATAAGGCCGTACAGGTAAAAGAG
Source organism: Toxotes lorentzi (assembly GCA_037833715.1). Classification (NCBI taxonomy): domain Eukaryota; kingdom Metazoa; phylum Chordata; class Actinopteri; family Toxotidae; genus Toxotes; species Toxotes lorentzi. Next base: position 7,591,913 of record JBBMJY010000006.1, read on the forward strand.
CAACTCGAGGACAGGTACAGAGAAAACCAGAGGTGAAACCAATCCTGCAAATGAGCTCCTGCTCTCTTTCTTTGAATATAGTTTCCTTGTTTGATGTCAAATTAAAACTCAGGCCTTGTGGGTCTGCTACCTGATTTATTTCCACCTTATCTGATTGGCCTTTCATGGATTTCCTTGCATTGTTGCACAGTGAAATAGGCCCTTTTCGTTGTCCTCATGCTGTCCTCATACCACATTGGGCAAACACAGCTTGCAAACACGTTTTGCAACGCGCTGAGCTAAAGAAGAGAGCTGTTTCACCCTGCAACACACACACACACACACACACACACCACATTCTTCCACTTCCAGGACTTGTGACCTCCATTTTACGTATGAGTCATCAAGGAGCCTCTGGATATGTGCAAACTATAGCTTCCTCTGAAGTGAGCACCTATAGAAAGGAGAGTTTTCACAAGGGCCGGGTGAGGGAATGACTGAGGCCATGGAAATCTCTTATCTTACCAAATATGATGTAATTTCCTAACACGAATCCATCCGCCAGAAATGGAGGAGAAGATTTCAGGGTTTCCCCCAGGTAACTGTTTAGCTGGTAGTCTACTCAGATCCTATCGCAGCTTCCCACAGTTGAAATCGTAAATGAGGGTCCAAACAACGACCAAACTAAATATGATGACCTTTGCTCTCTGTGAAATATGGCCTCCTCTGTTGGAGACGGGGTGGAGGTGGTCTTTGATTGAAGCAGGATGGTGAGTCTGCTCTGAGAAAATGTAGCATGGATAAAGGATGATGCAGCTGATATGTTGATCTACTGTCTTGCGTCTTACAGTGAGAAGCATGCTGGGTGAATTCCTGATGAATTCTCGTGTTTTTGTAAAAGGTCCTGTTTTCACCAGTGGATTAAAAACAAAAAAACTTCACCATTATCTGCACTGAGACATGAACTCTAGCCTTTACTGTACTTTGGACCTTCTTGTAGTTGTTGGGGTGTCGTGTCGGGGAGGGGGGCACAATGGACAGCCAGCATTATGTTTTCAACTTGAGTTAATTTTAGACCCAGTCCTCTGCCCGGAGTGAGATTAGGTACCATTCTGGGCTGCTCTGACCTCACAGGGTGAGAAGCTAAGAGGGATTTGGCTGTCACTGCTCAGACGGTTTATCTTCCCCGTTGATGTCAATGGTCTGTGTGAGAAAGAGCGCAAAACGAGAGAGCCAGAGAAAATGAGATGCTGGCGGAGTGAATGAGCGAGGCTTTTTGACGGAGCCTCTGTCAGCTATCATGTAGCTTAACCTGCGTGACGGAGGATTTCACTGCTCCTACTAGATAACAGAACTTCAGTGGAGTTCGTGTGCCGATAGCTGAGCTGTTCAGCAGAGCATGCGTGGACTGGTTTGTTCAACTGATCTGGAGATGGAGTTGGCTGAAACAGATGAAGTTATGGTAAGGGAGAAGGATTATTAAAGCCTTAGACGTTCTTGTCTTTTTCAATCAATCCATCTTTTCACAATTAGGCAGTTGTGATTTTAACATTTGACGGCAGCAAATTGCATTAAGCCTAAACATGGATATGTGAATGAGAACGTGTGTTTCTCTTCCTTAATATCATGATCATGGTGGGTTAAAGGCAACAAGACAGATCTCGTGGTAGTCACAGTGTGGTAATGCTGTTTTTCACATCTCATTATGCCCCTGTTTTATGGACGGAATAAGTTCATTTCCACACACTTACATCAAACTCGGCACGGTCGCGGAGACTCTGAGAGTGCAGTGAGATGTGGTTTAACTTTTACATTTAATGCGTTGGTTGTGTTGTCTGGAGTCACATACAGACTTTGATTTGAGTACATGCACTTCACACTAATTTTTCCTAAATATCAAAGGTCAGAGACCCTCAATAACAATGTGTGTGCATAACGAATTCAGCAAAATTGCCAAGGTGAGGCCAGGCTTTATATTATGGCTTGTAATTTGTCTTTTTAAGCTATGATGACTCATAGGTTAAGATCAAATGTTGGCATTTCATAGTTGTAACCATGTAACGAAATTAAAACAGCGTGTTGCCAACTTCAAATATAAAATTAGAGGATATTTTCAAACCGGAGAACTTGGATTGATGCACTGTGTAATGAAATGGAATAAACCGATTATCCACAGTCCTCAGATATTCATAGACATATTCTCTGATCAATTAGTGGAGCTTCACCAGCGTACAACTGTGTTCATGATGACCTTTGAAGCTGAAGCCACTCAGGAAGCGACTTCTAATCCCTCTTTAGTTGAGGTGACGGCTTTGAGGATGCAGGTCAACAGTGGCAATGAAAACACCACGGACAGAGGCTAGCTCAAGATCACAGCACACCACTACACCGGGTTCCGATCACACAGGCTGTGCAGCCAGTGTTGAATCTCTGAGCCTCAGAGGTTATTATCAGTGCTATCAGTGTAACCTTTAGTTGCATTCATTTTGAAATATGCTCAATTAGAAACGTGTAGGTTGAAGAATGTTATTGATCACCTGGTTATCACGATCAGATCACATAGGTTTTGCATAGAATTCCCTCATTATTACGAGGAACTCAGTGACCACTGGGATAACACTCTCTGTTATCACTTTTTTTTTTACTGCTGTCATGAGCTGGCACTCATGACAAAGTGGAATTGCACGCATTTTATGACGCAATCACTTTAGCTGTTTTGAAACATTGCAAGTTGGTGCAGTTTTTTTCTTTCTCCTCGACAGTTTGCATTGATAAGTTCTGTTCCTCAAAAAAAAAATGCCAGTCTGCAAAGTATTTGTTGTCTGATTTGCTGACCTCTGTATGTCCTCTCCTCCTCTTTCTCTGGCATCCCATTTTCCTCTTCCTCCTCCTCCTCCCTCACTGACCTCTAAATTACATTCCACATCTTCGTCTTATCTCTCTTCTTTTTATCCTCCTCCTCCTCTCCTGTCCCCCAGGGGGATGCCAGGGGCCAGCAGGTGGCGGAGCGACTGGGTCTGGGACACAACCTGGACCTGTCCGACACCATGGTTCAACAGAAGCTGGACGAGATCAAGGAGCAGATCCGCCGCGAGATCCGCAAGGAGCTGAAGATCAAAGAAGGTGCAGAGAACCTGCGCAAGGTAATATCACAGATCTTGTTAAAGATTTTGTTAAGGCTGGGTTGCTCATAAATGAGTGATTGAAACAAGAGTGAACAAAATCAGAGAACAGTAGTGCAGGTCAAGCTTCAGAAACACTCTCAGCTTCTTTTCTCAAAATGCAACCAGTAACATATTTTCATTAAGCCCTCTTTGTGTGGTAAATGCCTGTGTCATTCAAACTCCGTGCTGCCAGTTTGTGGTCCTCAAGGCCAAGTTCCTCCAGAATCTCAGAAAACGTAATACAACTGTTTTCACTGGCTCAGTAATCCTCCCCATGACTGTTAAACTGACAGGTATTAAAATTGGTGGAATTTCCCTGTAAATCTTTGTTATTAAAGAAAATCTGTCAGTTTTCAATTATCCCCCCCACCCACTCTTCTCTCCTCAGGTCACCACAGACAAGAAGAGCCTGGCTTATGTTGACAACATGCTGAAGAAATCTAATAAGAAGGTGGAGGAGCTTCACCAAGAGCTACAAGAGCTCAACGCCCACATTGTGGTCAAAGACCCTGAAGAACTGCTAGGTAACAACAGAGGCACTGCAGTGAAACAGCCCCAGAGGATTTACTAAACATTAACCAAGTAGTAGAGACAGTTGACGTAAGCTAATTCTATGCTGTGCTCGACTTGTGGACAAATGCTGCATTGTAAACCATGTTCTTTTACATCACTCATATTTTCTGTATTGGCGCACAGAGCTGTAAGGTTAGGTACATATTAGAAAAGATTAGTCAGTTGATTAGTAGATTAACAAAAAAAAATATATGTTTTGATAATTGAATTAATTATTCAAGTCATTTGTCAAGCAAAAAATACCAAAAATTTCATGCTTTCAGCTTCACAGTTGTGATGCAAATGAAAGGCATCACCCCAGGCACAAGTATTTCCAAGTATTTTCATTTTAGAAAAAAAAAACTAAACTAAAACTTTTCATTTTAATTTTAAAACTATATTCATCATGAGCCTTGAGGTTTTAGTTTTTTTTTCCTCTGGTATAATGTCATAAAAAAAAGCAATCGACTTTTGTGTTGTATTCCAAGTATTTTCATGTCTTCAGCAATCTCTTGCCTGGAAACTGGTTTATTAGAGCTGCAGAGTATCACTGAGTAAATAATTTTGCCAGTGTTGTGTTAGAACAACATGTAGATGAACACACACACACACACCACGCTGAGGGTTTGGAGGTGACTCACTCTCCAGAGGCTGACATTGTTGCATTCCACATTCCACCGACGGTTACAATGAGCTGTCGATTGTTCCTCTCCGAGGCCGTTGAAAGCCCGCTCCTGTGTGCTTGTCGACAACAATGGAATTTGGAGAGAGTTAACCACAACAGCGGTGTGCGTTCAGCATGGTTTTGTTACAGTAGTTGCCTTATGGAGTCTTTGTTGGTGGCGAGTGTCCGGGTGAATTCAGGAAGAGAAGGAATGGTATTTGTCTGTCTGTTAACATCACATCCCCCGGTACGGTTGACATTCGGAAGTAGATGAGGAGGGGTGTGTGTGTGTGTGTGTGTGTGTGTGTGTGTGTGTGTGTGTGTGTGTGTGTGTGTGTGTGTGTGTGTGT
>JBBMJY010000006.1:7605733-7641074 GCA_037833715.1 Toxotes lorentzi
TGTGTGTGTGTGTGTGTGTGTGTGTGTGTGTGTGTGTGTGTGTGTGTGTGTGTGTGTGTGTGTGTGTGTGTTTCCTCAGATGAGATCAGCGCAGTGTTGAAGCTGGACAACACGGTAGTCGGCCAGACAAGCTGGAGGCCGGTCAGCAACCAGGCCTGGGACCAGAAGTTTACATTGGAGCTGGACCGGGTAACACACACACACCTTCTTGTCTTACACCTTCTTGTAAGGACACTCATTGACATAATGCATACCCTGGCCCCTTACCATAATCTTAACCATCACAGCTAAACACCAACCCGTACCCTAAATCTAAATCTAACTCTAACTTGAGCCATAAAACCAAGTCTTTACCCTTTTAAACCAAAATTTGTTCACACAACCGCACACACGCTTCTCTGCCTTTGACCTCTATCTGTGCCGCTGACTCAGTGTTGTCTGAGTTTTTCACATCAGTTTGTTGTCGTTTGTGTGTGTGTGTGCACGTGGCTCTGTCCTGTAGTCTCGTGAGCTGGAGATCTCGGTGTACTGGCGTGACTGGCGTTCGCTCTGCGCTGTCAAGTTCTTGCGGCTGGAGGACTTCCTGGACAACCAGCGTCACGGGATGTGTCTGTACCTGGAGCCACAGGGGATGCTGTTTGCCGAGGTACACACAGACTCACACACCTGCACACAAGTAGTTTAATTTCATAAATGAAGTATTTGGTGATTTACCGGCCTCTGTTGGTAATAAAGGAACACAGACGCTCGGTGACATCGAAACAACATGCAGCCTGAATATAATAAAGAGAGTAACATTTAAAACAAACATGGTGAAATATCATGAATTTAGTTTTTGGTATTTGTTCCTATTGATCCTTTGATAAACTCTATCAAATTTTCAAGCTGCACCATCATTCCCGACCTTAATGCAGCTTCATTAATTCTAAAGAAATAAAGAAATGAATACTCCCTAAGCATTACTTCCACAAGATACTCCTTTCTATCTTTGTGAGGACATTTTATTATTACACAGAGGTCTTTGTAGTCTCTTGAAAGGACATCCTATAATACCTGCACATACACATACATGTTAGTGCAGATCTTCTATCACGGCACTAATTTTCCACCTTGGTTTTCTAAAGTTTGTCGTGACTTTTGTTCTTTCAGGTAACATTTTTCAACCCTGTCATTGAGAGACGACCAAAGTTGCAAAGACAAAAGAAGATTTTCTCAAAGCAGCAAGGTGAGTCACTGCTGTCGACACCGCTCGAGACATTTTCAAGGTGAACTATTGTAATTCTCGGGCATTAAAGATGGAAAGCTGCTTTTATTTAAAAATACTAATATTCTTTGTTCTTAAATTTGCTTATTACAGTATGAATGTGTCCTGATTATTTCCCCCAAATCAGGAGAGATTGTTTTGCTCTTTTTCACTGTCCCTGACAAACATCATCACCTTTTTTTGTGTCTCCTTGACTTCGTCTTCGTCAGGTAAAACCTTCCTGCGGGCCCCTCAGATGAACATCAACATCGCCACCTGGGGCCGCCTGGTGAGAAGAGCCATACCAACTGTCAGCACCAACTCCTTCAGCCCGCAGGCTGCTGAGACTGGACCCAGCAGTCTGCCTGGATCACCCACACCTAGCAGGTACTCAGACACACACACATGCACACACAGACATAGGAATTAAAAAGTCATTATTAATTCATACGACATAAAACTAAGAAAAGGACAACATGAAATTTAGAAACTGACACATTAACAATAGTGTTTCAAGTGAGTCTCCTCACTAACTGCTGAGAAAGTTAACTTGCAGAAACCACTGTGAAGGTGTTTGATCATCTCCCTTGGATAGAAAACATTTAAAAAGCCACAGACCGAGGTAGTTTCTCCTTCTCAGTAGCTGGAGCATCGATGTCGTTACTACACCGTATGTCTGTCCATACACAGTGACCCGCTGGTGACCAAACTGGACTTTGACAAAGAGCCCACCCCGGGACCCAAACACTACCCAGCTCCGGATGACATGCGAGAACCGCTGGCTCAGGACAAAATGCCCAACAAGGAGGAAGTACAGGTACAAGTGTTCCAGGAAAAACAAGTAGTGTTGATAAGGCAGCGATGAACTGATGTAATCACAGCTGGAAGAAAACAGAGCGGCAGCTGATCTCCTCGTGAGTCCTGTTCATAAAAATGGGGCATCTGTTTGAAACAATACGTCATTCCTGTGGAGGTGTTGTTTTCTCCTCCGTCACACAGCAGACAGACGAGTACAGCCTGTAGCATTCAGTCCGTGTAAAGGGAGGGATAACTCTGTTTTTTTTTTTTTACCACTGTCTTCTAACATGCTGTGTTAGCCATGCTTAAATTAAAAACACTTAAAATAAGACAGTTCACATGTATAGACGATGGTTCGCCTCACTGTCTTTGCTGCTTGTGGTCGTCTGATCAGTCGGACTATTTGTAACTAAAGAACTCAAAAAATGAAGTCGTTTTCTATGTAGTTCGTTTAATTTAAAAAGTGGTCGCATTGTTTCTCTAATACAGTTGTGTCCCTGCAGATGAACACAGTCAGCTCTTGCTATGTAATTCTTCATCAGATCAATAAGATATAATCATCCAGTAATGAATGATGAGTAAAACCCCAGTGATTTGACTCTTTAACTATCTTCCTCAATATTTTTTTCACGTTTCTTTCTCCTGCTGTGTGTTTCCTCTCTGCAGGACGCACTCGCCTCCTTCGACTTCTTGAACAAGAGAAACAGCATGGCTGTGAAGCCGGACCTGGACGGAGTGGTGGAGCAGGAGATCCAGCATCCAGACCTGGAGCTCACCGCCATCCAGAAAGACACAGAGATAAGGTAGGAGAGAGTCACGTGTTTGTTTGGGTTTGTGTTGCTTTAAAAGCTTTTTAAGTGGTTTTCAAATGGAAGTTTAAAAGAAGAGAGGAAAAGATGAGGTGATTGATTGATTGCGTTCAGTGTTTTATTTAAAAAGTGTAACGGGAAGGAAAAACCTCTAGAATCATCAGTGATGTTCTGTTATAGATTTTCAAACTGTGAGAATGAGGAAACAGGAAGATTGTAAATACCTAGACTTTGATGGCAACATGCCACCATTTTAGTTTTTACTGGTACAGTTGACGTCTTCGAGTGTCTGTTGGTTTTCATTAAAAAAAAAAAAAAAAAAAAGTAACCTGTGAAATAGTTGTGAGTGTAAATGCTGCCCCCTGGCTTTGACTCTTCATGTTTTTGACTTTCATTGTCAAAAACAGCTTCATGCAGGTCGTTCTACCCTGAATTCTTTAGACATAAAGACTGATCTCTCTCCAGGGAAGAAGAGCAGTTCCACTTCAGTCTCCAAGACTTTAAATGTGTGGCAGTCCTCGGACGTGGTCACTTCGGAAAGGTACGTTTCATTTGATCATCCACACACACGGAGCTGCAACTAACATTTATTTTTATTATCAATTAATCTATCTCTTCGGTTTTGTTTAAAACATGCCGGAAAGTACTTAAAAAAAAAAAAAAAAAAACGCTCATTATGCTGGAGCTGAAGGCAACACTTTTAAATAACTTGTCGTATCAGACTTAATGTGCAAAATGCAAATATATTGGGTTTATTATTTGAGCATGTTTCAAAACTGAAAGCTAGGAACTGTTTTTCAGAGGAAATCTGAAAATTAAAAATCTCTTTCCCCTGCTTCCACTCCACAGGTGCTGTTAGCAGAATATAAAAGCACAGGCGAGATGTTCGCCATCAAAGCTCTGAAGAAAGGAGACATTGTGGCTCGTGATGAGGTGGACAGGTAAACGTTTTAACATCGCTCCGACCGACTCAAACGAAAAGACGATTTGACGTCCAAATTTTATCCACCTGTGCTGCTGGGACTCACGTGGTCTTTCCTCCTTCTCCAGTCTGATGTGCGAGAAGAGGATTTTCGAAACAGTCAACAGCGTCCGCCACCCGTTCCTGGTCAACCTGTTTGCGTGTTTCCAGACGCAGGAGCACGTCTGTTTCGTCATGGAGTACGCCGCGGGAGGCGACCTGATGATGCACATCCACGCTGATGTTTTCTCTGAGCCCAGGGCCGTGTGAGTGACCAGAGCTTTAACTCCGTATTCATCATACATGTCTGAACACGACTGCAAAGTTCTAACTGTAAATCATCTTGTGATAAATTGTTTGTGCCATTTGTGTTTAATGATTCTCTACGTTGATCCAACTTATTCAGATCTTGCATCTGATTGGCTCATAGGTGCTTCCATCATTTGTGGGCAGTAATGCTGTTTTCTTATTGTAGTATAAATTTAATTAAGTGAATTCTTAGTGAATTTAAAGCTCATGTAACCTAATTTACTGGCTGTTTTGTACCTTTGCAGATTTTATGCAGCCTGCGTCGTCCTGGGATTACAGTTCTTACACGACCATAAGATTGTGTACAGGTAAACACGTTGCGTAGTTTTAACACTTAAAAAAAATATTTCCATAAGAAGCATTAAGGTCTCAAAAACTAATTTTGGTTGTCACGGGTTTTTTTTTTTTTTCTTCAGAGATTTGAAGCTGGATAACCTGCTCCTGGATACTGAGGGCTATGTAAAGATCGCAGACTTTGGACTTTGCAAAGAAGGTGAAATAAGAGATGGCATCAATACAAACGCTTCCGACTTTGGTTGTTGAAAGCAAATCAGTGCTGTGGCAAATTGTCTGAAAGCCAGGGGCTTAAGAGTTGTTTTTTTTAATGGATTAAAGAGGAGAATTGCAGAGCATCATCTGGCCTGGTGGTTAAGACACTGTGGCTTTTGTTTACATTTTTTGTATCCCCTTCTCTGTCCATGTGTTTTTCTGTCTGTATCTACTCTGTGAGCCAAAAAAAAAAAACTTATAGTGATGTGTGTTGGAGCAGAGCTGGTCCTTGATTTAAACTTCCTCTGTGTTGCTGTCAGGAATGGGATTCAGGGACCGCACCAGCACGTTTTGTGGCACCCCTGAGTTTTTAGCTCCCGAGGTTTTGACCGAAACGTCGTACACCCGCGCCGTGGACTGGTGGGGACTGGGCGTCCTTATCTTTGAGATGCTGGTTGGAGAGGTGAGCGCGGAGTTTCTGAAGCGTGTTCTACATTTGAAATAACAACCATCTCCACAGACGTGCGGTGACTGTGTTAATTGCGTATTGTTATTCCGTTTGACCCATTCGATCCTCTGAGCTTCTGGTGATTCGTCTCTTTCAGTCGCCCTTCCCCGGCGACGATGAGGAGGAGGTGTTTGACAGCATCGTCAACGATGAAGTCCGCTACCCGCGATTCCTCTCGACCGAGGCCATCTCCATCATGAGGAGGGTGTGCAATGCAAACTCTGCTTATATTTCCCTCCTGACAAATGATCACTGAATGAGAAGATTTCATGTGTATGTTGTGCGTGTATTCCTGGGAGTTTTATCGGTTTAATGTTTATGATATTTCATTCTTCTCAGCTTTTGAGGAGGAGTCCAGAGCGACGCCTGGGAGCAGGAGAAAGGGACGCAGAGGAGGTTAAGAAACATCTGTTCTTCAGGGTACGATACAAAATGTGATTTATTTTTTTCCATTTTGTAATTTACAATTTAAAAGTAGGACATTTTAATTGATGAGCTGGAATTTTTCTTTCCTCCAGACAGAGCCAGGTTAGCTGTTTCCAGTCTTTTATGCTAAGCTAAGCAGATGCTGACAGCATCCTTCGTTTGAGGACGTTTCCCAAAATGTAAGAATATTCCTTTTAAGAAAACTGACACTGATGTTAGGCTCTGTGTTGTTCCCTCGGCAGCACATGGATTGGAACGGACTGCTGGCCAAGAAGGTGAAGCCGCCGTTTGTGCCGACCATCCAGGGCGCCAACGACGTCAGCAACTTCGACGACGAATTTACCTCAGAGGCTCCGATCTTAACCCCGCCCAGGGAACCGCGAGTGCTGAGCTCTGAGGAGCAGGGCATGTTCTGTGACTTTGATTACATCGCTGACTGGTGTTAGCTTCACATGACTCCCCTCTACACACACACACACACACACATATGTATGCACACACACTGTGAACCAACCAACACAGCAGTGACTGTAGCTCACATATTTTTTTTTTTTTTTTTTTTTTAAAAACAAAAAAAAACTCTTGCATTGAGGAGTAGCAGCGGCTGTGGCTCCTCGAGCCTTTGGGCAAAACTCTGTGCCATTGAGAAGGAAGTTCAGACGCCTCCTGAGGAACCCCACTTATTTTTTAATAATCCACATGAAGAACTGTTTTTTTTTGTTTGTTTTTTTTTTTGTTTTTTTATTGTCAAGAAAAAGAGAACAAAAGAAACTCTGTTGTTGGAGAGGAGGGATGCTCTGTCCTCCTGCACATGTTGTGTTAGTTGTCGTCGTGTCCATTGTCTGACCACTGAGAATGTTTTTCACATGAACTACGAGGAGACGGCAACAGATCACAATCATGTTATTCAGTGTCACTGTCGTCAGTTTTTTTTTTTTTTTTGTACAGATTATATTCAGTCGTATATTTTATTGTCGTGTTTTGTTTTCTTTATTTGCAAAGCCCTTGCCACAGCTTAAGGACAGTTATCTCACTGTAAAGTTTGACATTTCTGCCACGATCGTGTCTGATCAAACTGGTGTTTGGTGAGTTTAAAGTGCTCAGAGCATCATCACCGAATGGTCAACTGCAACGAACATCTTGACTACTACTGCTGCTTCTTGACTTGAAAACCAAGTAAGAGTCTTCACACTACATTTGCTTGTGTGTTGGGGCCCAGTCCTTGTTGAGTTCAACACCTCTTTTTTTTTTTTCCCTCCCCCCTCACTTTGCTCACTTGTCAAACAGCAGTTAAATGAATTACAATCACTTAAGTTTTATTTGGAGGTTTCATATTATAAATGATGATCACAGTCAAATAATGTAAAACAATTCATATTTTTTGGTCTGGTGCCCTCTAGTGGCTGTGTAGCTTGAGGTTGATATTCAGCTGAACTCAGTTTTGAAGTCTGAGCAATAAAATCAAAACTTAATATTAAATCAGTGATTTCTTTCAGAGCTGAGTTCAGTTGGGTTTGAGTTCCTCGGTGAACAGCTGGGCTGTTACAGAAGTGACAACATTTTCCTCGTTACCTCAGTGAAAGTGAAAACTCCTCTCATACAGTGAGGACTGACTGAGTCGCACCGCAACAGCTACACAACCAAATTCAAAATCACGCTGTCGCTGTTGAAGCAGCAAACAAACAAACAACCCCTTTGTGGTCAGAAGAAGTTCTGATTAATGGACTGAACATAAACCCCAGAGACTAATTCACTGAAGATTTGCAGAAATCTCTAAAGCAAGTGAAGGTTTTTTTTTGGGGGGGGGCACTCTAAACGCTGCCAATGCCCTTTTTCAAGGAGCCGTTGACCCAGCAGATGACTTTCTGTCAGTTCGCATGTTAAATATAAATTGACTCGGATGTTGCAGACCTGTTGATATGAATCACTACAGGAGAGGGCAGGGTATATTATATATACATACTGTATGTACACAATTAAGCTGAAAGCACTAATTTTATCAATAGTTTTTAATTATCTACATTTCTTAATGATGAAAATAGATTGTACAAAGTTTTTTTTTTTTTTTTAATTCCTTGCTTGTGCATGTTGTTGCCAGAACAGATGAAATTTTTATGGATGGTACACCAATACTCAAGTCACACAACTGTTGCTGTTCACCCTGGTGTAAAAAAAAAAAAAACAAACAAACAGAAAAGGCATTTTTTTGCAGTCATTGTTTGTTGCCTATCATGAATGCACAAATTAAACATTTGTAATAGTGAGTTTACTTTTATTTGTTGCGACACCAAATGCACTAAAGTTTACTTTGGGTATTTAGAATTCTAAGTTTTCTCATGTTTAAGAAGAGTTTGTGCACTTTTCTTTCCTTGTGAGTGAAAGATTTGATGTAAACCAATGTTTAATGTTATTCAGACAACGAGCAGATTAACATTCTTTAGTGAAAATCTTTTATTTGTTTTAAATTACTTAGAACAATTCAAACAAACTAACAAAATAGAACCTGGTCATTTGTCTACAAAAACAACATTTTATGTATACAGTATGAAACCAGCCTAAAATTTGCAAGCATCAATTACACTTTCCCACTTGGACATATATACATGGTACAGTATATACACTCAAATGAAATACTGTAAGTACAGTCTGCAGGCTGTTTATTTAAGCACTGGAATGTGTGTCCGTTTTATTCCTGTGAGAGCGCCTTGATAAAGGCTTGAAGTCTGAGGAGAGATGAGAGAAATCTTCCAAATTCAACACAAATAGGATTAAAAAAAAAAAAAAAAAAAAAAAGAGAGAGCACAATCCTGTAAGTACAGCAGAAAAAAATATATACCATGACTGTGTAGGCGGTGTCTGCTTCACAGCTGGGGCAGCTTGTCGACGGGTGTGTCAAATTTGAAGTCTGGAGGGAAAAGTTCTGCAGCTCGGGGGTAGATGAGTCGGTACGACTGCCTGATCGTAACGTCTGCGACGCCGGCGATATCTCCGATTTCTGTGGAAGCGTCACAGACAACGGTGAAATGTTTGACATTTATCGGTTTAAGCACCAACTGAGGGGAATTTCCTGTAGTTCATAATTTGTTTTTCCATCCATTTTGTAAAGGAGTGGCTAAAAAGCATCACCTCTGGAGCTACGATGACAGCAGTGTCTTTCTCAAGAACACGTCAACAGCTGGACAATTGACGAGATTTTTTTTTTTTTTCAGTTCACGTTTCAGCTTTACTCGTTTCCTCTTTACCAGACTGAACCACAGATGTAAAAATCGACACATGAACTCCACCCAGCTACTTCCACTTTTGAGAGAATTCACACTTAACTGAAATTTAAGTTGACAACATTGTTCAATGTAAACTACGTGGGGTCCAAAATATTTTGCCATATAAAATTTACATGGTCAAAAAAAGATCACACATTTAGTGTCCACCTCTGGTCTAAACTGAACACCGCATCCGAGTATCAACAGCATCATCACTCACCTTTCTGGGTCTTCTTCTCGGCCGAGGCCTGAGAGGCCATGTAAATGGCTGCTGCAGCCACAGAGATGGGGCTCCTGCCGGGCACCAGGTCCAGCTCCACAGCCTTCCTGGCGATGAAGGTGGCCGCCATCTGCACCTGCTTGGGCAGGCCGAGGTTTGAGCAGAATCGGGACATGAAGTCTCCCGTGGTGATGAGGTCCACGCTGGTCTCCAGCGCCTTCAGGATCAGCTTGAAACATCTACCGATCTCCTTCTTGGAGATCCGGGAGACGGCGCAGATCTCTGTGAAGGAAAAGAGCAGGTCTCTGAGGCTCCGTAGCATCAAAGTCTGAACTTTTCAGCAAGTTTTTCTAGATCCAGTCTCTTCTGTCTTGTCACCGAACAAGAATTTAAAGAGTGACAATTCTTAAATTCTTGAGTCTCAGAAAAGTGGAGATTTTTAGTCTGTTAAATATTTTTGTTACCTGCAGTTTGTTCTGATTTTGGCCCTTAAATAATCTGACAGCTCAAAATCTCAACACTTTATTCTGACCTTTAAATGTTCTTGGTACACCTTCTTGTCTGCAGGCGATGTAGAGACAGGCCGAAGCAATGGCATCGTTGGCTCGGCCCTTCAGACTCTTCTGTTCATAAACTTGCTTGAATAAGTTGTTTGTTCTGTCCTGCAGAGCAAAAACATTATAACATGATAATTATTATATTTTATCTTCCTTATGTTTGTCTTTTTTTATTTTCATATTTCATTTTAAATCACAATATTATTGATGTCACTAATTCACATTATTACCAAGGGGGGTTAAAACCACAGACCTTGTAAACCTCCCTTTTATACAGGCATCTGAATGTGTCTTCAACCCAGACTGTGACCCTGCATATGAGACAACTGTCCCAGGCCAAACTGTGGCCGTCATCAGAGTCAGGATCTGGTTCTGGTAGCATCTTAACCAAACCAGGTCCAGAGGAGAACAGCAGGGCTTCACATATTTTTGGAACTTACTATGATGTTCCTTGGCAGGTTGATGCGATCTGCCATGGTGCTGATTTCTTTAAATGCGTTGAGCATGGCCCGGTCAGAGCTACTCATGGTCCGCCGGTTCTGGTACTTCGAGTTTCCGAACTCGTCAAAACTAGCTGCTCCTGTTCCCTGTGGTGGAAAAGGTGGAAGTCGTGTAAGTAAAAATTCCCTGCAACTGCATTTCAAGAGAAGATGTGTGAGGATGTGGTTTCCAGTGACTGTGGTGCTCAGATGCTGCTGACAGAACAAAGACAGCTACACTGGTGTTTCTGCGTCACTGTCGGATCCAGACTCTTAGTACAGAAACGTGCATCTGAGCTAAAATAGTCTAAAATATTGACAGCATGGAAACTTGAGCGCTTTAATTACCTAACTGGAAATTTCCATCCAATTATTTTAACTAAAAATACCAACATCTAGGAACAGCAGCACAGCATCAGGCACATGTGTCTCTCACCTTGCTGATCATGGTGGTTAGGTCTCCACCATTGAGCAGCGGGTTCTGGGCGTCTCCCACTCTGGATGGATCTTTAAGGGCTTTCTCGTTCGAAAACGTCCTCCACTCGGAGCCCACATCGATTACACGGTCACCTGAGGAGGGTTGATTTAAAATAAATACGATAAATAAGAAACTTCAATCTGGAGGGACCTAGGAAGAGACACAAGATATGTTTCTCATACATTAACTGTAACAAGCTTTATTTGGTTGATTTGTTGTGTGGATCTAATGTCTAAGCTTATTTCAGTGTAGATTTAGTGTTTCTGATTCTGGCGTTTTTATTCTTTGAGACTGGCTGCATGGGTTTTTAAGCACGTCGACACCAGAAACCAAAATTTAGTTTGTTTTAAATATAAAGTAAATTGATGCTGTAATAACAACATCTTCACTCTGGATTAACAAATGCAAATTTGACGACATCCTGAAAAACTCAGTTTTGAATTCAATACGTTAGTACTTGACTTTTGCTTTCGATATTTTTCCCCAGACGTAACCTGATGCCCTGCACACACACCAACTCAAAACTATGTTGAGCAACGTCAGTCATTTTTCTCCGTCTTTTTCAGTCTTTTGTTTTGATGGCTACACTGGTTTCTCTTTCTTCCTTGGTTGATAGAAACATGAGATGTGATGTAACGATAAAGGCCGAGGTGTCGATTTCACAAGTGGAAGAAGACGGTTGACGAGCAAAACTGATTTCGATAAACGTTCAGCAAATCAGCATATAAACTGCATCTGCTCTGTTCTGTTCTTCCGTCTGGCTGTGTTACATCCCTCCGGAACAATTAAGCAGAAGATGGTGCAATAATCTGCACAATTCCCTTCTGTAAACACATTTGTCATTGTACAAATCTCAAAGGCTGTAAATAGTGCGTCGATCCTCCTGTACTCGTCCACAGCAATCTATTAAGTATATATTATATATTATTATATATTATTATAAGTTTTACTGCTAATGCTGTTTTTCTCAGTAATGTGGCTTTAAATTTGGCTCAGTCATTTCACACACTGTCCCCTATGATCTAAACAAATGTTCAGTCATTCACTCACAGGAAAAATGTGACAAAGGCAGTACACGCTGTCTGAACAGGGCCATTACTTTCTTCCACTTATCATAACTGTCTGTTCTTGGAACCACACAGCAGGGTTGAGGATTAGATTTGATATTTTAATCCTGTTTTTTTTTTTCAAATCCTCCATCAGTCTTTCTAATATCTAGAGGAAAAGTGACATTCATCTCCTCAGAGGTCAGTCTGAGCTCTGGGAGCAGGAACGGAGGACGCTTCAGCTTGCACCAGTGAGTGGCTGGCGTCTCTCGTCTCCCCGTCTGACCTGGTCTGTGCTCAGGGGGCTCGTTAGAGGAGAACTCTGTTCCCTGCAGCTTTGTCTTACCGTCTGCATCACGTTAGAAGATTTTTTTTTTTTTTTTACCTGTGCCTTTCATGTATCTATGTCCCCTGAAGATAAAATAACAGATGTATAAATGCACATTCAAACACACAAGACTAGCACAAATAACTGTTAATTGTTTGGGAAAGTACAGGAAACCAAAATGGAAGGAAGGATGTGTTCTTTCACTGAAAGCTCTCTGATTCGAAAGCAAAAGCACACGCCTTTGCAAAGTATTCACTGACCTACTACAAGGCCGCATTCAGGGCAAATCATGTCCCCTGCTCTGTAGTCCTCCACCAATATGGCATCAGGGTGGCTGGGACACTGAACTCTGGGAAGGGCCAGAGCCTCTCCGCTAGAGGAGGAGAACAACTGTTAGATGATCAAACAGCTCAAAAGAAAACAGTGGAAACGAATGGGTAGACAGAGAGAGAGAGAGAGATATCAGGCTGAGGTCAAGAGGTTTTCTGTTTTGACCTCCACAGAGTGTGCCTGGTAAAAGATCAAGAAAACAAATAAAAAACAGAAACAGAAAAAGCTAATTTCGATCTCTAATACACAGGGGAGGGGATGTTACATTTCAATTGTAATGTTAATCCAGATGTATTTTGAGTTTTCACTTTCCTCCCCCCCTTTTGCTGCTGAGAGGAAATGCCTGAGTGAACATTCTTCCACAACACATCTTACAAAACGACTGGTTTATGTTGTAATGTGTCTTCTGGTCCAACTAATGGGCCAAACTGGCTAAGGCTGGGATGTGAGTCCAGACATGAAGAAAAACCATATCAAAGATAAAAATGGGTCAATGTCGGATTAATCCGTGATTAACTTTGTCAACACCACAGAGGCAACATTAAACAATCTGAACTCAAAGCACAATACCATGAGATAGAAGCATCAGGGTGTTGATCACAGCCCAAAAATATTTTATTTACATTTATATAAATTGTATAACTACTTTATATATTATATACAACAATAAAAGCAGCAAATCTTCATTTTAGAGTAGTTGACATCAGAAAATATTTGGGTTTTTTGAGATTCAAAATAATAACAATTTATCTAAATAATCAATAATAATTGGCTGTCGATGGACTAAATAATGAATCAAGTAATCACTTCAGTTATAATTGTTATACAACAACAGGCAACTCTGAATCCTGGAATAAATCCAACAATAACGAAATAGTCGCGCTGATGTTGCGAAAGCATAACAGATGATCTCATCATTAGTGGGCGTCAAATCAGGAGGAACATTACCAACATTATTGTGCTTTTACACTTTCCACTACTGCCCTTAGACTTGCATTGTAACGAGAAAAGCTGACAGTACGTTAGTTACAACAACACATGATATATGACAACACAACATAGTAAGTTAATGTGCCCAGTTAAAGCCAGTCTCTTCAGTGTACGAACTTCAGAGAAGCTTCAGTGGATTGATGCTGCGTAAAAGGCTGGACGCACCACAGAAAACATTTACATGTGTTTACACACGACGGGAGCGCTGGTCCTGCTCTGCTCACAGGCAGCTAGTGTCGCTGAGACGCTGAGTTCGTGTGTTAGCATTAAGTTCCCATTTCAAACTACACTCGATTTATCGCGCTGTTACATGCAAAAAGAGCTAAACAAAGCACAAAGAAGCCTACGATGCGGGGTAACGTTAGCGTGAAAATGAGCCGAAGCTACTGAGCGCCGTGAGGATGTCACGGCGATACACAGTGACTTCTAGCAACATCTAACAAGCTAGCTAGCTAACTAGCTGCTACCCAGCACAAAGCATCGTACACCTAACGGTACAAATAAGGGCGTGGGATTTTTTTTCTCTCTTTTTTTGGTCCAGCATTAGTGTCTCCCATCATGTCCAACTCTATATGTATTTTTTACTAAATAAAATTCTAACATCCACATGTAAAGAAAAGAGAGGGTTTTTATTTGGACAAAGTTGCTACGCACCGGCTTGTCGACGCCATGTTAGCCCTCAGTCCGCCTGTGTGTCAAAGAAACAACCGTTTGAAGCACCTATATTTATAACTTTTTCTGATCACGTGTCCATTCCAGTACGGAGAGTCAAAGGGCCCAAACTAGACCAAATGTGCTTCGGTTTCTGTTCTGTTTTTGTGAAAACAAGATATCAAATGACTGTAATACAACAATTCAGGTTTATATATTTGGATATTGTTTTGTATTTATTTATTTGTATATTTTTATTTCTTATTTTGTATATTTATGAGTATAAAATGTAGTGGTGTTCAAAGATATTTCTATGGATTCATGTTTAACTTAATTTCAATTATATATAATAATTAATTATATTATGTATAATTTAATGATTTATTTCCAGGAAACGTCCTTGGAAATAATCAGGAAATAATTTGCAAACGACAGACCCATAAATCAAAGTGTTAACCGCACATCAAAGCAGGCTTGGTGACAGAAGTATGAAATTGCAGAACTTAAACAGTACAAACTTTAATGTGCATTGTCAGTGTGGCCGCCATATACATGTGAACACAAAACCATCACTGGTTGACCTATAAAAACAAGACAAACACTAAATGACAAAGTTATACAAATGGTCACTGAAAACTTCTGTGGTGCAACATCAAATTTCTTAACTGCACACCTTTACACCCCAACAAGCCTAATGATATAAAAGGCCTGTGCTATTGCTGTCTGACTGTGCCAGCCTGTGTCTCTGACTCTGTACCAGTCTGTGACTGCACTGCTCCTCAACACTTTACTTCCTACGACTGTGAAGGAAACCACACAGTGCCACAAAGACTCACTTGACTTGAGGTTTTGAAGTAACAGAAAAACAAATCTACGTCTGTATGTAAAGGAAACTACTATGGACTACCTACTTGCTATGTGTGGGAGCATAAACGTTTTCTATAACCTTTATAAAAGTTCACACACTTAACTAACTGAAGTTAACTATGAGCGACTGTAGTACATTATCAGTCCCTCAACAGTATCAGTAAAAAATGTCAGTGCATCTAGTCGACAGCAGGTGGAGCTAAATAAAAAAAAGGATGCCAGGTTTTAAAACACTCAAGCTGCAGAGGCTCAGCAGCCACATTCATTGCTCCAGGGTGCTGATTACCATGAATAGTTTTTACGGACAAAGAATTCCGAGCTGTTCTCTCATTTTCAAGTTCAATCCAAACTGGAATCTCCGACTATGAGATCATATTTATTTGAATTGTTAACAATCAGCACAATCAGCCTGCCACAGAGTACTGTCTCATTTTGCTGTGAGTGTGTATCATGTGGGCTGAGCAATCTCATCTGACATGTGGCAAGAGTTGGCAGCTCGTAGTGAAGTAGACATCTGAGTCCAATGTGAGTGATTCTGACTTTGTGGCAAACAGCACTGATGCGACCTTCCCATCAACACTGCAAATTATAAGCAACACACAAATTTCTGTGTGTACTGCTGCCAACTAGGAAGCAATATTGAGAAAACGTGTGCACAATGAGCTATTCAGTGTCCCTGAGAAGCAGGCACCACAGCAAACCTTTGCTTCATGCTTTCTAATAACACTGACAGTGAGGCAGCTCTTGCGCCCGTGGAAACTAAACTTGCAAAAACTGCTGCAAGTCACAGCATATCACAGGTACACAAACTTCAGGCAAGCAGAGACCATTACGCTGGTTTCAAAGAAGAAGAAAAAAAATGTCACGTGACCTCAGTGTGTGTTCCTTTGTCTCAAACACACATGCAAATACACACGGTACCAACTGCATCACTGCCTCGAGGGCTGTTTATTCATTATTTCCCAACTGCAACATCATATCACACATCACTATTATTTATGTCTCTCAGCGTATGTTAAGTAATAAAAAAGGATCAACACAGGAGCAGCCAGCCCGTGTGCAGACGCCTGTGGTGGTGTATGTAATTTGACACACACAGGGACACACACTCTTTCTTGTCTAACTATACCCAAGAAGCTTTTATTGAGTACATTCATTCCTAGCTCCCTAAGCCTTCCCACTACATGCCCAGTGCAAACCCCAGGCTAATCCTGAATTTCCTACCCCACCGTGTGTGTGCGTGTGTGTGTGTGAGAGAGAGAGAGGACTTTTGTGTTTACTGTGCATAGAGTTAAATATTTACCATAGAAACAGGTTTATTTGTGTGGATTTGTTGATGCGGTTGTGACTTTGGCCAAAATGTGAATGACTGTTTATTTATTTTTGCTTCTTTCTCACAAAGACTTCACATGTGCACATCTGATGAGCAGTTAAAGTTTATATTTATGAGTGTGATAGTACCCAGTGTGTTCTTCACAAATCAGAGGGATCCATGCTGAATAACTTATACCTCACTGAGCCCATTCTCAACACAATGAACTGGTTGCCAGGGGTATCTGGTAATGTTGGCCCCATTACCTCCACAGAGAGGAAACCCCATACTGTCCAACCACTGTTCCTACTGCCACCCAGTATTACAGCAAACCTTTTTCCTTACCCTCACCACACCAACCACAGCCAGTCAGATATAGACTGACACAGACAAGACAGTGTATTACATATTTAGTGTCATTATAGGTTGTTCCACAAGGTTGTATCTTGCAAGTGTCTTGGTACCAAATTATGGAGGATATCTCTGAAGACCGTAAAAAAACTGTACCAAAGTCAGAAAGTTTTGTGAATTTACACGAAGTTATCAAAGACTCTCTGTCTGTGTTTGGAGGTCTTCAGGGGTCCACTATAAACTTATCTTTCATAATATTGAGTCACTCACCTCCGAGCACATATCTAGCCCTACGGCAAAAACAGGAAACCTGATATACTGTGCTGTATGCATTTTACCTGTTGTTTGCAGAGCTATCAGTGTACTCAGTCTGCATGTGTTTATGTGCAGTCATGCACCACCTCCACATCTGATCTTGTAACCTGGCAGACTATAACAATACACGCCCCAGTGGCTGCTTTTCTTCCTTTCTTTCTTTTTTTCCCCCTCTTTCTTCCTTTCAAAGAACAAGAGTTAGCGTGAGTGAGAACAGAGTACCAGCTGCCAGCAGCCCAGGACCGGTTGAAACCTGTATGTGTTGCAAGTGAGGAGACACTTCCTCCACCCAGTGCATCATCAACCAAATCCAGAAAGAGCTGGAAGTGATGCATGAGTTCAGCACTCAGGGTCCTATTGACTGTTGAGTTCATCAATACAAATACCACATATAGATAAAATAAAATGAAGATAGACAACAGCACAGAGAATAAACAGTGCTGCCTTATTGGAGCATGTGTTAAAAACAGTTTAGTTGATCAGTATGGGGTAGCATGTCAAGCATGTGTCTTGTGGGCAAAAAGAACACGTGATTCAAAGTTTTTATTAGTCAGGAAAGTTATTTCAGCCAACACCAAGACGTATTTTGTGGCGTCTGAATCTGAAACAAAGAGGGGGGAAGCTTTTGCTGTGTTCAAGTTCCGTTGGAAAGAGAGGCCACGAGAGGGATCCAGTTACAGATGACATCCGTATTAAAGCTCATTTTAGAGTGTTTTCACCCCAGGTTTTTGTTCTGTAAAAGCCTACGTCTCCTTTGTTTTCTGTTTGCTGAGCAGTTACAGAATTTATTACTTTGTTTGCTATTGTACCACAGTAACCGGGCCTTTTCACTTCAGACATTTTAACTTGTAGGAAAAGCACAGGTGTTACTAACAACATTACCAACAAAAGGTCCCTGTAAAAAGAGGTCTATTTGGCCCCATTTGTAACCACAGTGGCCCCTAAGTTAATTCTGAGATTTGGTCACATAGTCCCCGATGCAAACCTTTTGCATTATGTTTTAACTTTTATCCAGCAGCAACTGAGTCTTCAAAGACATTTTCATGACTTCACAAATCAAGTCTTTTTTTTTAAAGGAAATGAAAATACTGTCCATGTCACAACCAATGTGTCCAGTTTTTGCTGAAATGCATGTTTCCCTCTTAGTTTGTGGAAATGCTGGATAAAGCATTGTTTTCCTGTGGGCTGTACATTTGATCTTTCTGGGCAGACACAAGACATCTGTGAGATCATCAAAATAATGTTTAGATTTGTTTAAACTATGTGAGTTACATATACTGGGGTCACCTAAACAAGTGGTGAACATCACATTTACGTATCTCGTCACCTTAAAACTGATATGACAAAAATCCAAGCAAACTGTTTATTTATACATCCAGTAGTAGTTATGCAACATCAGCTTTTATTTGGAGTCATGTTTCTGTCTACCTGGTAAACATAAGTCCAATGTTCACTCGGTTTTAGCTCTGTTTTTTGTTATTTGCTCTGAGGGAAATATCTGCCACACATTAGCTATCACTGTGTCTGTCTGCTGTTTGCTTCTGAGCAGGTACAGTGGGTTTACAGAGACTTCTGGCTGAAAACAGGCACTTTGTTCTGCTTAAAAAGGACAGTGACAGCGCTGATAAAAAAAAAATGTGTTCCTGACAATGAGCTGAAAGTCTCTGTAAAGCTCCGTTAAGACGGAAGAAACTGCAGATCAGCGGGACACCCCCTTTCACGTGTTTTCACGTTGTGTTTAAATACATCCTCGGTGTAAAGTTGCGGTTCTGCTCCGCCTGTTCGCCGCCTTTTATTTTTTCCCCCCACACGCCCTGAACGCAGCATCAGATGAGCTCGCAGGCGGTGTCTTCGGGAACTTGCCGTAATGTCATCCTCCAATGAGAAGCGCCCATAACGCCCACAACAGCGGTCCGTGCAGCTCCATATTGGATCTACCTTGTCTTAGAAATATATTGTGCCGGAGGTCTGCCCGGGCACACCGTTCAGCGTGCGGTCGGTGCTCTGCTCCGCGGGCTCAGGTATGAGGGGTGGAACCGACAAGACCGCGCTGTCACGAACAAATGTCGCTCCGAGCTTTGTTTTAACGAGGCCGGGGAATTAAGGTTAGAGGCGCACCTGAAGAGCGGAGAGAAAAGTGGCATGCAGGCAGAGGAAGAAATAATTGGATTGAGATAACCCCACAGAGACAGTAAGTATATTTCTCTTGCCGTGTTTCCAATCATTTATTCAAAGAATACTAATAATCAATAACTTGACTGATATTCTTTCCTCCCGCGTGGACCGGGAGGTAATGCTCGCCCGATAAGACGCTGGTTACCAGGTGTGAATGTTTAACGCCGGGACACATGATGATTCTCAATTTCACATGTTTCAACAGGTCACCTGACCCGGTACACCAACAGATAACTTACTGCGCAAGAACTCCCCGCGTGGAGAAAGCAGCCAAGCGTATCACCATCTTACTACAGACACGCGTTATTTCCTCTTGTGATGAGATTAGTCTGCCTCAGTACAAAAAAACATGTTGCCCAACTTATTTTTTTTTTAATCTTAATTAACTTACACTTAACATGTTGCACAATGGGGGGTTTCTTTTTAATAACTTGATGCAGTATAAAACAGGTTTATCCCAGTGTGAAGAGGCAGCCCCTGCTGCTGCCCCCAGGGCCCGCCTGTGGTGGCACTAGGGCCTCACCCTTTCCTGGGGGCTCTCATGCATAAAGCTTTTTTTTTTTTTTCTTCCCCAGAATCTCTTTGGTTGCATTTCTTCCATCATGTGGGAGGGTTGTTATAAACCACTGCGGAGCCACAGCCACTATCAACTTTGTCACTGTTGCAGTGTATAAACATCACTGGTACATATGCTGGAGATAAGACAAGGCGGTTACAGGCCCCAAGAACCCCCCCACCCCCGACTAAAACTGAAACTTGGTCTTAAAAGCCCAGTGATGCAAATGCATGATCTGACAATGGAGTGATACACTCAGCGCTGCCTGCCACTCCAGACTAATCAAATTTAGTCGACTGTACAGACCCTCTTCACTGCGCACAGTCTGACTTGCCACAGAAGGAAAAGCGCAGGTGTTACAAATAACATTAGCAATGGCTCAGTTCTGTTCAGGTGTCCTGGTAAACTGATGACATTGTGACCGTGAGCCAGCCTGCACAACAAAAGGACCCTGAAACTGAAGCAGCTAAATGGAATTTAGACACTTTAATTTTTATTATTTATCAGTGTTTCTCCTACTGTGACTGTGTGTGAGAAAACGCCACTAAAACACCCCCGCTGTACAGTAAGACACCAAGTATTTTACCATAGTGGCATTTTAACACACTTGTGTTACAGTAACACAAGTGTGTTACTCTACGCTATAGATCATGTCTGTGTAAGACTGCTTTTAAGTCACAGCGGTAGAAGAAAAGACTTTCAAGTTCCTCAAACAAGAGGTTAGCCTAGAGTAACCCCACAGTAGAAGCACAATTGTTTTTTGAGGGAATTTTGAAAGTCTTTGGCATTTTTGCACTGCGTTGTCTTGCATACATGCTGATCCAAAATATCAGTTATAGGCCTATATCAGCAGATAATATCAGCCCACTGATTTATCGGTCAGGTTCTAGGGAAGACTCACTGGAGTTGGAAAAAATTCTATAATTCTTCCCTTGTGAGATAAAAGTATATATTAGTACATATTATACTGTGTAATATACCATAATGTGAGTCGATCCTTCCAGAAAATTCACTTTGAAGAAAAATGGAGTTTATCTCTTGTATCAGATACAAGCAGTTCTCACGATACCACATCTTCCAAATAAGGGGAAAGAAATGAGTGATTTACTAAAAAAAAAAAAAACGTGTGTGTGCCAAACATCTTAGTCAGTCTGAACAGTTGGTGGCCTTATGCTTACATCAAAGGGCACTGCACTGTTCCAGTAACCATGGCTTGTAATGCGTCTTAATTTAGCGCTGTCTTGGCTCGGTGCTTAAATGCAATTAAAACATTACTGAATGAAAGTAGACGGTGAAGTGAGGGGAAGTGAGAGTTGAAGTTAGCACAACAGGATAAAATGATGCAACGCAGTCACACTCGGCAGCACCGTCACAGTTACACATTCACACCTTGTAGAGCCGGGGTTAAACGTGCTACTGCAGTAGCTTTAAGCAGGGAGTATTGCAGGGCTCTCCAATGTTGGCACAGCCTGCTATGGATTTGCCCCCAGAAGGGTTTTAACTTCCTGGTGTAGGTTTGTGCTCTAGAGACTCGCATTGAATGTTATTTTTAAAAATTCCTTTTTTTTTTTCTTTTTTTTTTTCTTTTTTGCTGTTTCCTGAAAGATTACTCATAACAAAAGGGCACAGTGTTGAATGAAGTCATAAAGGACTGTTTATGTCAAGACGTTGGTAATCTAAACAGAGGACTTTCCCAGCGTTTTAAAGTCGGGCTGCGGTTAGCAGTTATGGCTTTTAAAAAGTGGATCTGCATTAAATAATGTCTTTAAATGTCTTTTTACTCTCCAGCCAAGTGTATGAAACCCAAATATTTCCCATTTACAGTGATGTAAATCAGGGAAAATGTTAATAGGATACAGTTCATTTGAGAGTGCCTTAACTGACTCTCCTCCATTTGTTGCAGTGATGTTCACACTCACTGAGGTTGCATCCTTGAACGACATCCAGCCGACGTACCGCATCCTAAAGCCATGGTGGGATGTCTTCATGGACTACCTGGGGCTGGTCATGCTCATGCTGGCAATATTCGCTATGACCATGCAGATCACCAAAGACCAGGTGGCTTGCCTTCCATGTCTGGAGGACCCAGAGGAGGTGTCTGGAGCTAAGTCTCACTCGTTCCCTCAGCAGAGCGGGCACGAAGTAGCCTCATCCGCAGCCACCGGCGCCCCTGTGGTAACCACCATCCCGCACATCACCAAGGACTTACCGGATGAAGCTGTACGTGAGATCCACGTTACACACCAACACACGGCTGTTTTGGCAGAGAAATATGTCAATCAACCTCAGCCAACGGGGATCAAGACCAATCTGGACTTTCAACAATACGTCTTTATCAACCAAATATGTTACCATGTTGCCTTGCCCTGGTACTCCAAGTACTTTCCATACCTCACTCTCATCCACACAATTGTTCTCATGGTCAGTAGCAACTTCTGGTTCAAATACCCCAAAACAAGCTCAAAGATTGAGCATTTCGTGTCTATACTGGGTAGATGTTTTGAGTCTCCCTGGACTACCAAGGCTTTGTCTGAGACGGCTTGTGAGGACTCGGAGAACAAACAGAGGCTGACCGGCACCTCTTCGGCACCAAAGCAGGTATCTTTAGAGGGG
The DNA here is from genome assembly GCA_037833715.1 of Toxotes lorentzi. Lineage (NCBI taxonomy): Eukaryota > Metazoa > Chordata > Actinopteri > Toxotidae > Toxotes > Toxotes lorentzi. The sequence goes on from JBBMJY010000006.1 coordinate 7,627,805, forward strand.
GGGAATGAAAGCCCGAGTGTCACCTCGTCCACTCCCATGCTCGGGATGAAGTTTTCCGCAGATAAACCCATCGCGGAGGTCCCAAGTAGTATGACAATCCTGGATAAGAAAGACGGAGAGCAGGCTAAAGCCTTATTTGAGAAAGTGAGAAAATTCAGAGCTCACGTGGAGGACAGTGATTTCATCTACAAGCTTTATGTAGCGCAGACCGTTGTCAAAACTGTCAAGTTTATTTTGATTTTGTCCTACACTTCGACCTTTATGGCTAAGATTAATTTTAAGCACAGCTGTGAGCCTGATGTTAAACAACTAACAGGATACAGAAAGTTCTTCTGTACGCACAACATGGCGTTCATGCTAAACAAGCTTCTTATTAGCTACATGGCTTTGATTTTGATCTATGGGATGGCGTGCTTGTACTCACTCTTCTGGGTGTTTAGACGGCCTCTGAAGGAGTACTCATTCGAGAAGGTCAGGGAAGAGAGCAGCTTCAGTGACATTCCTGATGTGAAAAATGACTTTGCATTCCTCTTACACATGGTTGACCAGTATGACCAACTCTACTCCAAGCGCTTTGGTGTCTTCTTGTCCGAGGTCAGCGAAAACAAGCTGAGGGAGATCAGCCTCAATCACGAGTGGACTTTTGAAAAACTGAGGCAGCTTGTGACCCGTAATGCACAGGACCAGCAGGAGCTGCACCTTTTCATGCTCTCTGGACTCCCGAATGCAGTGTTTGACCTCACAGACTTGGAAGTGCTCAAACTGGAGCTGATTCCTGAGGTGAGGTTCTCGGCGAAGGTCTCCCAAATGACCAGCCTGCAGGAGCTGCATCTCTGCCACTGTCCTGCCAAAGTAGAGCAGACGGGTTTTGCTTTCCTCCGTGACCATCTGCGCTGCCTGCATGTCAAGTTCACCGATGTGGCTGAGATCCCAGCTTGGGTGTATTTGCTCAGGAGTTTGAGGGAGCTTTACCTGATTGGTAACTTGAGCTCAGAAAATAACAAGATGATTGGTCTAGAGTCCATGCGAGATCTGAGGCATTTAAAGACATTGTGCCTGAAGAGCAACCTCACCAAAATGCCCACAAACATCACAGAGCTCTCGCAACATTTGATTAAATTAGTAGTGCACAATGATGGAACAAAACTGCTGGTACTAAATAGTCTGAAAAAGATGACGAGTCTAATCGATCTGGAGCTGCACAGCTGTGAACTAGAGAGGATTCCCCACGCCATTTTCAGCTTGACCAACTTACAGGAGCTTGACCTGAAGTCCAACAACATCCGAACCATAGAGGAGATCATCAGCTTCCAGCACCTCAAGAGGCTGACGTGCCTTAAACTATGGCACAACAAAATTATTACCATCCCAACCTCCATTGGGCAGGTCAGGTCTCTGGAGTCTCTGCACCTCTCGCACAATAAACTGGAGTCCCTGCCTCCAGCCTTGTTCGCTCTTCCTAAACTGCGGCACTTGGATGTGAGCCATAACTCCATCACGGTGCTCCCTCCAGACATTGGCCTCCTCCACAACCTCCAGCACTTTGCCATCAACTCCAACAAGCTGGAGCTGCTGCCCAAGCCTCTGTTCAGATGCACCAAGATGAAGGTGTTGTGTCTCGGGCACAACGCACTCACCATGCTCCCAGAGGCCGTGGGTCAACTGGTCCAGCTCACTCAGCTGGACCTAAGAGGAAACTGTCTGGACCGACTACCCGCCATGCTCGGAAACTGCCGCCTACTGCGCAGAACAGGCCTGACTGTGGAGGACCATCTCTTTGACACACTGCCTGTGGAAGTTAAGGAGAGCATGAGCAGAGAGAACGTGTCCTTTACGTCTGGTTTATAGCACAAAAACCGCAATGCAGACAGGCCTGCAGCTCTGGTGGTTCATAAAACCTTCATAAGAGTGGTTCATAAGACTTTTTTATTATTGTAATATTCATAAAAATTGAATACATTTTTTTTTCTAGATTATTTTAATGGGTTTTCTTGGTTGCTTATACGATAAAATGATAGATCGCTTTTATTGCTGGTGAGTATGTATCTAATTCTGCTTTTTCATAGCTTTGATAAAAGATTAGAAATTTAGCTTCTCTATAAATCTAATCTGTTTGCTCCAGTGGCACAGTATGTAGATTTATCATTATTGTTTTAGGTACTCAGGTATAATTGTTACCATGGGGAACAATCTTTTGCCTTAACTGCTGCTATTTCTTTCTTTTTTTTTTTTTTTTTTAAACAGTGAGGGCTTTCACCAACTTAAGGCCAAATATAAGTATTTAATGTTTTCTTGTCTGTAATAATTCAAACACACATTATCCACAGAGCAATTTCTCTATGTTGTGGACGCAGACACAATGCAACGCTCCTTTCTTGGTAGTATTTAACTTTTGCTCAGATCGTATAACCTTTATTTTCCTTTATGTCTTGTAGCTAACAGAACGAGTGTAGAGTTGTAAAACTCCGGTGGGGACTAAGCACCAGAAATGACCCTTTACCTTACTGCTGTAGAGATTGTACACTAAGGCCTATAGTAATTCATTTGCACAATGAAAACCTATCAATTTTAAAGATTGATGAATGTCCTTTGTGTTCTAAGACCAATGTGAGTTGATAAAAGGGAAATCTTTTTTTTTTTTTTTTTTTTTTTTAAATCATGCTTTGAAAAACCTGACACAGGTGGGACTGATTATCCTTCATGTAAGAATCTCATAATGACATTAAACATGTCTGCCTTCTTTCTTCTCAATGTATTACTCTGTAGGCCTATACGTGTGTGTGTGTGTATGTGTGTGTATTCCTCTGAGCTGCTGTACCACCTCAGTGATCCTATGCTCAAAGTTCACAACTTTATGGCACAATAAAACAAGATTTTAGATGAATGTCTAATCATTATTCATCCACTTCAAGTGCGCTCCCCTGAACACTCCGCTGCAGGCAGTATGCTGAAGTAGAAACACCTGTTTCTATTTTGTTTCTACTAAGTTGTGAAAAAGCGGTTGGGCATCACATTTCTGAGAAATGAAAGGAAACTTAGAATAATGCTTTAAATAGAAAATCTTTTACGTATTTAAAACACAAATGCATTTTTATCAAGTGTAACATGTCAAAAGTCCATATTGCATTTAACATGGTAATTTTCATTTCATTCTAGATGGCCGTGCTAATATCAGAACAGTTTTTTCTTTGTTCTCAAGTGGATCAGATTCACAGGCTTCACTCAGAGCCACCTTTCATGTGTTATTAGTCATTTGTATTTGAAAATATAACTCAAAGTTTCACTCCACATTTTTCCCTTACAAAAACAAAACAAAACTTTGTCCACACGTTAGCCCTATTTCCTGTCTACAAAATAAGAGTTTTTGCTCATGTCCCCCCAGTGAACATGATCATGATGCCAACCTGCTAATTCTACAATGACACGTTTAAAAGTCCACATACAGGTAATGTGTTTCCAGTTCACTGACAGTAAAGACACTTGACATCACAGATTTTTTTTCCTCTGGTTTATGAGGCTAAACCCACATGATCTATAATCTTTTTCACCAGATGTCTAATGTTAATATGAGGAGGATAGATGTCTCATGTTCATCCATCCATATGATCCTACAGCAGATATTCCTGCCAGAGTTATGATTCCTATCGGACCACTAAGTTCTCCAGTACATGGGTTGGATTTGACAGAGAACTTATGAAACTTATAAACCAGACCAGTAACATTGTGAGTCTTGTTGAGGAGGAACAATATCTTCACTGTTCCTGTGTAGATCTGGACCAGGTCATAGAGGTCATGTGTGTTATCCATGTATGTAGCCTTCTGTTCAGCACTCTAACTGATGGCCTTGCAAAGATATTCAGAATAACTGAACTTTTCTGTGAATTTACATCACGGTTTACCCGTCCTTGAGATATCCTATCCTGGCTCTAAAGACGTCATGATAGCAAGTAATTCTGTCTGGCTGTGTTTAAGCTCATTCACTTTGTTTAGACTATAACTCACCTTTCAGAGCAGATGCTCTTGTCTGCTGAACATGTTACTGTAAATCTCCTCATGCAGAACGTTTGTTAAATTCTACTTCAAGCATTCAGGTGTGTTCATCAAGTTTAACACAAAGGTTAAACTACTATCCCACTGACTAAAAGTGAGGTAGGATCTATGTTTGCAACGTTTTCAATACACTATGATTACACTTTCAGTAGAGACGTTTATCCTGTTGAACACTGATGCCTCGGTTTTTCCCTATAATAGTATCAGATTACATTTTCTGGAAACTTCCAATGAAGTTATTAAGAAATTGCACACCTGTGAAATAAAGCCTTAGAGTTGATATGCTTCTAAGCTCTCTAACAGGAATAAAACTCTGGAACATAAACTGAAAGAAATCAGCCTTCAGCCTGTGCATTGAGCACAAATGCCATCCATAGGTAGTCAGAAGCAAAATCTAAGATAGAAAGCCAAACTGGTATTAAAGTGGAAAACAGTACAAAACCATACTGACCTGAGGATCGGACATACAGGTTTAAATCAAACACTACATAGAATACACAAGCACCCTACTGGACTATGCACACTGTAATAAACCATAAACTGTTAAATATGTACTGATAGATATCAACAGGTATGATGAAGAAAGAAGGGAATAAATATCCGTTTCTAAATGGTGGAAAACTCAATATTACTTAATCTGATAGGAAAGACATCTTGGAAAATACAGAGTTTTGTAATTAACTATTGAAGAGCAACATAGTGAAAATTTGGTTGTTTTTCCCCCTGCTAATTTACAGCTCCACACTCCAGTCCAGTGGGTGGCGGTAATGAAACCTATACGCTTGTTTGCCGACCCTGATTCATAGCCGGAGAAGAAGAAACGTTGTACGTTGCATGATGCTGCCGCCTGTCGGCCGATGTAAGTATCTGCTAACCAGCTCTTTGTAGGTGAACTAGCTTCACTCCACACAGCCCAATACTAACTCATCTTCTCCTGTAAAGCAGCTAAATAATGAACCGTCAGAATAATGTTCCGTTCAGCTCTTCAGCTGTTCCTATAGGAGCTGCTCCAGGATTCAAACTGCCTGGGAGGTAAATAAATGCCCTGCTCAGTCTGAACATGTATGAACTCTTCTTTGGCTAGCTGTGTAGCTAAAGCTAACATTAAAAAAAAAAAAAAAAAAAGCTAAGCTAGGTAAGTTTGCTTTCCTGCTATGTTGATGTTAGCACTGATAAAATACCATCCTGCCCTGATACGTTCATTGCTCGCTTGTTGTGATTGTGGTGCATGACTGCTCTCAGATTTGTCTCCTGTGATAAACAGAGTACCCATAGACTTTATAGAAGCTATGAAACGCATCCCTGCGAAACCAGCAGCCAGCACAGACCCCAGGACTCCTGACATGGCTGCTAAGACTCTACCAGCCCAGAAATGTGCAGGTAATCTCTGTGAACACCTGCAGACACTCACACAGCAGGTCCTCATGAGTTTGATTTGCATTAACTTACTTATATTTTACATAAATTTGGTATCGTGAAAGTTTTTATTTTTTTTCATTAATTCATTAAGTCTGCTCCCCCCCATATTTTTAGTGTATTTTATAACTTTTGTAGTTATCAGTAGAGCAAAGACAATAAATGAGAGGACACAGCGATGGGGAGTGACACGCATCAAAGGTCACCACCTGGACTAGAGAAGTTGCCATTCATTGTCCTCACCTTAACCTTTCGCTCCAGCACTTGCCCAAGCCTGTATTATCTTTTGTCAAAGTTACATTATTGTTGAAAGATAATCTAGTGGCAACATCTCAGAATAATTTTGCCCTAGAATTAGCATGCAACCATAATGTAACAGTGACCAAAACTGATGCGTGATAGGGATCATTTTCTAACTGAGGCAAGTTTTATGACTCTAATGATTGAGTTTGATATCATAGAGAAATCAATGGAAACCAATCTCTGGCTAAAAGTATGGGAGAAATACACCCGGAAGCCTTGTAGCATGGGTTAAAAAATGGCCAGCATAAAAGAAAAGTATACATATATATTTGTTTTGTTTTTGTTTAGGATCCATAAGATAAATATTCTTATGGTCTGGAAAAAATAAAGCTGCTTACTGTATAAAAACTAGAAAAGCTGTCTCTGGGTATATTTTTCCCAAAGTCAGATTCTGGGATTATTGTGTTAATTGTTGTCCTAGTAACCAATAAAGTCAAATTTCAAACAGAAAATAACCAAACACAACTTGTTACAGTTCATTGGTAACAAGTTGTAACAATAGATTGCATATCTGAACTGAAGTCTGTCAAAATAAATTGTCATCACTGTCATGACTTACTTTTGTATTCTACAGCACAACCTTCTGCCAATAAATGGAAGTCTTCATTCAAACCATTAGGAGACGAAGACAACAACTCTCAGGACAAAAACGCAGGCAGCTCAGAAAGGCAAGTCAGAAATTATGGAGTCTCTGTAAATGATTTGTAAGTCTTACTCGAAGTTCTGTAGGTTCCTTGAATAATCTCTGCCTCTCAGTGATGATGGTGACATGTCTTTACAGATGTGATCTATATCATTGTGAATTGCATGTAATCCCTCAGGGTCGAGCTCTATGACCCTTATGATCCCGGCTCGTCGGATTCTGAGGTCGAGGTGACACAGAGAAAAGACCTCAACCACCCCCGATCTGATCAGGAAAACAACCTGGAACGTCGCAGATTGTCTCCGCGTAGAGGCTCCCGTAGCAGAAGCCGCTGGGACATACCCTACTCTGAGGCAGGGAGCCGACTCTTTGACAGACGCGACTTTAGCCCTGAAACCACACCCAGCGAGAGTCGAGGTCTCAGTTCGGGCCATCGACTGCCGGAACAACACTCTTATAGCCCAGACACTGAACCACTTGACAGACCGGGGTATGGCTCCATAAGTAGACCTCTGGACCACAGGGTCTGCAGCCCTGACAGGATTGTTCACGGCTCCTCCACCCAGCAGTTTCCTACATCTTATGGAGGACAGACGACCAACGATGAGGAGAGGATAACAGTGCCAGAACACAGGAGAGAGGTATCATCGATAAGACTGAAAGTGCAACAGTTGAACGTTACTGTCTTTATGATAATAACAGTCTGAATTCATGTCAAGCAGTGCATGATTCATCAGAAAGAAACCTAGGTTTGGGTTACTGGTCATATTCACTCTTGAGTTGTATACTTAGGCAGGGGTTAGGGCCTGTTTATGGAACAGACTCTGTTTCCTTTTTATGTGGAGGTGACAATACTGTGACACTTGGTACCAGTTAGAGACATCTCTTTCTTCTGTAGATGACCACTACTGTTAGACTGTCCCCACCCAAGTTACAGCGGGATTATCAACATCAGTTGGGGTTCGCGAAAACAAGTGAGTTGGCATTTTCATAAGGTGTTAACTTGTTGTTATATACCACCATTTCAGATTAAATATTGGGGAGCACATGATTGCACTACACACTAGAGAATATACTTAGGAAAAAAAAACCATCATGTGTTTTAATGAGCAGAGCACTCCTTTTTTTCATGTGCACATGTATTTCCTCTGTGAACCTAAGTTATTCTGTGGGTCATGTTCTGCAGGTCTGGATCAAATCACAGAGGTGGCAAGAATCAGAAGCAAACCTATAATAATGGAAAAGTAAGTACCAATATACTGATGTCCTATTGTTTACAGATGCTACATGTACAGTGTTTTGGTCACAATCATATTCGCTATGATAGTGTAGGAAAATTGCCATAGCAACGGCAAGGACACACATGTTCATAATTTTTTTTAAATTATGTTTCATATTGTCTGATACTGTTTGGCTCAAATTGTGCAGGATTAACTAATACAGAAAGATGATGGGGTTTAAATCTCACTGCATGTTTTCACCAAAGTTACTGTCCCACTGTGTCGAACTAGATGTGCAGCATTAACTGTTCGTGTAGTTTAAGTTACTAAAGCCTGGAGATAATCAACCTTAATTGCTAATATATTGTCAGAGGAAACAATGTACAGAAGAGGAAATCCTCTACATAATGCATTGCTTCTGTGGTACGGTGTTTTTGTCCCACAAGTGTTAGTCACAGGAGCTGCAAAGCTACAGTGGCTAACACTGCAACCAAGCTATGATTAACATGACGAGAGAGTCCTTAATGAACACAACTTGTAACATTAAAAAAAAAAAAAAAAAAAAACTTGCCTCACTTTTAATGTTTTAAGGCAGTTTTAATGCTTCCTCTGTACATTCATGTCTACTCTCTGCGGTCAGTAGAAGGGGGCAACACATTTACCTATTTATGTAATACTCAGCAAATCACTCAACGAGTGTGACTAAAGCACTATACAGAAATGGAAGTTTATTTTAAACCCAGCTTTATAGCCTGAAATTGTCGGGTTGGATGTTTTAACTTAATTCTTAGGACTCTAATGTTAGTCTGGTCACAAAAGTCATTTTAAGCTCCTGTGAAGACCTTAGGCGGTTTAAAGGTCTGATATCTTATTGTTTAATCACTAATATTCTGCAGCACTGAATGTCTTAAGATTTTCCCTTGCAGGAGTTCCATCACCTGTGACCTTTGTGATGTTGAGCTGGCCAATGGGCAGGAGCTGGATGATCACTTGGACAGCAAAAGCCACTGGGTGACATTGGAGCACATTCAACAGGAGAATAATTACGATGATCTGACTATAGCTTTCCTGCAGGTAAGATAATATATAACATGGCTCAGTACTTCCTATTGAGGGTCCGTGGGTTGAACCGCTAATCTCTGCAACAGCATTCTGTGACGTGGTTTTTTTTTTTGTGGATTTTTGTGTTTAACCTAATTGAACCATAGATACATAAACAAATGTTGGTACATTAATGTGTCAGGATGGTGACTGACATCTTTTATTCCTACAGGAAGTCATGCTATATAAAAGCCGTCAGTGTAGTCGAGCCATAGGGGAGAGTGCTCTTCAAGGTAAATGTGTGGGGGGGCAAAAAAAAGTAAAACATCCATTGTCTCATTATCTTCTATTTAAGACCAACAAAGCCTAAATACAGTGTGATTGTCGTATTGTCAGCTCTGCAGGAAAACGACCACATGACAAAGGTGGAAATGTTCCACTGTGCAGCTTGCAAAGTCTATGTATTCACATCTGCATCCTCGGTGCAGGCTCACATTACCTCTGAGGAACACCTCTCCAACACAAAGGTAACAGCACATTTTAACATAAATCAATTAAAAATCCGTCATCTTAATCTGTGAACTCAGTATTGGCCCTGGAAAGAGCGAGTTGAAGTGTTGACTGATTGATTGATTGATTCCCTGAAGGAGTTTGAAGTGCAGCAGAGACGTACTTGCCTCAGCAAAGCAGAGACCATAATGAAGGAGCTGAAACCACAGTTTGAAAACTTCATGAAGGTATTTGACTGTAGAGAACATGCAGTGTATGTACTGTAAACAAGAACGTGTCAGTGTGGAGCTATGGCCAGTCACATGCAACAATTAAATTAATTCATGATTATTACAGTTAATCAAGGATCTGCTTGAAATACAATGTGGTTTTATTTTGGGTTTTTTATTTCGGAACAAGATGTATGTTAGTGCTTTAGGTTTTAGATGTTGAGGACAACATGCTATCCATGACACTCTTCATTTAATTTGCATTACAAAATTTAGGTGCTCAATTTAATATTACGTGGGCACAAATCATTAATTTAAAGGAATAAACTCAGCTATTTGAAGGCGCAAATTCCTAAAAGAAATAAACCAATCAGCTGGCTCTGTTTACTAATGCAAATAAAAAGCTACTTCACACGGGGCTGGTGGGATTAGCAGCCTTTGGCCAGTCACATGCAACAGTCAAAGATATATTTCAACAGAGGAACACAAGCCTCATACAATAATCAAATGCTGAGTACTTGGCTGTGAAAATATGAAAGCTATCATGTGAGTTCTACAGTCAACGTTTTCAGCACATAAATAGTCTTGTATGGAAACATCTAATATTTTCCGTTGTCTTAAAATGAAGGAAATATTGTATAAACTGAGATTGCAGTTCTTCCTCTCTTCATTTGGTTATGGCATTGAATATAAGTGACAGCACACAAAATCTCTCTGAAGTGACAAAACATATTGAAGTAAAACACTGTAAATAGTAGCCTACAAGTTTTCTAGTATTTACTAGTAATTAGAGTGGACTGCACTTGGTCTATGTATGCAGCTGTCAGACTGCTCAACTGACTCTTCTCTTTCAGGGTGACAGCCCATTTGAATGACTGAAATCGTTCAAAGTCTTCGAAACACTGTTTCCACTGAGATGCCGTTTGGTTCAGGTCAAGGATAATGGACAACGGCTCACTTTGAATCACAACCACACGAACTCTGTATCAGTTTTCATGGACAGTATATTGATCAGAGAGCATGATGTTCAGGTGCCATTTAGGACTAAACGAAAGCAAGTGCAGGTTTGTTCACGCGACACAGATTTTTTTTTCGTGTGTGGTTTGTCTGGTCACTTTCTGTCTATGATAGTGTTAGCTGCTAAACTCCCAGGTCATCACCATTTGGTCACCTTAAGTAAATGAAGCTTGTGATTTTACTTTTTTTTTTTTTTTTTATTTACAGATCTGATGTTTATAATTTCTGGGCAAAAATAATTAGAAAAAGTCAATTTGTTTCTTTGCTGTTTTTATTTAGAACAACACAAATGTTTTAAGCATTGTATCTGTGTGATATAGTACATTTAAAATTAAATTATTTCAAAACAGTATATTTAAACATTAAATATAGGTGACATGTATGAACGGCATTGCCAACACAGGCTGTGCGTGTTAGGTCTTTTCTTAACCACCTTCAGTTTTAAATTTTGTATTTGTATTAGAAACAATGCAGTTACTGAAATACTATAAAACACTTTCTATGCATAACAAGTCTGCAGACATTTTTCTTTTTGTTCTTGAGTAGTAGCTCACTTTTTCCACTTGTGATTTTTAAGAGCTTTCAGGTGCCGTCACTTTCGCTGTTCATCTCGGTAACTCTGTGGCCTGAAAACAGAGACTCTGGGCTTTGATTTCAACATGTTGCAGTACAAAAGAAACATGATTCTATGCATCTTACGAATGTGAGTATTGATATAGAAGAGAGGTGCTCCCAAACTTTGACAAAAACGGACTCAAACCATGAGAAATCTGAGGTAAAAGTTGTCTTCATTAGAAATGGATTCCACACTACATTACTGCATAAATCAAGAAAACAGTCTGTCCATTTGGAATTGTATTCCCAAAAAAATGAACCATGTAAAAACAGAAAAAGGTAACAATATCCAAAATAATTAACTTTTTCATCTGTCCAAATGTCCAAACATGTACAAGACCTCCATCATTGAGCAATATTGTACTTTTGGCCAGTATTTCATTGACTTTAAAAACCCCAAAAAAAAAAAAAAAAGGGAAAGAACATCCAATGTACATACACATAAAGTCTAGTGAAATCTAAAAGGATCCCCATTGGCTTCATGAGGCAGCATGTGTGGCTGTCAGAGAGCTGTCTTGGTCAGTCTTGAGGTTTGGGGGGTCCATGGGCAGCGAAGTAACCTCTACCATGCCTAGCCCAGTGTGAGGGACACTAGTGTTCATAATGTGTCTCTGTAAATGTTTAATCCAGTCCTCCTGGACCGACAAGGGACCCTGGAAGACGAGGTCACAGAACCTGTAATGAGAAGGAGAGACTGGAGATGATGCCCCCATACAAAGTGTGTTTTTAAAACAGTAGATACGCTGGTTGTCAGATTTTGGCATGTGTTTCTACTGTAAACTTATTCATGTGTAAAAACAAATATGCTGGCTATGAGTTTGAAGAACATCACTGTTAAGCTTCTGATGTTTCCATGTGTGCATTTAATTTTTTTAAGTGCTACAACAATTAATTGATAAGTCAATCAGCAGAAAATTTGACAATTTTGATAACTCCTTGATTTTTTTAAAGCATAAATAATTTTAAGCCAAATACTTGCCACTTCCAGTTTGTCAAACGTGAGGATTTGCCTTTTTTTTGTTTTATTTCATTGTAAATTGAGTATCTTTGGGCTTTGGACTGTTGGTGGGACAAAACAAGACTGAAGCCTGTCTGACTGCAAATGCAGTATTACTGTATGATCATTAAATAAGAAATAAACACAGTACCTGCAGGTGAGTCTGTACATTTCCTCTGGAGTTTGTGGTAAGGGCAGTGTCTTCTTCTTTGAGCCAGGCCTTGAGCGCTGCCTCCTTGCTTTACAGTCAAATGCTGAAAGACAGAATTTGTTATTAATTTACAGCACTACGTTTGAGATTACCGCACAGCCTTGCTTGCCGATTTAACATTTTAATGAACAAAAGTCTATGATAACTACTGGAAAGTTTTGATATTGTTAAGTAATGTTCCAACAGTAATATATTCTCATGCAAGATATTTTGGCAGTGAAATAAATTGGGACAAAAGCCACAAGCCTGTTTCAGCCTTGTGACCTGAGAGGTGAATGGTCCGGCTGTGTGTCTCAGCTACATGGCAGTGCAACTAAGGAACAAGGACCAAGACAAGTGTGATGATCTTTGCCTACGGGAAAAGAAGGCCTTGAAGGCTTTCTGCCATGAAAAGGTCATTCCTCCCACAGATTCACCGACCACGCTCCACAATTAAAATCTCTGCAACATCTCACTTGCTGACGCCCTTCTAGATCTTTACCTCGGGGAGGACACAAATAACCACTGGTACACTAAATATAACTGTGAACTGGACGTCATAACCCCTTGTGGTATTGAGCCACAAAGGTAGTTTTGGCTTTATCAGCTGAGATTTTCAGATATCATTCTGAGTTTTCTGCTACCATACCTTATACGGAGGAGTTGACTGGATTTCATTTGTGAAAAAGTGAGAGATGATCAGGTTACTCAGGTGCAATTAGCCAGCTGGAATTAATGCATGCCTGATCAGATTTGTATTGGTCAGAACATCAAGCAAGTGAGGTTAAGGCTAAAGGTATTCTTCATTTCTTGAGACTGTCAACCAGTCATCAACCAGTATGAGCTGCTAGTGCAGCAACAATAATAAAGCGTAATAATGCAATTTAACTAGCTAGTGTCTAATTTAAGTTGTCGCCGATGGCACTTAAATCAGACACTAAGAGTCCATTGCCAACCCTGTTTGTATCATGTTTTATATGCGGCATGTCCTTCTCCTCCTCTCCTCTATTCCCAGCTGTCCTATCTTCCTCCTTTTCCTCCTTTCACCCAGCCCGGCCC
>JBBMJY010000006.1:7641174-7688576 GCA_037833715.1 Toxotes lorentzi
TCTGGGTCTCTGTGAAGCGCTTTGAGACAATTTTGATTGTGGAAGGAGCTATAGAAATAAAACTGAATTGAATTGAATTGAACTTACTGGTTCCCTCGAGTAAGGCAGTCCTCTTTCGTTTTGCATATGCCCGGAGGTGATTGGACAAGCTAACTCCACTGTGGAAGGTTGCATTGCAATGGATGCACACCTTCCTGTTGAATTCACCTTTCTCTGTACCAACAAAAAATACAAAGACAAGTAAGTGAAAACATAAATACATTATGCTAAATGTGGATCATGCTAGCAATTGATAATCTATTTGCAATATAAGTTATCGTATTACAAGTTTAGTTAGCAAATGAAGTTTTAGCAGTGAAAGAGAAGTGTTATTAACCTGACAATGCGGGAAAAAATAGTTCCATGTTATGAACTAGGAACTCCAAAAACACACAAAAAAAATCTCAATAATGCCACCTCAGTTTATCATTTGATTGCTTGTGCTGACAAATTTCAGCAAGCATCTCATCAAAAAAGTCCCCAGCACTGTGAGATTAAGAAATCTTTTTGTTCCCTTACAAAATCTGTATGGATATTTTCTGCTATTTCCATTTAGTACATCTAATTACTTATAATGTAATTAAGGTTATGAAACAAGACAAAAAAACACTCATTTTCTGTATTATATGTGCAGCATGCTCTAATATTTTGGCCACATGATCTGAAGGTAACTGGGAAATCTCACTCTACGCCTTTATACTGATGACACCTCCCTTCAACAATGCATAAAATCTGTTGATCAGTACTTAGATATTTGCCTCGAAACAACTTCTGTAGATAGTAGTGTCCACATTTTCTAAACCATTAAAAGCTCAGATTAGGTATTCTATATAATCGGCTATTTTTCAGTTCAGGTGAGGTAATATGCCTTACTTGAATACAATTTAAGGGCCAAAGATGTAACTGTGATGATCTTTACTTGCAGGAAAAGTGTGAATGAAGATATTCAAATAAACTTTATTTTTATTTATTATTGTAGGTTTCTGAGTTCTCATATACAGTGTTTTCACTTTTTAAAAAAAGTAAATAGGATCACACACTTTTTCTGGAAGACACTAAATTAATCAAAACACTGGAGTATTACACTTCTCGTTTAACCTGACTGGTTACTTCTATATGGAAGTTACTTACCAGATATCGAGTTTGGCAGTGAAGCTGCAACTCTTGATCCTGAACTGTGCTCACTGTTTGAAGACACTGTTAACGCGTTTCTTGACATCTGTGAGGACCCCTTTAGCCTGCTGTCTTCTTGACACTTCCTTTTCTTCAGAATTCCTATCAAGGCAGTTGTGCCTGAGAGTGAATTTTTAACATCCAGCTTTGTCTCTAGTTGTCTTTTTTCAGATTCCATTTCCCCTAAGGAAAATGTGGACATCAGTGGTTTGGCATCAGTGCACACTCTTGGAATAGAATTACTTTTTGGGATTCCAATAGGGGGTGGTGTGAAACGATCAACACTGGACAGCTTTGGTGAAGCACCATATTGAAAATGGTTCCGTCTCTTTCCCAAAATTTGAAGTGCCCGCTGGAACTCCTTCTTGTCACGCATCAGCTCCCGGAGTAAAAATAATGGGGATTTGTTCTTTGTTGCAAAGCTTTTACCAAGCTTTTTGAGGTGGCCTCGTATGTGGTTCGACTGCCCAGTCCTGTTATCAAATGAATCCCCGCATAATGGACAGGAGTGAATGCTCTTCACAGTCTCAGAATCTGAGTCCAGCTGTAATGCTGAAATAAATAAAATATACATATATATATATATATATCAGAAACAAAAACAGTGTACAATATGATAAATTTAAACTTTTTAGCATCAAAGTAGATATGAAGGAAACTAAGGTTTAACCCAGTTTAAAACAGGTTGGTCCATTGGTTCTACTGGTCTTGAGAACACTGAGCTCACCAAAATAATTGCTGAGATCTCAGTTGTGGCTGGATAGGTAAAAATAAATAAATAAATAAACAAACAAACAATCGTGTAGGTTGTAAATAAGCTGACATTTTTTTCAGAATAGCTAGTTTTATTTGGAGGTAGAAATGAAAGGGAGTGTACCTATAATGTCTCGTTACAGAAAAACTGCAACTGCACACAACTGCGCAGACGTAAGTCTGTAAATCCATGGACAGTTTAGGTAATAATTTTACCCCTTCATTCTTCTCCTTTATTCTAAAGAAATGTGACAAATCTCTTTGCTTTGTTTACAACCAAGAGGATTGTCTGACCCTTTGCCTTTCGTTGCCCCAGGGGATTTTTTTTTTAGCAATGACGCCACACTCTAAGATCTTAGCCATGACTTTGGTAAGCTAAAGGCTCAATAATGACCAACTTAGAGCCACAAAAAGCTGAACTGCTATAAACGAATATTATCCTTCAATATAAGACCATGCAAATTTCTGAAGTACCTTTTTTCAATCTCCGGAATGCTGAAATCTTCCGGCGAATTCGGGGCCTCCTGTCTTGAGAAGCCACCTGCTCAGGAGGCACTACATGGCGTGCATTGTAGCTCAGTCCGACCCTATGAAGATGCCCTCTGACATGATTGGACAATCCAACACCTGACTCAAAGACTGCGGGACAGTATGGACAGCTCTTGCGGTCTGATTCCATCTCTGACAAATCGTCTGTGAAGGATTCCTGCAGTGGTATTTGGTGGGAGTCAAAGGTTTCTTGAAATACTTCTGTTTCTATGCATTCTTCTTTGATTTCGGGGTCGTTCTGTTCTTGCTCTTCAGTCTTTATTTTCTCAAACAGCATTTTAGACGCCTGCAGAGCACCCCTCATGGACATTCTTCTGCTATAAGTATAAATGATGTTTTGTTTTTCTTTCTTGATACCATTGTCAAAAGAGTTTGTGTTGGGATCTGTATCCTTAAACTGGAAAATGTCTTTTTCATCCAAGTCTGCCACTTCTTCTTCTTGATTTATTTTCTTGGGACTTGGCAAAGGTTTTGGTAAGATGAAGCATGAGTCTTGATCAGAGGTGTTGCGATATGGGGTGGACATCTTCCGTTTAGATGGTGACTTTCTGAGTGTTGACTTATCTACGTTCAGTTTGGGTTCACTGATGCTTTTGAGATCTCCTTCAGCTTCATTGGAGGGCATGCTATGGCCATTTGGAGATAAAGCTGAATCTTCCACCTTGACAGTCAATGGTCCTGGCAACTGATCAGAACCATCCTTGTCACTTTTGGAAACAGATGTACTGCAATTATTGCTTTCATTCTTCTGTTCAGCAGTCTTCTTTCCGTGTCTTTGTCGGGACAGTAGAACATTAATGGATTTGTCGAGCTTTGATTCCGTTAGCTGAGACTTGAGACCTCTCTTAATCTTGCTATTTTTGAACAAGTCTGAAATGTCATTGGAGTCACTAGGTGAACAAGCTCTTTTAGAAGAGATCTGATTTTTTATTGAGATTTTAGACATAAACTCTGCATCTTCTACAGGACTTTTACATGTAGGCACATGCTGCTCCTTAGATGGTTGTGCATTTTTCTCACTATGCTGTGCAGCTTTGTATTCTTCAAGTGTTTGTTGATGGCGCCGCAGAAGGTGATTCTCAAAAACATGCTTGCTGAAAGCTCTATAAGAACAAATGTTACAGGAGAGGCTTTCAGAGTCAATCTGGCCCTGTGCATTTTTCTCCCTACGCTGTGCAGCTTCGTATTCCTCAAAAGTTTGTTGATGGCGCCGCTGAAGGTGATTCTTAAAAACGTTTCTGCTAAAAGCTCTATAAGAACAAATGTTACAAGAGAAGGTTTCAGAGTCATCATTCTGGATCTGCTTTCTAACCGTAATAACAGTGTGCTGCATTATGTTATGTCTCCTAAGATCATTCTCACTCACAGTCCTGAAGCTACATTTATCACATCTAAACTTTCTCTTGTCCTTCTCATGCGTTTTCGCATGTTGAACAAATGTGTTTGGGCAGTTTGTTCCAAATGGGCACTGAGGGCAGAAAAGCTTCACGTTTTTATCCTCTTTCTTATCATTCATGCCTTTGACCTCTTCTGTGAGCCTTGCTCTCTTCTCCTGGTGGATGGACATGTGCTCAATCAGTGAACCACTTTGTCTGAAAGACTGTCCACATTCACGGCATATAAAAGGCTTTGGCGAAATATTCGGAGAGTCAACGTGAGACCTCATATGACGATGCAAATGATGCTCTTTCTTGAAAATGAGCTTACATTTTGAACAAGGGTAACATGATGGCTTCTCTTCTGAATGAGAATTTATTGTGAGCCTCCCCTTCAATGGTGAAAGTCCATGACTTATACTGTTCCCATGTGAATTTCTTGTGGGAGCACTGTAAAGAATTTCCTTGATGGCCTTTACAGTTCCATTGGGATACTTGGACACTTTCCCTGTTGGTGGCGACTGTGACTTGGGGAACTTCCTTGACTTTCTGACTTTTCTGGCAGGAATGGAGTCACCTGGGCCCTCGGTATCAGACAATTCCTCAGATGACTTGTGGCTCAGATCAGGGTAAAGGTCTTCTGAGGGATCCACCATGACAACCATGTCCATTTTCCGTTTCCTTCTCCTTTGGCTATTAGTAGGAAGGACTTCGTCTTTAGGTTCCTCACCAGGAGAATCACTGTGGTTCTCCCATAGAAACTGCATAAACTCTTTGTGAGGGTCCCAATGAAGGTCACTAGCACTACTAAAATTATCCAATGAGTTCTCAGGTGAGTCTACGTCAAAACCCCAAATTCCTGCAGTGTCAATTTCCTGCACAGTTTTTAGTGGGGTGATGCTTTTTTCCTCCTCTTTCTCTGTCGAGATGTTATTGAGTTCATCAGCTTGTGTGGCCTGATGTGAAGAAGGTCCATTTCCCAGGCCAACTGGAGACAACATATCTGTGTTTGACAGAACAGCTAGGACACTGTTTTGTTTCAGAGAAGACTTGCCGAAAGAGTCGGAGCAGGAGGAGGATTCTTGAGCCATTCTCACTGGCTCTTGCAGGAGTGAGAGGGCATTGATCTCAGGATCTGCATCTGCATTGTCATCTTCATCAACACCTGTCAGACATGACATTTCAGCTGCCATGACCTGAAAAAGAAAAGTAAAGCCTTCTTAGATATTCTGCACTCAACAAGTGTTTAATTGCAAAGTTTGAAAAGTTTAATTCAAACCTTTTTCACTTTAAGCACAGGCCTTTATGTCTTTGCACAGTAACAGACAACTGATTGGGCAAGGATGTTGCTTTTGAATTTTCTCTCCGTATTCTGAAGGTTAACATTTTTAAATAAAGTCTCTAAAGTAATTTCCTTGTGCCTATGGGATGTTTCTGGTACGTTATGTAGCCTTGACAGCTTCATCTTATTGAATGTGTTTGTATAAATGTATGGTGTTAGCGGGCATTCAGACCAAAAACAGTTTTACGTTAAAATAGCTTAGGGGGCTAACTTGTTGGGGGAATTTTGTTAAGCTACCAACGAAACACAATGAAATACAATCGCAGGAAGTCCAGTTAAAGGTTTACAAGATGACACAACACCGCACAACAATTTGGTGTGTAATACTCACAGATAGGACAACTCTGAAGTGTTCAGGGTGGCAACTATTTTTTTTATCTTTCATCAAGACAACTGCTGGGTGATCTACCAGGAATGTGCACTTGCTTGTATTTGGTTGGCGTTGTATTGTAGCAAAGTTGGGCCAGGTTGAACTTTTTTGCTGGATGCCCCTGTGTTGTTTTGCCAGAGCTCCATGCAATGGCACCTTATTTCACCAATGGACTGGTTCCATTCAAACGATTCAGAGGGCAGCGTTGTTTCACATGAAACTGAAGTCAGTCAATTCTGCAGCAACAGCAAAACGCTGTTCAGAGTGGTTTGTTTGCAGATTTCTGCAAACAAACCACTACCATTACTGCTTAGCAGGCATGTCCATTTTAACATGCCTGGCAGCTGACATAGGTTGTAGTGTTCCTTTTCAACCTGTTGTATTGCAAATGGATAGTTCCACTGGTTAGCCAAGTATCAAAATTTGAACTTTTTACCTTCAGGCAATGAAACATTTCATAATGTTTCATTATGGCCGAAATTCACAATGTGTGCGAGTGGGCTGTTACAATTTGGTAGACTCCACGACCTTTGAACTAGTGTGTAAATCAGGTCCAGGTGATCATGCAAGTAACAGCTGTGTGTATCTACACCTCTCATAAGAGTTTAAATATTGATACTATAATATTTAAGTTAAAATGGCATGTTTTCAGGCACAGTTGTACACAGTAGAGCATGGGTGTACTAGGTGAGTCCAGCCCATACCCAACATCATTGGCGCAGGTAAATGCTTCACCTGGCATGGAACTATAAAGTTGAGTAAAATGGAAATATTCAAGTAAAGTACAAGTAGTTCAAAATTGTGTACAATAGTTAAGTAAATCTACTTATTTACTGGGTAAGACAGACAGGCACCCTACAGCGGCAACTATTTTATTTTCTTTAGCGATGATCATTAGCCAAACAGCCAGAAATACATCGCACATTACGAAGTAATTGATGAGGAAGTTGTGTTTGCTCATACTTAATTGGACAATGCAGCATTTCATTGTGCAGTAGCAAAAGTTGAGCCATTCATTAGAATACGGCCTTAAGGATAAATTCTTCCTATTTTAGACACTCCATAAGCACCGTTGCCACCCTCAGGCCAAAATGTAAACTGCACACAAGACTTCTTGGAATCTAATGGGTGGCTTTGATTTTGACATATTGGTCTTTCCTTTCCTTTGCAATTTTAATCCCACCAGCCAGTAAAATTGTTTTGCATCAGTCACACATTTTAAGATTGTGTTATTCAGTATACTGTTTATCTCAAGAGATAGTGTTTGCATTTTAGTCAATTTTGTTTGCCGTTTACAGTCATAGTGACTTAGGCCATGTTCAAATCTGGCATTAACAATCTGGTGATGATCCAATCATAAGTCCAACAGCTCTAAATACAGGTATGAATGCACCAAAGACGCATCTGAGATCCGATCACTCAGACCACATTCGGAGGTGGTCTGAGCCGCATAAGGCCACATTCATTTGGGAGTGTGAATACAAAGTGCATTGTTGCCATTGGTTAAAAACAACAAAGCAACTTCGTAAACAGAATTGTATGTGTTTCTTTGCATATGGATCGGGGAAGTGAGATGCAAGAGGAGGTCTGAACAGGGCCTTACTTGGCCTTTGTCATTATGAACCTGCAACAATCCAGCCTCTATTCTTTCGTTCACCTTGTGATTAAGCAAAAATTGCAATAAGAAGTGGAAATGGTTTCACTAGATTACAAATAACAAAATTTGTCTCATTGTAATGATAAGGAGCACATTGATGAACCTTTCTTTAACCTGTTCCACATTATCTACCTTATCAATGCCTAGGGTGAACAAATACAGTTCCTTCAGTTTCCATGTGACATTTAGTTTGATTTTCACATTAGTGATATATGAATAGCTGATGTATGTAACCATAGCTACATGCTATGGCTACATATGTCAGCTAACGGCAGAGGAGCCTCAGACGAAAACATTAAGATTTGAACTGTTAAGAACAGTCAAACCGCCCATAAATTGTTGTTGCCATTAATCACATTTGTTTGAGTGGGGTGCAATGAGCATTGCAGCCACTAGAAGCTGCTACCATGACTTAAACATTTTAGTCATGTTTAAAATGCAAACAGACCTGAAACAATTAGTTGACTGGTGGAAAATTATTCTACAACTATTTTAATAATTGTTTAAGCCTCTTTTCAAGCAAAAATACCAACCTTCCCCTAATTCAATTTTATAAATTGCAAGGATTACTAATTTTTGAGTATGTAATAATAAACTGCATAGCATTAGGTTTTGTATTGTCATATAGGCAAAACAAGTAATTTGAAAAAGTCACCTTGGGTTTTAGGACATAACGGGTAATTTTCACTTCTCTCCGCTGACATTGTGTCTACCAAGCGATTAATCAGTTACTTGACAAAATAACTGACAGATAAAGCGATAATAAAAATATTCCTGAGTCTTAAATGCAAATGTGAATCAGTGATGGTTAAGATGGTGTAACAGTCTGGTTAATATGGTCAGTACTTGCAGCGTTTAGCAAGCTTTGGGAATTGTCAGAAGCAAAACAGTGACATGAGCCTGTTTAGGCTTTTACACGTCCAGTACTGAATGTTACTTATGTTTTACCAGTTAAAATGTGCAATTATAGGTTTACATATTTAAATGTGCTTGTTTGATGTGCAAAGGAAACTGTTTATTTACCTCCTGTGTCACCTGAGTTACCTTCCTGACTCAATCAGCACTCGCTGACTAGGAAATAAATATAGCTAAACAGAAAATATACTCGACACTTTAGTTACATGATTAATTGTGGCCATTTATAACGCTACAAGGTCGCAGGAGAGAGAGGTCTCGAATTTGAAGGGCAGTAAAAGTGTCATACCAAGTGTACGCTGCTGTGGTAGAGAAAGGTGTTTGTAACATTTACACAGCTGCACCGAAACTGCAAAGGGATGGACATCGTGAATGGCTTTTGATGAGCGGTTGTGGATTTTGTATAGAGCTAAAACTTTCAGCACAGTAGTTCGGTTATATGCCAGCCAACAATAGTTGGGATGGGTTTCCAAAGGTACCTACTTTCAGAGCAAACTGGGTTATTAATACTATGTTCCGTAAAGGTATCGTTGCATTTCTTTGGCGTTTATATCACGATGGCTTGTTGGATGCTGCTTGCAGGAGCTGCAGACCATTCCATTAAGGCTGTTCCATACCAAAACCTATTCCTCAGGCTAAACTACAGCTAATGACAATCATTCCTCGCTACTCTCTATACGGGTATCGATAAAATGATGAAAAACAAATAAACGTTACCTCCGAGCGGTGTGGATGGAGACAGGACACAATTTATACGCTGCATTGAATAATTTCTTACTTTCGTCTTCCATCTATTTCACAGTCGCCATTTTCCGTGGTGGTCTGGTGTGGGACAGATCATTTCTTTTGTAGGGGTAACCGTACATACAGTTTGCTCTGCAGAGACAGAACAAAGAAATGTTTCAGTAATTACATTTGATTGTGTCCGTGTTTTAGAAAACAGCTACAGTTAAAAAGTTACTCAAGTTATCGTCTCGTTTAATTCCGTCATGTAATGTTACGAGTCGGCGCCATGTTCCCCCGAAAGGTTTGTAATGGTTCGTTCCAGATAGGAGGCATAGAAAACCTGAGTTAATGACCATCTCTTTTGGGTAGTAGATTTTTTTTTTAGGTTGATGGCGGTTAATCACCGTTTTAATTGACACAATGATTTGAAACTTTCAATTACTATTTGCTTTGTGTTTTTAAAGAACACATTTGCTTTTGCTATTTAAACTTGTCATTGACGCACAGACAGTGAATGTGTGCCAGCACAGGAGAGATGTTACCAGTATCCCCCCATGGTTGTCTTCTCAGAGGTCTTTGTTACTCTCCTAGCCGGTGATTACCCGGTTCAGCTTTTCACAGTCTCCGGCAGTTTTAAAGAGAAACAGTCTGTGTTTCAACCGCTTTTGAACACACACACTTCACAAAGTAAGACATTAATTCCACAGTAAATATCTGTTATAGCTGGCCTACTTAAAATTTGTTAACATTTAGCAGAGGTTAACATTTTTAATAAATAATTAAGTCTAGCTACATTGTTGTTGGTCTAAATGAAAATGTGCTTAGAAATAAAGTTGTTACTTGATTCAGTCTGTAATAATAAAGAGGCGCTAACTGAAATGTCTGAGGTAGTGGGGTCAAGGGTTAAACTCTTACTTGATTTAAGCCAGTTTTAGTGTCTGTTTAGTGCATTTATTCATCATTACAGGTGAGTACAGAGCGAGAAAATGGTACAGATAACCCTGAAAATGACGAGCTTTCTCGCTTAAACAATGCAGCTAATGCTAACAGATAACCGTCAGTTGTTGCCAGCTGCCTGTTCACAGCTTATCTATTCAGCTAAAACTAGCAAAGCCAGGTTAACTCAATTTGATCAGCCTGGAAAAAGCAGCTACATAATTAGGTATTTTACTAGGAGACCCTTACCTGCCTGAAAACATTTTTCATAAAGCTTTGTTCAGCAGGTGAGCCATTTAGAAAGTATGGAGTTCTGTCATAGGCTTTGTGTATTGAAGTTCTTAAACTAATTTAGCAAGATTATTGCTAACCATGTAGCTATATGAAAAACCATTTCCAATTTTTGTGTCCAAAAGTAGTTTGGTTCCATACACTTCTTATTTAATTAAGATGTAACTAGCTGCTGCATTATGAGACTTGAGTTTTGCATCTGGACATATTATGAGTGAAAAATGACAATATGGTAATTCCCTTTTTATAACAGATCTTCAATGATGCCTCCAAGCTTGCATTAGTAATTTTTTTTCATTTAATTCAGCCACCAATTGAATTTCAGCCATGTACATGATATTACGAATACATAGCTATCCAAATATATTTGTTGATAAATGTTTGCATCCATATAAATATCTGTTGTTGTTTTGTTTTTTTAAAGACAGATCCAAGATCCATCATCCTGCTTTGCATTCGAATGTGTGCACACCTACAGGATCTGATGAGATGTTGGACTCCAGTGACTGCTCCTTGTCCCTGGACAATCTGTTTTTTGAGAAACCCATTGTGCACAAAGTGTGAGTAGAAAGAGATAGCCCAAATCAACTCTCTTCTTTCTCTCTCAGCTGCTTATCAGTGTTTTTCCCTCTGGGTCGTATTTGACAGAAAGCCACTGCACCAGGAGGCCGATCCATGGAAGCTGAAAGTGCCTCCATGTCTCTCTCAGATTCCATCTACTCAGGATTTGCAGGAGGAGGCAGAGTCACTCTCTGCCCTATACAGTATGTTGTTCTCTGGATTAGGGTGAATTCCTTTTCACCTGACTTGAGTAAACTGCTCAGTATCTGGCCAATTGAAGCCCTACTAAATTTAACTTTATGACTCACTGAAACGATAGCTTGAATAGACATGAAAGCTTTCCCAGTTTTCCTTGACTTGCATAAACAAACTGGGATCTGGTTCTTATGATATGTTCTCAAAGTATTTAGCATACCTGCAATGGTAAATTCCCTTCTTTAAATTCTTTTCATCTCACCAAATCAGTTTGAGAGTTACACCCATAAAAAGCACCAAATTACAGCTATAAACATCTTGATTTGATAAAACTCTCTCTCCCTTTTCTGTGCTGCTCACAGGTTTCTCACAGAAACCCAAGAAGTTTCTTCCTCCTTTTAAAGTATCAGATGGCCTTAAAGTATTATCAGAAATCAACAGTTCTTACAGTTTTAGCAATGACAAGAAAGAGATTGAGGAGACGCAGTGTGGCAGTAACAGTAACAGCATCAGCAGATGTAATGGCCTCTGGGGAGGTGAAGAGTTCAGGGATTACTCTCAGGGTGCCTGTCAGAGTGGCAGAGGTGGAGATGAAACCCCGCAGGACTCTGGTCATGCGGCCATCACCACGAGGTGTTTGTCTCTGGACTGCAGCAAAAGCCCACCTCTACGGAGAAGGCAAGTGCTGAGATGACATTTACATGACTGTGAATTAAAGACTGTGTGCACATTGTTTTCAGTCTCGCTGTACTGCATATTTTGAAAGATTAGAAGAAATCTACACTTGGGGGCAGAAACTGTTTTCAGATCTCAAAACATTTAACTGCCTTGATATGTGGCCTTAAGTACAAAATGGTAGAAATTGAAGGCAATAAAAATCAGGTCAACAAGGATTTTCTTTCCTTGGAGGTGGATACAGAACATGATTTTTTTTAAAAATGCTTAAATTAGCAGGATTAATGTTATTCACTATTTTAAAGCCTTGTTTCCAGTTTTTCCCCATCCAAAAAGGCAATGTAGTGCTGACTCACTCTTAATCCTTGAAATTGTTGGAATCCATGATATGCTTAGTTGGAACTACAGTGCATCGTGAAAAGGTTTGATTTTTACATAACTGGACATTTCATTAGAAGAAAATGAAAAGATGCTAACTATCCCCCTCTTTAGCCTTATTGCCACAGGCCAGAATGCTTGGCCTTCCTCAAATAAGCCTCCAACCTTTCATCAGCAACAGCAGTTTTTCCTCTTTCATTCTACCTTCCGACTCTTTCAATTCTTTATTCCCTCCCTATCCTCTCCTCCCTCCTACAACAGCTTGTTCAAGGTTCAGGTGTTGAACAGTGGAGGTGACTTGTCAAACACGGATGACCTCAGTAGCAGCGGCAGCAGCAGCCAGAAAGCATCCAGACCTCAAACTTTTCTCAGTCAGGTTACCATGGCGACAGTGCCTCCTCCTCTTCAGCTGCCATGGGCGACAGTTAGCCAGGCAGCTCCTCCTTTCCCCCCAAAGCCCCCCTTCTCACCCCCTCCTCTGAGCTCATCTGCAGCGAGTGGCCGACCCCCGCAGCAGCCGACATATGCAGAGATGCCGGACAAGGGCACAAAGAGAGCCTTCGTTCCGCCCATGACGCCTCAGCCGCTCTGCATACAAGGTGCTGCACTGCATTGACACAGTCACAGACAGGCGCCGTGCTCACAGTCTATGACTGGTTTACCAAATACCTCTTATATAGCTTCTGTAAAGTGTTGCAGCTAATGAGTATGCCAATGTCTAGCCATGGCAGCAGCTGCCACAATGTGTTAGGGTGTGATGAGGTGAAATGAGGTGAGCTCTCCCCATTGACCGCTCCAGTGTAATGAAACATGCTGGTCACAAGGTGGTGGATAGAAGCAAGTAGAAGGAGCAGGCAGTAACAGTAGAAACCTTGTAGTCTACAGTCATTTTTTTAAACACAATTCCTTACTGTTATACCTTAAAAATGCTGAACGTTTCATTACGTAAAATGGCATTGGCTCAGGGAGAGTGAGACTGAAAATGAAAGTCTGACGATTGTTCGAATTACATTTTAGGTTCATCGGGGTCAGAAGTTTTGCGACCAGTTTCTGAAATCCGTATCCTTTTTGTTGTAAGTTAATACAATTTAAAAGTGAGAGATGAGCCGTGAACGGTGCTAGTATCCTTGCAATGTAGTTTCACAACTGATGTGGTTTGATTTCCTGAACTATGCTAACACAGCGTCTAGGTTCAGATCCGTCTTCAGTGAGTTCCCGTTTTTCAACTACGTTCAGTCCAAAGCACTAGATGACGTAAGCATTATCTGAAAGCCTTTATAAACAGATTGCTGAGGAATATGAATAACACAGTAGTTTCATTGTCTTGTTATAAGCCATGACCATTTGACCGGGAGTGTAATTATGTTTGGTTTGTTCACAGGTTCTTTACACAGGTAAGAATTTTGTAGCGTGTGCTCCTACTGGATCTGGTAAAACAGTGCTGTTTGAGCTGGCCATCATTCGCCTTCTAATGGAAACGTCCGAGCCTTGGAGAGACGTCAAAGCTGTCTATAGTGAGCGTACAGTATTATTTGGTATAACTTGTTAGAATTCCACTAAAGCCCCAATTTAAGGAGACTTGGCCCAAAATAATTCTTTATACTCACAGAATATATGACATTGCATTTGAAAAGTCATATTTTCCAGTCTCAATATTGGTGAAAATAATTCCTACTCAGGAAGTTTAGAAACCTTTGCTGAAACTTTGGAGCTTTTTCTGTCATTTATAACTGGTTCAAAACACATCTGATTTTCTTTATTGTTTATACGCCTTGCCAGTGTAAACAAACTGTCAGCTCTCTGTATCAAAAGTGCGAGGAAAGAATGAACTCCATAAATCTTAATTTAAACAAAACCAGCTAAGGCAACATTGTTTTGACACAATACACCTGACTGCAATCACACACTGGGGCTTTAAACATTTTTTCTTCTGACTTGCTCATTGTGTATCATTTCCAGTGTTTTGATTTTTGAGCCAGTCTTGTAAAAAGATTCCTTGTTTTTTTCTTGCCAGTGGCTCCTATCAAAGCTCTTTGTAGTCAGTGCTTTGAGAACTGGAAGAAGAAGTTTGGTCCTCTGGGGCTGAGCTGTAAGGAGCTAACGGGTGACACAGAGATCGATGACTTCTTTGAGATTCAGGACTCCCACATCATCCTGACCACGCCTGTGTGTGACACCATACGGCATTTCCACTGAACAAATGCAAAAATGTTTGAAGGAGTGGAAAGATTAAAGCCAAAAAATAAAAAAAAAAAATACCACCTGAAGTTTTACCTGAGAAAATAATGTTGTGCTTATTGGTCCTTCAGGAAAAATGGGACAGCATGACAAGGAAATGGAAGGATAACAGTCTCCTGCAACTAGTCAGGCTTTTCCTTATTGATGAGGTCAGTGTGTTAATCAGATATTTTGTTCACAGGCCCTTTTTTCAGTGTTTATAGTTTCTCAAACTCAGCCTGCATTATGGTGGATGCTCACCGTGCCAGAAGATGTACCATTCACATTGTGTTTTATTATGCCACGTTGCATCATTGCAATCCTTAGCCTCGCCTCAGCACTATATTTCACTTGAGGTAAGCCGTTAAGAAGTTATAGCACATCATGTTCTGGGCCCGTGTGTTATGAGAGTGCATATGTACCCTGTCTAGTTCTGTATATACAATAGAAAACAATGATAAATAATGGGTTGACTTTATTTTACCTGCATTTCATTCTTCCAGGTGCATGTGGTGAAAGATGCAACCCGCGGTGCCACCTTGGAGGTGGTTGTGAGCAGGATGAAGGCAGTAGACACTTACAGGACAGCACAGAATGCACAGGCACGCCTCTCTATGCGGTTTGTGGCTGTATCAGCCACCATACCCAACATCTCCGATGTAAGTGGCTGACACAGAATCACTCACCACTTTCTCCTGCATTGTATCTCTAGTATAAATCAGTAGCCTGCTGCCGATTCTTGAACTGTCTGCCTGTTATTAGATAGCTGACTGGCTGTCTAATGAAAGCGGTCCAGCCACATATCTGGATATGGATGAGAGCCATCGTCCTGTGAAGCTGAGGAAGGTGGTTTTGGGATTCCCCTGCAATCCAACCCAAACACAGTTTAAGTTTGACCTGTCACTCAATTACAAGATGGCCAACATCATACAGACGTACTCTGACGAGAAGCCTGCTCTAGTGGTGGGTTCGGAAACTGGGACGAACTGTGTGTTCTTTTTTTGTGCATGTGTTTGCTGTCCTTTTTAATTAAGATTACTTCATGGTCCAATAATTATGTTTTTCTGTAGTTTTGCTCTACCAGGAAAGGAGCCCAACAGTCAGCTGCAGTTCTGGCCAAGGATGCTCGATTCATCATGAGCATTGAGCACAAGCAAAGGTAAGTTCCTCAACAGTTCATCAAAACATTTTTCCATTGTTTGTCTTGGTTAATTTCACTGAAAATTTCTTTTTTTTGTTACTTTGGAATGCTGTTTAGGTTGATAAAATATGCCAACTCTATTCTGGATTCAAAGCTGAGAGGTGAGTCTTTTGGGGCAGACCCTGTCTGAAACTTCAAATGGTAAGAGTCCTGACACAGTAAGAAAGCATGTTAATTTGAGTGTGGCTATAACTACCAACTATATAACATAACCTTGTATTGTGTTTGTGATCCAGATCTGGTGTTGTTAGGAGTTGGTTACCACCATGCAGGAGTTGACTTGTCAGATAGGAAGGTGATAGAAGAGGCCTTCACTCAGGGAGACCTCCCTGTCCTCTGTGAGACTTTGTCATTGACACAGTTTTTTCCCATTTTGTAAACGGATATGAGACTATATAAGTATGCAACATAATCCTGTGTTTATATTTTCTTTGTAGCGCCTCAAGCATAAACAGGAAAGACAAGTATCACAGGTTACAACAACCGAGTCATATAGTATTTCAGCCATAACGTGTTGAGACATCACCAGGCCTCTGCCAAAGCTTTGTCTGTCAGAAATGTAAAAAATAATAAATGCCAATGCCTGTTTAATGGTAATATAATATGCAGAAAGTATAAAATGACCCATTTATAATTGTCTATACTGGTGTGTTTTTTCAGCCCCCATCATGAGTAACAAATGAGACTGAAACTTCATAACTTTCATTCTGTTTCTGATTTGACGGTTGCATTATGAGACACATTAAAGGTCATAAAAATGACATCTCCATATCACATAACACCAATATTGGTAAGCTGATATCCCCTGATATTGATCATATGCCGACTTATTGGTGCATCACATTAATGCAAAACAATCAGAAGCCTTTACCACTTATTGGCATGATTTACAATAAAGTTTTTAATAGGTTTTTTGTTTTTTTGTTTTTTTAATGGGCACTGAATTTGTGTTCTTATATCCTAGTTACCACCAGGACTCTGGCCATGGGGGTGAACCTGCCAGCTCATCTGGTGGTGATCAAGTCCACCATGCAGTATGTTGCAGGCTCCTGTGAAGAGTACAGTGAGGTCGACCTGCTGCAGATGATAGGCCGAGCTGGAAGACCGCAGGTATTGGCACAACAATAATGGAACATTTAATTCATCTCTGTGGAACAGTTTCTTCTAACCATTATTCAGGCTAACATTTAGGTTTTAAAACATGCACATTTGCTTAATTGTTAAATTGCTGCCTTTGTTTTTTTCCTTCTCTAGTTTGACACATCAGCAACTGCCGTGATCATGACCAAGCTTCAAACCAGAGACAAGTACATGAAACTTATGAATGGGATGGAAATCATTGAGAGCAGGTATAATGGATAGTAACTGTGTCACTAGGTCCTCTCTGGTCTTTCTGTCGTTCTCTCTCACATACGAATTCAAGGAGAAAGATCATACATGAGGTTACAGTTCACCTTATTTCCTCAGCTTACACAGTCACCTGGTGGAGCACCTGAATGCTGAGATTGTTCTCCAAACCATCAGTGATGTCAACATGGCTCTGGACTGGATACGCTCCACCTTCCTCTACATCAGAGCCCTCAAGAACCCCACACACTACGGTCAGAGCTCAAAGCACAAGTACACATAAAACATCAAAATTAGTGTCCACTTTCTTTGTCATTACGGTTTGTAAAGTCAATACAGTGTGCTCCAACTCCCATTTCAGGTTTCTCTGCCAACTTAGACAGACATGGAATCGAAGCAAAATTGCAAGGTGGGCCACAAGCATGTTGCTACTGAGATGACTCTATAACAATTAATTAATCAATTAATTACTTACTTAGTTAATTCATTTAAACCAGAATCCTGAAGCCACTTATCATCCAAGCTCTGCTTCTGTCTGTAGCTGGAACAACTGTACATGCTACTAACACTGCTTCTCTGTTGTAGTTTAAGGTGACCACTGTTCACATCTTCTCTTTAGAACTGTGTCTGAAGAACCTCAACTCTCTGTCCTCCATTGGTCTCATCGACATGGATGAAGATATTAACATCAAACCAACAGGTAGAGGGAAAATTTGTTACTGATGAAAATTGTTATCAGTTGTGTGGATGACATTTACACCTTTAACTATGCTCTTCTTTTTCAACTGACCTGATCTGTTAAGTAGTTTATTTTTGTTCGTCACAGAGGCCGGCAGGTTGATGGCTAGGTTCTGTGTTGCCTTTGATACCATGAAGCAGTTCTGCAAAGTGTCTGCCACTGAGAACCTGTCTGACCTGGTAGGTTTCCTGATACGACTGCACAGTGCTGATGTGTTTGACGTTACTGTAGACGCAGTAACATTTTGTTGTGATATACCGGATTCCTGAAAAGCAAATGAAATGAAATGCACGCTGTATATTGCATTGTATTACTAAAACATGGTATTCAGATCAAAAGTGCTTGTACGCACAGATTGAGCTGGTGTCGAAGAGCAGAGAGTTCAGCGACATTCAGTTGAGGATGAATGAGAAGAGGCCTTTGAACACTTTGAACCGGGACAAGAACAGAGTCACCATCAGGTCAGATACATTTATGGGATGGACAGTATCTTAGGCTCTGTTTGCTGAGTCCCTGTGCACCATCTTAATTTAACTTTTGGATGGGAAAGGCATAATGATGGATTTAGCCATAGTAAATATTATTTATATGTATTTTTTTAGGTTTCCCATTGAGGGAAAGATCAAAACCAGTGAGATGAAAGTGAACTGGTAGGTTTATTCATTCTGTGCTTTCCCTGTGGAAAAGCAGTGTTGAATAAAAAAGGAATACTGATTTATGATTTTTTTCCCTTTTTGTATAAATGTGCTTATGAATTCCCCATGCTCTGTCCACTGTACATGTCATCCATTCATTGCCATGTCTTCAGCTTGATTCAGGCTCAGCTAGGCTCCATCTCAATTCAAGAGTTTGGACTTACACAAGACACAGCAAAGATCTTCAGGATTGGGATGCGCATCAGCAGATGTATGTTGCATAAATCAGAGACAACATGTGAACAAAATGTTCTCTGACTGTATCTTTTTAAACTTTGTATTTTTATCTTTATCAGGTCTGTCAGAGTATCTGAGTCAGCGATCCAAGACCGGTTTCTCTGCTCTGCTCAACTCCCTGATCCTCGCTAAGTGTTTCAGATCAAAGCTTTGGGAGAACTCACCCTATGTTTCCAAACAGCTGGAGAAGATAGGTGGGTACTTTGCTATGCCAGTATGCTACTCATAACATAGACTGCCTTATATCTAAGCAATGTAAATATAATAATAAAATGTATTTTTAGTGGTTGTTATACACACACTGGTATATTTCAATCAAAGATATCTCTGCCACATTTGCTGTAAACATTTGATAATAACAGACTGTGTGTTTCAGGCCAGACTCTGTCAGCTGCCATGGTGAACGCTGGACTCACCTCTTTCAGCAAACTAGAGCAAACCAACCCTAGAGAGCTTGAGCTGGTCAGTCTGTGTAATATTTAAAAAGAAAACACTTTCTGATAGTTCAGAGCATTTGATTTAACCATTATTTGAACTAGATTTTCAGGTTATTTGATATCCTTTTTTGTGACTTCCTTTCTCTCATTACAGATTCTCAACAGACATCCACCATTTGGCAACCAAATCAGAGAATCTGTCACACACCTCCCAAAGTATGAAGTTACTTTGGAGCAGGTAAAAGGTGCTGCAGAAAATTACTATCACAGGGACAAGTACATTATATTCTATCATTTAATAGAGCTTTTCTCTTTTTGTTCGTCAGAAGGAGTTACTGGAAGTAAGGATTCACTGGATAGTTCTTTTACTCTTCATTGTCTTTCTTTTAAGTTGTTGCTGTATTTTACAGCTTCCAAGGTATAGCTGTGCTACAGCGGAGATTGTGGTGAAGGTGAATCTAAAAAACCAAGCACAGCTGCAGTCCAGGAGAACAGCTCCAGACCACCACTACATCTCTCTGATCATCGGAGACTCTGACAACAATGTGGTCTTTCTACAGAAACTCACGTGAGAAAAAACTATTTGTGTCCCAGGCCCCCGACAAAATTTACTTTCTTTCACTTACCCTGTCTTTCACTAACATTCTGGCACATTAGACTTTAGGTAAAAAAAAAAACAAAAAAAAAACTTGGTTTAAGAATTACCAATAAATTGATTTTCAGCAGGCATCCTCCAATTTTGTTTTTCAGGGACTTGGTGCTGTTGAAGTGTGGTAGCTGGTCGAAGAAGATTGAGGTGGCGAGGGCCTCGAAAGGAGAAGAGATCAGTGTCAATCTCATCAGCTCAGAATATGGTAAGGCCCTAAACCATGGAAATATTATAAAGGGGAGAGACAATATGTTGTGTTGTTCCTTTTGTTCAACATTTGTTATGCAGTGTATATCTGTCTTATAATGAATTGAAAATATAAAAACAATTATATCATTTTTCCATACAGTTGTCAGTTCTTCTGTATTAAAAGATAGCTGACATTAAAATTCACCAAGCAGTTGTTGCACTTCTGTAATGTGCATCTTGTTTCTGCACACCCTGTCTACACTCTTGGACTGTCTGTCAATGTTATGTAAGCAGCTAACGTACATTTACAGCACTTCCTGCTTTTTCCTCTCTCATAGTGGGCCTCGACATCCAGCAGATGTTCAAAGTGTACCACTCTGGATCAAGAAGGTTTGGTGCTGGAAATCCATACAATTTACTGTATGATCCTACTGGACAGAGACCACAGCACTCTGCACCGAAACCACAGGCTACAGATCAGGCTACACCTCGGGGGGAAAATGTCACATCTGCTACAGACCAAGGCACTGCACTGTCGCTTTGTTACTGATGATTGTGTTGATCCTGAAATATGAAGTAGTTTATATTGATTAAGTGTTTCTTTGGAGGTAGATTGATATTTTACATGTTTTTTTCAACTAAAATGTGACAAATTTCCAATCAGATGTAGGCAACAAAAGACAGTGCAACCACTTCTGCAAGAATAAGGATCTCTGTGGCCACGACTGCTGTGAGTGCAATGTCACATCTTTCACTGCGTTCATGTCTTTATTATGTCATTTATATATCTAACTCTGAATTACTTTGTGTGCCTGTCAGGATTATAGAGATGTTCTTCCTCTTGTCTGTCAGTCAGAGTTTATATGTCTCTTCCTCCCCCAAGGTAAAGTAGGTGTAACTGTGGCACGAAAGAGGTCAGCAATTCAAGAATCCATTTTCTCGTCCTATTTGAAAGACCTGAGGAGCAGATGTGACACATTAGCGCAGACTCCTGTCAAGCGCCTCAAGGTGAGGAAGACAAAAGAAATGATTTATGACACAGGAACAGAAAACAAAGTGCACTTATGCAAGGTACTCATCTCCGGCAAACATTTCATGTTGAATCTGTAGAAGATGCTAACGAGTAAATGCCATGTCGCCTCCTATCCACAACTCCAGATGTGGATATCATTGCATTGTTGTGTGTTTTTAAACAACTGTTGAAAATGAGAGTGGCAGCCATAATGCGACGAACAAGGAAAGAGTCTTTCTCATTCGCTTGTAATTCCACAGAAAGATAAGAAAACCTTTCAGTATTACTATGCTGAATGAGTGTGTGTTTGACATTCTTCCTCAGATGAAAATGAGTGAAGAGTCTGTGTCTGTCAACATGCAGGAGTTTGCTTACAAACCCAAAGAGAGGCTTCCTGCTGTTTACTGGTATATACACTGACATTTTAGACTTTAAATGGGTCCCTAAACAAGTGCTGCAACTTAGTATAAAATGTGAAACGTAGTTTGGTTTCAATTAACTCTGATGGTCTGACGGTTAATTATATTATTTTTATGTGATCTGCAGGTATGGGGTAAATCACCATGAGGCTTTAGTGACACCTCACACTGAGACTGTGGATCTGACAGGAGAAGACTGTGTTCAGCTGACAGACGCGGTTCATCTGGACGACTTTGACAGTGGTAAAAGCAAGTGGCATGAAGAAACAGACTCTGAACTCTACCAGTTTCCATTTATTCCAGGGTTTAACCATCACATGTTCCGTGACTGTGTATTTCTCTGTCACTCTCTCTCTCTCTTTGTCTCTCTCCTTATCAGATTATGTTGGGGACATGCACAGGATGATGGAAGAGCCCGTCCAATCCCCTGCTGCATCTCACGCTGTCCATCAAAGTATCATCAAATAACTTAACTCAAACTCATTAGTAGACAGACCATAGTGGCGGTTTGCAGGTGGTAGCTCATTAACTACCAAATCTCATATACTTTCCAGTTATTTTTCAGTGCATACTGCATAGGTTTAGGTTTCCTAGCCATGGTTATCAGTTCATTTCAGTAAACTACCATTAAATCTTTGAAATTACATTTACAGCACAGTACAGTGCATTCATAAACCAAGGATATTAAAAAACAAATGTGGCTAATGAAAAAGGTTGTTCTTTGGCTGCAGACTTTTAATTTTGGGGGCCAGAGCCTGCATGAATGCACTAACAGAGAGAGAGCATTTGAAAGTGGTGAAATGTTTATAGTATTCATGGACCTTCCTACCTTAGGCAATTCAGGTTTCTCAGAGTGGATGAACCCGGGAACGAGTGGATGGAGTCAGAGCCCTGAACAGCATCCAAACCACGTCAATACGACCAACGCAGCTCACTCAGAGAGGTCTACTGGGTTAACCAACCAGGCCAGTCACTGTGAAACTAACTCATCCTCGCAAGTACCAACTGTCAGCTTTGACCTTGGAGATGAGTGGGACAACTGGGACGACTTTGATGATGAGAACTTGGTGCATGCCAGCGAGACATCATTAGCCTCATGCACAGCTAACGCTAAACCTCAAATCCAGCAGTCTGATGAGTACAACATGCCAGGTAGAGTGAAGACATTTATTTAAGGAGGTAGATCAGTGTGTGGATTGCCAGCAGTTCATTTTTTAATTATGTTTTCATAAAGTGCTACATTATGTTATGAATTTCATAACAATACATACATTTTATGTGTAGGCTTTGCCGCTACATCAGCACCACTATTCCTCAGTCCCTCACAAGTCAAACCCTGCGTAACCGCTGCCAGGATACCACTGAGGTAAGGCCAGAAAACATGATGCTCATTTTACCTCTAATTAAGGTGGAATTGTCTGTTTCAAACACCAGTAATCAAATCATGTGTGAAATATGTCAAATCTCTTCTCAGAAAACACAGAGTTGTCCACTGAGGTTTCATATTGTAGTGAAGACAATAAAAGCTTTTGTCATATTTTTGTGTTTTAGGTCGATTTCACCAAATGGAAGTCCTGACAGCAGAAAACCAGGACCAGGACCCTCACTGGTCACAGTCAGACCACAGAACAGAATCACACTCAACTGGAATAAAAAGGTGAGTATGTGTGTACACAGATCTTCTTGACATTTAGTGGCCACATTTGCATACATAGGAAAAAACTATTGTTTACATCGTTATTCATGTGGACTTTTTTCTGATTTTGATAACTCTGTAAATCTCACACTGTGGAAACACAGTGGAGCTGCCTGGTTTACATAATGTACATATTACAGTATTACTGTCTAGTCTGCTTAACTGTGTAAACATCTTGAGCATCTTACTCCTTGAATTGTTTTCAGCTGCATTGGTGCATTTAGATGTCAAAATTACACAGTAAAATGTACCGTTAATGTTGTTATTTTCCTGATGAGATTTTCTCTCTGAGAACAGGGAGTTAGTCTGTTAGTTTCCTAATAGCTAATGGGGTTACTGACTCCCAGGTTAAGCTTAATGAAAGATGCCTGCAAACAGCTTCACCTTTCTAAAATCTTAACCGGGGCTACGTCAGTGTGACACTTGCCTTTCTTCCTTCTTGTGCAGAGACCAAGCTTCTTCAGTGAAGAGATAATGGTAAATACACCAGAAAATTTCCCCAAACAGACGCACAAGGCCCGGGCAGCCACAAGGTTTGATTTCTTCTCATCAGTGGGAGTCCCAGCCAACGCCAGCTCATGTGTCAACAGAAGGTAGTGTTAAATTTAATTAAAAGGCTTTTATTTTGACTAATTAAAATAGTCAAAATAAAAGCCTATAGTAAAGCCTATAATAAGTTTTTCTTTAATAATAAAGACTAATCTAAATGGAATTCACCTGATTAATGGATATACTTTCTCTCTTTTTGTTACATACTGCATCTTCTGCATCAACAGCAAAGAGGAGGAAGCTTTCCTTGGGATATTTGATGGTATATTTTAGAAGTAGTGCTTGTTTAACTCTACTATGAATATGTCACGAACAAGTGTTTTCTTTGTGTTCATCTTTCTTTAACCTGTGAGCTTTACATCTAGAGTAGGATACTGTTTTGGAGTCATGTTATTATATATTTATATTGTAAATGAAACAAATTGTTACTAATGTAATGTATTTATTTATGTATTTATTAACAAAGTCTGTTCATTGGAGGATACAGTTCATTTATGGGTAAATTCTAAAAATGTGAGCTTGTTTTGTTTGAATTGGAGTAACTTTATGCACTTGTGTTTTATGTAAGTAAATCAGATCCATCCACTCACTCGCCATAGAAAGTCCACACTGCAGAATGAGTGGGTCACAGAAACTAGTGTTTGCAGTTTTGTTATTAAAACCACCCAGCTCATGGAGTTATGGATATATTACCAGTTTAATCCACAGTGTGCTCTAAACTGTCAAAGGTTTGGTCATATATAACTGTGGTGGCAATCACAGTGTGGCTTATGGGGGATGTGAAGTGATGAAAAGGGAAGTGGAAATACAGCAGATAAGAGCTCAGAGTAAGATCATATATACAGAGGCTGATTGTGAGTCAGAGAGGAGGAACTGATGAAAGACGGAGAACAGGAAAACAACCCACAAAAGAATCCGAGCAGGCAAGCGAGGGCGAAGTAATAGTTGATTGATTTAAAGACGCTAGTTACTTTCTTAGCAGGGGTAGTAAGTGCTACAATGGAGGTTCCATTCTGAGAGAATACAAATAATCGTTCATATATCAGCAGATTGACATGGGAGGAGGTGAGGAATGATCTCAGTATTCACATGTCATTTGTGTCCAGGAAAGATGGTTGAGACTAAATTTGGATTTGAGAATATGATATGTTTCTGTGATGGGTGGGTCAGAGTATGGGGGAGGATATGCAACATTTATTAGAAAGTATTTCATTTAAAGAAGTGAGCAGAAGAAATGAGCACAAATTTGTAACTGTAGAGATATGAACAAGTGAGGGAGAATTTGTAATTATTTGTTATTACAGTCCTGAGGAAACTAGATTTGAGTGGGTTAACTCAAAAGGAAGGGCGGGATGGTAATGGTGTGTAGGTATGTGGGGACTTTAATAGCACATTACATCTGAAAATGGTGAGGTAACAAAATAACAGGTAGAAGAAAAGAGCATGTTTTGTTTAAATGATGGGAGAGGGACTAGACTAGATGTGCACACTGGGACCACTTAAATACTAGATTTATCCTTAGTATCTTGAAATTTAGCAGGAACACATGAGTGGGATGTTTCAGCTCATCCTCAATGAAGAAGCTGGAGGTGGTGTAAGCTCAAGCTTTGAGAGACTGTTGTGGTGCTTTCAAAACGACTACTCTGTCTGCTCTTCAGGTCGAGGTGGGTGAGGTGTAGCTGCATCTTAGACGCACACACTGAATGATGAACTACTGGATAAACCTTCAAGGGCATTCTGTGGATTGATATCCAGCAGTTAAAGTTTGTCTTCCATACTGAGAGAGAAAAAATGCCAAATGGGAGGGTTTTTCATGGAGAAGTGAGAAAATAGCTAGACACAGGACAAGCTTCTGTTAAAAGAAGAACATTTGTCTGTATAGACAGTAGAGATTATGACAATTGCAACAGCAAGTTACAGATTAAAAAGGTTATTCTTTGTACAGATTCCTGTTCTGCATGTAATGTCGTAGCAGTTATTTATATCTCATAATAGGCAGGATATAGTTAATGAAATACATGAAACTCAAAAAAATATGAATATTTTGAGAACATTTATGTGGATATCATCTCACATAGGGCCTGGTCCACAGTCCAGCATAATAAGTGGCTGTGATGCAGCCTAATGCTTGTTGCCATCCGTGATAAAATGGTAAAAAGAAGCAGAAGAGACCTATTGGGTCACAGAATCTGGTGTAACAACGGAACCACGCACCCGGACGCTGGGTTTCTACACCTCCTGTTTGCATCGTTCAGCTTAAAGGCTTCATGACAGACGTGCAGGTCTGTTCAGGTGCTCACTCTGAAATTTAAGATAATTGCCATATGTTCCAATACCTGGATCATTCAGGGTAAGATTTACGAGATACGATGCATGAAAGCGTGACCTGACTGCATGCCGGTGTTTTTTTTTTCCCCTGAGACAGCATTATATTATGTGAAGCAGTTTTCAGTATACGCCGCTGACTGCATCAGAAAAGTGAAATTAGCATTAGCGCTGCCGGTGTAAGCTAATGCGGCTGATACTGTTCTTAAGAAACAGCTGAGCTTTCCCAGCGAAGCGCGTGTCGACGTGCGTATCATTTTAGACGTATGACGTAAGTACTGTCATGTGAGGCGTCCGTTTATACCACGTGACGGCTTTTGGCGTTTGGGTTCGAATCATAGACTTAATAGTTGTTGGTATAACACCGATTGACATGTTTGCGTGAGAATTGGGCCAGTTTGGCCACATTTTGATCTTTCTCTCAGTAACTGGACGAGGATCCACGGAAACTGGGAAAGACAGAAATTAGTTGATGTACTATTAACATGACACGTCAACAAATGAACCTTTTCTCGAACCACTTTGCTGGTGCACCGAGATCAAATCCTTCACTGTATCATCCTGATTGTTCATATTATAAATCCACCATGCTGCACACACATCTATTGCAGATTGTAAATCCCACCTGAGAGGCAAACGTGTAATTTGTAATATCGGGCAACATAAATGAAATTTGACTTGACTAATGTTTTTCCTAATGTAGATATCTTGTGTGTCAAATCTGTGGAATGGGATCTGACCGACTCCACCTCAGAGTTTCCCTCAGGATGTTCTCACCTTCAGGTAAATGCATACAACAACCCCAAAGCCATACGTAACAGTCATCATAAAGCATTTTTGTCAATATGACATTGCATACACTTTTAAAATCACTGTTATAAAACCTTATTGTCCTTGAGAATCGTTTTTACATTTTTTTTGTCTCCAAAAAATCTCCACTTGTTTTTAGTAAAGTGTTGCTCATGTAAATTGAATCACACCCACAGTGTCCTAATCCCTACAAAGTCTTACAACATCTTAAATTTGATTTGATTAAACTGAATATTATAAAATATCTAATTCTGATAAGTCTTGAGTTGGTGCTTTGGCCCATTAGAAATCATATTGACTTACAGGTTTTCATGCTGTTTATTTAACAAAGTTGTAAGATCTGCACAGTTCAAGTCTTTGAGTGATTATGTAAACTTGAAGTTCATTTCCGTACTGGAAGGCCAGTCACCGCCACCACACAGGAGACCATTGACCTCATTCACCTGATTTAGCACCCTCAGACCACTACCTCTTCCCCAAGATGAAGACTGAGCTCAGTGGTCGCCATTTTGACAGTGATGATGACATCATTGTTGCTGTGGACCACTTTCTGGAGGTCCAAGAAGCCAACTTCTACAAAGAAGGTATCCGTATGCTCCACGACCGCTGGACTAAGTGTGTAAATGTACTAGGTGATGTGCTAGGTTTTCTAAAATAGATTCCTTCTACCTTAGGCCATGAACTTATCAGTGATTCTGTCTTGTTGCAGAGCATTTCATCAGATGATGAATGGAACTGATGCAGTTCTGAATACATCATCTGTCCGTCCCAGACGCACCCCTGCTATACTTGAATGACATACTGTGGTTTATTGCTGCTTAATGCTGTTTGTCATAGTTGACTATGCATTATTCTGCCTAAGTTGTAATTTTTATTAGTACATTTAATTTTTTTTTGTTGTTATCAGTTTACAGTTTATGTGTGGTTTTGAATTGAACAAGTTGACACGACTGCAGGTAACACTGCCGGATGTGAAATAAGATGAGCTTTTCTAGCTTAATGCTGACTTCAGTAAAAAAAAAATGGGAGATAATTGTAAGTATAATTGTAAGTCATCAATAACTGAATATTTGGCAGTATAGGAGGTCGACAAATCAGAGTATGTTTAACAGTATTTTACCAATACTTTGGCTCCCTTTTCACAATAGTTGCTATTATCAAATCAACACATATCAGGTGTATTGAACTGAATTCAGGGCAATGAAGTCGCACTAGACTCAGAACTATAGGGGTGAGTAAAGGAACGATGGCAAAAAGGCAGACACACTCAACAGCATTTCAGAGATCAGATAAGTTTTTGTTTAAAGCACATTTTTATCTCATGAATAATCTTTGTGGAGAAATAGTCTTTTCATTCTCTTTGAAAATGCAACAGAACAAAAACTGATTAAGATTCTTTCTTTTTTCTGTTTGTTTTATACAAATGTTGCATTGACTTTGCTTTTGGAAACTGACAGTTGAGATCAAAACAAATCACTGCTGTAATCACTAAGGTTAATCATTTACATGTCATAAACAAATTGGCAGAGGAAGTAAGAATACATGATAATTTTACAAATTATATATAAATATTTCCTAATTTCTAATATAAATACCACATAATGGGTTGTATAATAGATGCAGCGTAAGACTGAGATAAAAGGTTATAACATACAGTGTATTCCCGAACTGGTTGACAGTGAAATAGAGGGAGAAAGATTGACTTAATAATGTAATTTATTAAAACTGTCAATAACAAATAAACAGTGGGGTGTGAAAATCAGCGATGTTTGCCAATGCAGGTATGTGTGTTGTGAGCTAGAGAGGTGATGAATTTGCAATGAGATGGTACAGGGTGGATGTTGGAAGGGGGCTTCAGAATGAATACATGGGCCAATATTTACAGTGTGGAATAGGTTGGTGGACCACATCAGCTGACAACTCTCCAATGTCAATCAGTTTTCCTGTGTCACAGCTGGGTATTATGTACTCCGGTCCACGCTCCAACATAGTAGGTGGCGGTAATGCACCTTTAATACCGTAAAATGAAGGAGAAGCAGCCGGCGCCAACTTGACACACGTGATTTGCGCTAATGTAACGCGAGATGTGTGACGTCACTTTTAGCGCGGAGTTTGGCGGAAAAGCTTCACTACAAGTCGAAACAAACAAGTTTACTCAGCTGCAGACGGAGTGAGTTTTGGATATTTAATGCTTCACGGACGGAGAATAAGCTCATGACTGTATTGCGCTTTTGAGAAACGCTCTTTTGAGAAACTTGCACTTTACGACCAACTAAAGCGGTGAGTTTCTGTTTTTACACGAGCTGTAGTTAGCTAGCTTGACAGACTGTAGCCAGCTGTAGCTTTTCTCTACTGTCTGAAATGACAGTACAAACAGCGCTCAGATAGGTTAGCAACTGCTGAATTAACTTCTTATCCTTCTGGCACTTTAATCAGGTAGTTCACTTTATGAAGTGGATATAGTTCTTCATGCACTGTATAACTAATCGTTTCTTCTTAAAGCTTGTTTGGCAGTGGCAATCTAATCATGAAGATATATTATAAATATAATGATAATATAAATAATATATACACATGAGAAATATTTCTTTTTTTTTTGTCATTAACATTTCTAGACCATTACAATGTCTTTGTGTTTTTCAGATGGACTTGTCTCCTGCCTGCACTGAGGGCATCAGCACAGATGGATGCATTATCAAATCTGACAGAGGTCATAGGAAAAGCAAAGTCTCCAGTGAGTTTGATTCTTTATGACTTAACTCTGATGTGAAAGAGACAAAAAGAAAGAAATATGATTAACATTTGAGTATAGATGCACCAGTATGTTAACATTTTGAGGAATATCGAGTTGAAAAGCAATATTTGTCCATGACATGATATTTTCTGCCAATATTTGTCAGGCAGGACTTTTTTAAAAATGTAGAGGTATGCCTCAAATAATAAAATAATCATTCTTAGAGGAAAGCCTGTAAGAAAGGTATCCCTGTACAGCTATCACCTTTCTTCTCACTACAGCCTGTACACCAATAGATACTGTTCTTGGCTGATCTGAGTGGAGGAAAATGTAGTGCAGGATTCAAAATAACATGCTGTACATCATTATTTTTCTGTTTTCTTCCAGGGGATGTGGAGATGGACATTGAGTTCCTCTATAAAGCTGTTCCTCAGCTGGCAAAGGTTTTCCGCATCATAGACAAAATTGGAGAAGGTACGTGCTATGCATAATTTTATAGAGTTTATATACAGTCTGCTGAAGAGAGACTGTTAAGATTTTATACATTTACTCGCTCGTTCACCTCATTGGATTTATTGGAGCAGAAGAAGTGATATGTTCATGACGTGTATGTGTGCGTCAGGTACATTCAGCTCAGTGTACCTGGGTGAGGCTCAGATGCAGAATGGGAGTAGAGAGATGTTCGCCCTGAAGCACCTCATCCCAACCAGCCATCCTACACGCATTGCTGCTGAGCTTCAGTGTCTCACTGTTGCCGGGTGAGTCTAAATACTACTATGTTTTGACATACAATATATTTCTCTCTGCCTGTAGACTGTCAAACAGCCTTTATGAACAGATGACTCAAATTCTTCAAAGACACATCATAACATTAAAATACATGAACAGATTTTGCTTTGTGTATTGTTGATGCTCGTTTTTTTTTAAATCCAGCCTTTCAGTTCTTTTAAACTCCTGATCACATTATACTTTATGTTTTACTGTTTTTGCTTTTATTCTTTTTTTTTTCTAGAAATGAGCGTTAGATGATTGTTATACAAATAACATATTCTATAATAAATCTTTTGGCAATTAGTTAAAAAGTTTTATGGGAGTCATTGTTCAATTTTCCTGCAATTCTGATTTTTGTAATATTTGGCTGGATAGATAGATAGATAGATAGATAGATAGATAGATAGATAGATAGATAGATAGATAGATAGATAGATAGATAGAGACTTTATTCATCCCCTTGGGGAAATTCACACTGTCAAAGACCTCCTTTTTGTGCTGCAGTTAGAGGGTTAGACCAGGTGTGTGCTCACAAATAGTGAGTCAAAGAACTTTTTTTGTATCATAGCAATTTAGCCTCCTTCCTTAAATGTTATATTTATGCCGTAGCAAATCAGTGCGTGGGTTCCTCATTTGTCTGGCATTGCATGATTCAACTAAACCTACGTCA
This sequence comes from Toxotes lorentzi, assembly GCA_037833715.1. Classification (NCBI taxonomy): domain Eukaryota; kingdom Metazoa; phylum Chordata; class Actinopteri; family Toxotidae; genus Toxotes; species Toxotes lorentzi. The sequence goes on from JBBMJY010000006.1 coordinate 7,671,808, forward strand.
ATACATTGATAGCTGGTTTGGCAGCAGGAAACACACTCATTTGAAAATATGCATGTGTATTTATTTTTGTTGAGTATTTTCGTTACGATTTTTGGAAGTGACCGACTGAAGATTGGCATCATCACTTGGAGAGAAATCACAGAACATACTGAAATAAGTTCTGTTGTCCCAATGCGTCTTTTTCTGTTTTCAGAGGCAGAGAGAATGTGATGGGGGTGACATACTGCTTCCGGAATGAGGACCATGTGGTGATTGTCATGCCCTATATGGACCATCAAGCTATTGTGGTATTTACGTTTTCAGTCTGTAATTTATTAATCAGGCACTAGTTTTCTTTGTTTAATTGTCATTTTTATGTTTGCTGGCATGTAACGGAAAACTTCTGATCCAATCCCAACGTATTAATCAGGACATCATCGGCTCACTGACCTTTGAAGAGGTCCGTCTGTACATCTACCACCTGTTGAAAGCCCTGAGACACATCCACCAGTTTGGTATCATTCACCGTGACATCAAACCAAACAATTTCCTCTACAACAGGAAAAGCGAAATGTGAGTAGTTGCGCCTCTCTGGATAATTCCAAGTGCTAAAGAGATGTTGAACAAAACTCTATTTTGGCAGCACATTTGGTGTTTCTTCAATTAATGGTTCCAGGGTCCGCTTATTTCAACTTTTGAAATGCCAATTAGGCATATAACAAATGAAACATTTATTAGTTTCCCTGTTTTTTAAATGTGTAAACGTGTAGGTATGCCCTGGTGGACTTCGGCCTGGCTCAGGGAACAACGGACACCCAGATCGAGCTGCTGAAGGTGGTGAGACAGAGGCCATTGCAGAAAGGTGGAGGGTCCACAGGGAAACAGGACACCACACAGCGGAGCAAAGCACCACCTAGACTCCATCCCAAAACTACCACCATCACCACAGCCTCAACCTCACTACCTCTGCCCCCACGTCAATCCACGGCCCTTCCACATTCTTCCTCTTCTTCCTCCACTACTACAGTCACCGCCACATCTTCCTCAGCCTCTCGGAAAGCACTAGTTAGAAAAGCACGTTCTGCCACCACCACCGTCACGTCCTCCACTTCTCGCACGAAACACACAAAGGTGCACTAAGTCGATATTTTATTTTTACATCCTCTGGTCTCTCTGGGTCTTTTCTTTGTCTGGAAAGAGCAAAATTGTTCACTCTTTTTATGTAATTAAAAGTGAATTGGGTATTGGGCTAAAGGTTTCTTGGATGGAGGTATCTGTGCATTGCTTTGTGTTCTGTTTTCTTTGCACTAGTGTGTTGGTTTTAGTTAAATTCTTCCATCCACGTTTGTTTTCTCTAGGATTTGACAGCACTGTGCAAAGTGCCACGGCCTGTGTTTGGAGAGAAGAACCTGAACAGCTGCACTCCAGCTCCCTCCACCGCCAAACAAGCTGCCATTAAGACAGAAGTAAGTCACTCTTTTCCTTTTCAAGTCATGGCAGTGAATTGATTAGACCAAAGACTGCAGCGCTCATTAAACATTTATCTGATGAGCATTGTCAGTGTGGTTATGTATGTTTATCTGACAAAAAAAAGAAAGTTTTACAGGGTTTTTTTTTCTCAATGGTGTCATTTTTTCCTTTATAACACCTCATCTTTCACCCGTGTCTTTGTTTAGATGGTAAAGCCCATCAAAACAGAGGACCCAGCCAACCGAAGGCACTCCTCAGCCAGCCGGGGGCCCCTGCCTGTCAGGACCCAGAGCAGCAGTCAGAAACCTCAGAGAACTGTACAGCAGGGCCTCACCTGTAACTGCTACCTGACAGACCGTGTCTGCAATATCTGCATGGCAAGGTAACAAAAAACACTGAAACACTGGCATGTATAAAATAAAATTCTTGTCACAAGCCACTCACTTTAAAACACTACAAATTCAAAGTTGTGATGTGAAGTACTTGATATTTGATTTTTGTTTTGTGTGTTGTTCCTTTGACTGAAGGAAGCAGCAGGTGGCACCCAGGGCTGGGACCCCGGGCTTCAGAGCACCTGAGGTCCTCACCAAGTGTCCCAACCAAGGGACAGGTCAGTTTCTCGAACCATTATTGGTATACTTGATCAAGAACAACACAAACATGTACTCTCACAAAGCGAATATTATTCATTCATTCATTTCTCATGCCTCCACTCATACTCCTCTACTACTGCTACAGCTCGAGACTGAAAAGTGGACTCTTGTCACTGTCACTAATGTTCACTCTTGCACCCTCCCATGTCTTATCGCCCTGCACTGTAGCCATAGACATGTGGTCAGCTGGTGTGATCTTCCTCTCACTGCTCAGTGGTCGTTACCCGTTCTTCAAAGCCAGTGACGACCTGATCGCTCTCACTCAGATCATGACCATACGAGGCTCCAGAGAAACCATCCAGGCTGCCAAGTCATTTGGTGGGTGCTAATTTTTATTTTTTACTTCAGAAACAGACGCCTCCACTTCTGCATTGTGATTAATCCAGTACCACCATTTATCATCATAGTTAAAGTAAGTCAACAATGTAGAAGAACTGAATTCAGCTGCATTGAGACGTACGTAAGTCTCTGTTTAGACTGTAAACTTTGGTGTTTGGTTTGAACTCATTTTCAGGTAAGGCGGTGGTGTGCAGTCGGGAGCTACCTCGGCAAGATCTCAGAACACTGTGCGAGACGCTGAGAGGACGAAGGCCGTCACCAGATGATGAAGTCACACCAATCCCTGGGGCCAGCAGAGGCTCCACGGCCACCCGGCATCAAAAAATCCAAGATGATACACCCACACACCATCCCACTAAAGGGCCATCAAAGCAACATAAGGATGAAGCAGGTGAAACTCCTCCGCCTCCCTCTTCTAGCCTCACAAACCATCAGGAACATTCAGTCAGCAAAGAAACCTCCTCTGAGGCAGGCTGCAAGGTGGAGGACGATGAGCGGGGCTGGGACAGAGTCCCAGATGAAGCCTATAACCTGCTGGACCGGTTGTTAGACTTGAACCCTGCCACCAGGATCACAGCTGCTCAGGCACTGCAGCACCCGCTGTTCAAAGACCTGTGACTGAACGAGGAGTCTCATGTCAACATCACAAAGCTGCTTGACTTCAGGATGTGGTTCAAGTATGGAAAAGTGTGGTACACAGAGTCATTTCAGTACATTGGAGTATAATGAACTTCCATTATCCTTGCTTGGAGACATTACCTGAGCAAGACAACAGAGATCTGGTAAATCTGTGTGGGAAGTTTTACATCAGTGCCTGTCGAAAGCTTCATAGACTTTAACATAAAATAACAATGCAAAGCAGGTTTGACTTCATCGCTCACAGGGCTGCAGTTAAGAGTGAAAATAAGTTCTTTTATTTTCATGGCAGCTATGGTGGAAACTAGAGAACTGTCAGGATGGGCATTTTAAAGGACTCTGGGATTGACTTTAGGCATTAAATTGGCTATTTAAATGGATGAACAGTTTTAAATGTAGAAAAGATATTTGATATTCTTGTTCGTCTGAATATTGTAAAAAGGGAATGTTGTTTACTCATGAAAGGGCTTTTAATCTGAAGGTGTGTTTGAATTCCATCTGTATTTTATGCATGTGAGCATGAATGATGCCGTTTCAGCTGTGTTAATTTATACCACTGTAAAATGAACAGTCTGCCTCACTGTACTTTCTAATGTACAGTGTATTAGATTTTCTAATAAAAGCAAAAACAAAGCGTTGGCTGTTGTTTACGGTGTGTAGTCCAACAGTTTTAGTTTAGTAGATCTTGTGCACACTGGGAAAAAAATCAAATGTAGGAGAATTGCCTGTAACAAGAGTGGAATGAATATCAGTCAAAGACTGTAAATAGAAACTGCTAATAGAAACAGATTTTACAAAGCCTTTAAAAAATAATGATGCTATATCCAGAACACAACAAAACTACAACTTATAGTTTTTACCACAGAAAATATCACACTTCTTAGAGTAAACAGTAAAGAACTTTATTTAAGCTTTTTGTGTGTACAAAAGTTTGAAAATGTCTTACAGACGTAATACAAACTTCCCAGCCATTATTTGGTTTGTTTCATAGACATTGTTTAAAACATTTCACAATTATACTTAATTCTCAATACTCAGCAGACTTATATATATTAAAAAAAAACGAGAAGTTGCATTATTAAACTGTTTCAAATTATGCATCTACAACTGATTTACTTTGAAATCAACAGAACACTTGAAGGCTTTTTTGTCTTGTGTGTCCTGAGGCAGGTGAGTCTGTCTGCCAGTCGAACTTAAACTCAGTCTAAAGATGATCCTTCACATCGATGAGCTCCTCTATCCGCACCAACACGCTCTCGATCATGTCAAACGTGTGCAGGGCTGAGTGCAGAGCCTGAGAGGACACATTCAAATTGAATCAGGTCATCGCTGTGCTCTTTGTTAGAGCTGCACAAACACACAATGAAATGCTATTTAATTGTCAAGTGAATAAGAAACAATGGTGCCGACCTGAACCTGTGACTCCGGCGTCATGTTAGGCAGCTTCTTGTCACCAACAGACACAGAGAGCACTGACTCCTCTGCGGAAAACACACATATGCGCTGTCAGGAAATTAGCACTCACTGCTGCTTTAGAGAAAGCTTCACCTGTATTTATGAAGCTGGATGGTTTCCTCCGGATTGTGCATTTAGTGCAAGTGAATAGAAAAAAATGACTGTCACAAGGTTATTTTGTGTCAGGTCTGGGCATGAAATCGAAGCATGTGGGAATTAAACCAGATTTAAATATGGGGCTTTAATATTTTTCTGTACTCATGCGTGTGCATAGTGTTTGTTTACAAAGAAGCTGATGAGTTGTTTGAGAAAGGTGGAACTGAAGATATAAGTGTCAGTGTAAATAGGAAAGTGCCGGTCTGACCTTTGGCCTTGCCCTTCTTGGTCTCCATGGTGTTGTGCAGCTCCCTCTCGTAGTGGGCCCTCGACATGTTCAGCCCAACACGCAGGGGCTTCATGAACGTATCCTCTATTTTGTACAGCTCCGTCCAGATCCCAGTCTGAAAGATCAGAACAGCAGCAGAAAATAAAAACACGAAAACAGAAAGCTCTAGGTGAATAGAAGTGAATGGCATTTGGTTGTGAGTTTTCAAATGTCATGCTCAATGTTTTGAGCAACAGTGGAGACATTTCATTCACCTCAAGCATAGACAGGTTATGGGACAATGGCTGCTTGTGCATTTTGTGTATGAGGCTCTGTCCAGGGGCCCCCCTGACACTTTGGGGCCACTGATTCTGTGCTAAGTAGGCCTACTTGGCACAGAACCAGGAGTTTAGGTCCTACACTGCTCCTACACTGCTATAAGACTGAAGGGTGTACTCACCTGGTTCTCTGTCACTTTGTCTCTGATGACCAGGTAACGTAGCAGGTTCAGAGACTCCATAACCCTGAAGAAAACAACACAGAAAAATAAGCATAAAACTTAATTCTGGAACTTGACCACGTGGTCCACTTACTAGTTATTTCCAGAGTTTTCAACTAGAGCTAGACCAGTTTATTGTCCAATATTATCTTATTGCAGATAAATTGATATCTGCAATAAGATAATAACATAAATAATATTTGATGGCCGTGATAAGTAACACAAAGCAAGAGATGAAGCCCAGAGATGCCAGACTAGGTCTGAGGTAATTTTGAAACAGACTCAACATTACATTCTGTTTCCACCAGAGAGCACTGACACTTTACTTTTCAAATATAAAATGTTCCACTCAGTAAGTATCTTGGTCTAAAACAAATAATATTCGCCTATATATTATTATCTGAGTCTCTCACTTAATATTTCTTTATTTAATGATTGCCCACTTTTAAAAATCTTGCAGCAGAGAGAAAGAAGTTCCCTCTGGCTTTGACATTTTCCTTTACCAGCATTACATGTTGGTATTCTGACCAGATTCTGACATCAGTGCCTTCCTTATGTACCCTGCCTCTTGCCTAGAGCATGCTGGTACAGGCTCCAGCCCCCTGTGCAGGATAAGCAGCTTAGATAACGGATGGATCGAGTGTTACAACATGTGTGCGCTGACCTGTCCAGGTACTGAAGGAGGTCGGTCTCTGGACCGTCTGGGAGACTGAGAACCTTACGCAGCAGAGGGAGCAGGTGAACCCCCTCAAACCAGGTGTTGCTGTTACCTGGCTGAGGACAAGAGAGAGACAAAGACAAACTTTACGCTGCCACTTAGCTCTTAGGTACTGCACCAAGACCTGTGAAATGGTAACAAAACAAACTTCTACCGTTACATTTAAATTGACAACTCACCTGCAGAGCAACGTCAATCTGAGTCTTAATGTTTTTGATGACGTAGCCTTCGACACCTGAGTGATTACTGGTCTTCAACATGTACCTGAAACAAGATGGCCGGTAGTCATTATATTGAAGGGTGGAACATCAAGGAGTGATGAATTTCAAGGAGTAAAGGTGGAAAGCTTACTGGAAAAAATTGTACTTGGCTTCAGTACCAAATTTATCAATGCTCATCTGAAACACCATCAGACCTTTAGTTCTCTGTTGACCAAGAAGAAAATTTTAATTTATCTATTTTCAAAGGGAATCATAAATGAAATACTTGCGTATTCATTTCAAAGCTACAATCAAAAAAGTCCATTAAAACCTTAAGTCCATTATCCATTAGTCTCCAAACGTTAAGACTTACCAAATCATGCTTTGGACAGATCGTCATAACCTTCACTAAGTTCTGAAAATAAACACTGGAATTAATAAGTGAGAGTGATGCACATATTAGGAATCACAGCAGAGTAAAAGCTGAGGCATTCATGAATAACCTCAGTCAATAACTGGGTTCACCTGCGGGACTGAGAGGAAGCTTTTGATCTCCAACAGATCTGCAGGCAGACTGCCATCCACTACCCGCACCAGACTCTTCTCATACAGCTCCTGTGTGATGGGAAACACACATCCATCAAATGAAAGGTTCCAACTCAGTCTGAGATGTCCTAAAATGCCCACTGTACAGAGGACGAACTCCTCAGATGCAGATAAAAGGTGGCCTTCATTCTGGTACCACCCTCAGGTAAAACCTTGTTTGTTTGACCCACTAGTGGTAAAGGTCATGGTCATCAAATTTTCGTGATGTTCAGTGAGCATTACGGCCTCGTGAGGCTGCTGCTGTGGCCACAGATTGTTGTCTTTCAGGTAAACCTTCAAACCCACTGATTTTCATTCTGTGAAGAACATCTGCACAGGAAAAACTGGTTATTCAAATAGTTATGAGGATCCTCAGTCAAGAGGAATCAGTTTTTAAGGTTCTGTTTGTCACCAAAGGCTACTGGTTTGCAAGACTGGAAAACAGACAAGTACATTTTAGAATACAGTTCTACTATTATTTGTTTATTTAATAAATATATGTGAATTCCCCCAAATTTGGAAAACACAAAACCAACATCCAGAATGTCGCAACGATGAAAACAACCATCATCTTTTCAGGAAGACTCACCAGTCCTTTCTGAATCCTGGTCTCCTCAGTTCTGACAACAAAGAAATAAATCAAAAATAGACTGTATTGTGTCCACCTCAAATACACAACATCTAACTGTATTTACTCAGTATGGCAGTCATAGTTAGTATTGTACATTCGCAGATATGCATGTTGTAAATGCTGCATTTAAAATCTGAGCTACATGATGTGTGAGTAGTGGGTAAGTGTTTTCACCATTACATCATGTGGTTTTGATTTCGATGTGTAAGGGAAACTTGATTTGGGAAAAAATGCTCTCGTCTTTCTTTGTATGTTTCAGCCAACGTACATGAAATATACTGTTTTTTGAGATATCTTAATGTGAATGATGAAATACCATAATTTCATATGCTTTTGTCTAATCCAACTACAATCAGACAGCAAAAAAGCAGCAACAGCACAGTACAGAAGTATTGTAACATTATGCCATAAAGTATATTCACCTGGACAGGAGGAGGCAGATGTGCTCCATGTTACACCGAAGAGAGAACACAGGACTGGAAAGACACAGAGGGATTTAGAAGAATGTAACACCCACTGCATTCAAAGAGAAGAAACTCATATCGTATCATTTCCCAGTGCTCTATGATCCTAGATACTTTCTCTAACTTACTTGAAAACACTGGGAAACGTATCTGCAGCCAGGTGATGGACAAACACCAGGTGAGCCAGGCTGGCCAGTGACTCTTTAGGATAACGCACCTCCTCCTCCAGAAAGCCTGGCACCTGTTTTCTCTTCAGCAGAGGCTGGTACACGAGACTGGCTAGGGACTCTCCGATAGCACTGAGGGTATTCTGTACAACAACAAAAAAAACACGCATGAACCCACCACAACATCTCTACTAAGGTTACGGGACAACGTCAGCACTTTCCAGAATATTATGGTGAATTAATTTTCACTTCCTGTGATGTTTAAAGATAACATACTAGAATCTCTGTGGCAAAATTCCTGAGGGGAGACACAGCCAGAGTGTCAGGATCCTTGAGTTGTAACTCCAGCAAAGGGTGGCTCAGAGTCTTCATACAGCTGCAGAACAGGAAAAGACACTGATTTAACCTGGAGGCCACAACTGAGATTCATACAGCTCCTTACTATTATGTAACGTGAGATAACATGCGAGCTGATATTTTGTGAAACATCTCAAATTTCAAATTTCTCACTGACAACTTCAGCAGTTCTGTCCGCAGTTCGTCCTCTTTTTCCTGACCTCCCGCCACCTTGTTCGAGCTCTCGCTCAGCTCTTTGCTGTTCAGGAGGTTTTGCCTGACCTCGTGGACAAAAGGTCTGACGAAGGCTATCAAGTCGGTGCAGCAGTGGCAAAATGAGAAGACGTCATCCTCCTCTTGGTCCTTGGTGTGAGGTAGGGGCAGTTTGGCCACCTGGTCCAGCAAAGAGGACAGGGCCATGCCCAGGGATGAGGCCTTACGGCTGCCCAGACACAGCAGCACTGAAAGGAAGAGACAGGTGATGGAGAAGGTGAAAAAATTTAAATGGCTCCATATGAGTTAACACCTGATCACAAGTATATTGTGAGTGCATATTTAAAGAAATATTCTCTACCTTTCTGTAGGGGGTTCATCAGCAGATGCAGACTTTCTGCTATGGTGTCAGGGTCATCCTGCTCCAGCTGCTCCAACAGGCCAATCAGCAGCTCCTTGGGCCTGCAAGTCTGAAAAACCAAAGCTCAGCCTTTAAAGGACAGTTTAATCCCAGCTTCCAAGATATTCAGCATCTACACACTTTTCTAAAGTGGTATTTTGGATAGTACTAGACCACTATCCATTCTGTGATACTGTGAAGTATCCGAGGAGCAGATGAGCTGACCTCTAGCAGGTGGTTGAAAATGGCCAGGCATTGAGGAAGGTTCTGGTCTTCTTTCTTGAGCAAAACCTGAATCAGGGGAGGCAGCAGATTCCAACCCATACATCTCACTGCGTCCTACAGAAAGAGGAATAAAGGAGTGTTACGTAAAGTAATACGCTGCACATTTATAAACCAGTGTACGAGCTGAAAGGGTCAACTTTGAACAATGTACCTGATTCTTTTCATCCAGGATAATACTGAGGACCTGCGCGCTGTTTCCCTCCTCGATGCAGGTCCGCCCAGCAATCGTGAAGATGTCGTAATCCTCGGTGGTGTATTTGTCATCAGGGAGCGCTTGCTGTGTAAAAGAGAAACAAATAAAGGGGTTAAAAAAGAGAAAATATACACGTTTCACTGAAGTCAGTGAATTCCAGTTGATTCGTGGATCTACAGACAATTCATACTGATTCATCATTTCAATCATTTCAAGGGGAAAAAAGGGCATTTTACTTGTAACTGATTGTGTTAAGCTGTTTATGGAGAACCCTAGAAGGATGGAGAAATGTGGTACTGATGGGTGGTTAGGTGGATACGTGTAGTGTCAGGAATACAGTGTGGTGGACTCACACATCTCTGGACCACATCACTGAGCTGCTCCAGAGCCATCCCTGCTGTCTTCAGGTGAGGTTTGTCTTCACACAGCAATCCTCCAAAACAAACAGGACACTTCATGTCAAAAAAACAAACAGACGCACACCATAACACCTGATCATCAAGCATTTCCTAATTCAAGAGGGTCTACTCCAACAACTAGCTGGCTGTACATGATCTGTACCATCACTTATATGCGCGGACATGTGGGTTACATTAAGGTTAAGTTCAGATGAGCCTTTGTGGGGTGGACAGCCACTGCTGTAAACAGAGGGGAGCTGAATGAATGCTAGTCTCAGAATTTACAATTAGCTTCGCCGTTAGACTGAACATAGAGCTTTTCTTGCTAACAAAGGTAGCCGAACACAGGCGCCAACAGTACGCACTGTCGGCGGCTATGTTTGTGTTAAACAGGACAATAAGGATGCTGATACCCACCGAAGCTACATGCCCCAAACAGCCCAGTGAAAACTACCACCCTACCTGACCTGAGAGCTAACGGCTGGATTGTCCGTTCGGGCTTGCCGTAGAAGTAATTACGTCAACGGTCAAAGTTGAAAGCGTAGAAAACAGAAAACAGCATGGAGACGGAGGAGAGGAGAAGGAGCGCAGCGTCCTCTAAAACCTCCAAAAAAGGTTAGTTTCCACTCAGAGTTTTGTTTTCTCATACCAATATTAAGTTTCCCAAACATGTTTACACTCCACCAGTCTTCAGAAAGAAGTCAGACGACATTCACGCTAACGTCAAATTAGTTTAATGTTGAACATAAACTGGTGTATGCAGTAGCTCACTCCCTGTTAAGTAAAAAGCTGTTGATCTTTTCCACGCCACAGTGACTTTTCTTCAAAAGGGAAACATTTTTCAATTCTCTTGTTAGCATTTTAAACGTATTGTGTTTTGTTTTACTTTTTTTGTGGCAGGTGGAAAACGTGTCAAAGCGCTGACCGCTGAAGAAGAAGCGAGAAGGTGTGAAGGGGCACATTTGTATTGGACGCTAAAGTTTGACCAGTATTGATTCAAGCTAATTCGCTGTTTCACACTAATACTTTAAGATTGATGTATGGTTTTTTTAATATTCAAGAAGTTATCAATTTTATAGTCATAGTTGTAGTAATGCATGGCCAGAAAATATAAAATCAATGCCAACACTTCAACTTCAAGATTTTGTACTGTATGTTGGCAGGAGAGAGGTGGTGAAAGAGAAGCTGAGGGAGAAGCTGGAGCTTGAGAGAAGAGCTCTGAAGATAGTGGAGCGTCTCCTGGAGGACAGTGTGGCTGAAGACTTCCTGGTTGACTGTGTATGTATCATCTGAGCTCAGATGAGCTGAGCTTTATTTTGGGAAGGGGTACCATGTTAACCTCCAGCACAGGCTCTGAGACTCTGGATGTTCATCTTTAAAGCAGTATAGACGTTGTGTTTAACCTGTGAAAGTTTCCTTTCTTCGCAGGCAAAATTCATCGCTCCAGCTAATTACAAAGATGCTGTGGAAGAGAGATCCATTGCTAAACTGTGTGGTTACCCCATATGTCCAAATAAACTGGGCAAGGTAAGACCCTCTGTATCAGTCTTTATAATCCTTTGTGTGAAGTAGGTGTTGTTATGCTTCATGCTTTATAATCTGTTTTATTATATCTGAGTTCTACTGTTTGCTTTACAGATCCCAACTCAGCAGTATAAAATTTCTACTAAGACCAATAGAGTATATGACATTACAGAGCGCAAGGTAAGTGCTGCTACGTGTTATACACACACACCCACACACATATGTAAGAAACCTGCAATAATTTATTTTCAACCTTTCTCTTTTATGTTTAGTGTTTTTGTAGTAACTTCTGCTACACAGCCTCCAAAGAGTTTGAGCTGCAGATATCAAAGACACCTCTTTGGCTCAGGCAGCATGAGAGGTATACTGCTCCCTGTCTCATTCCTGAACCACAACTATGAACTGATCATTGAATACATTCATCTTCTTCATATTAAGGTCATGTGTTCACTTCTCTAATCACTGACAGCCCTCCAGAAATTAAACTGAGGAAGAAAGGAGGCAGGTATGTATTAGCTTCAGTGTTTCCATGAGATAATACAAAGTGCATATTTTATATAATAATATAATCTGAGATTTGTTGCAGAGCTGATTCTATTCACAAATAAATACGTTTTGCCATTTTTAGATGTTCTAAGTGTAACATTGGCTTTATAATTGATTTACTAATTCAGCCTTACACATGCATCTTCAGTGGGAGCTCTGGTGAGGAGGTGCTGCTGTCAGACAAGCGTCTCCAAGAAGAGGACATCGAGAACCCACTGGGTGCTCAGCTCGAGTACCCTCACAGCTCTCAGAAGCATTATGCCGCAGGCGGCCACAGCAGCAGCAGCAGCGACGTGGAACAAGAGCAGGATTTTGTCTCCAGCGTGGTCTCCCAGCAGCAGGGACCCAGGGTGCACTGGGGTGACCTGCCTAAACGCATGGATGGAAACAAGAAAGGAGAGCGAGGGAAGATGCAGAGGAGAAAGAAACAGAGCGGAGAGGGAAGAGGAGAAGAAGAGGAGATCCAGCATCACCAAAGTCAGGATGCAGAGAGGGAGGGAAAAATGAGAGAAGATATGCAAAGGAAAGAGTCACATGCATGTAAAACAGATGTTAAAACTGATGCTCAACAGCTGCACATAATAAATACTGACCTGGCAGTGCCAGAGGAGAAAGACTTGCCTGAAGAAGCCAGTGTGGAAGAGGCTGCAGCTAAGATGAATTTGTGCATTTTGTCTGAGACAGTCTCTCACACTGTTTCCCAGCCTGTTGACTTAACACCACACACTACACCAGTCACCTCTCCTCCACTTACTGACTCAGAACCCCCAACAGAAAGCAAATGTCTCTCTTCTTCAACACTAACCGCTACTGACCTGAACAGCCACAACACAAAAGTGTCTGCCCAGCCAGGACTTAACATCACCAGTGTGGGTATGAGCAAGAAAGGGGCGGCAGGGCTACGAGACCTGCTCAAGAACCATACTGCTGCACCCAGAACTGACTCCGTCCGGCAGAATCTCCTCGAGTGCTTGAGGAGCACCCTGAAGGAATGGGGCACTGACGAGACCTTGAAGTTCCTGTACGGTGCTGACTGTTCACTAGGCTCTTCATTTGCTCATGTAAAAGAGGAAGAGGCTGACGACAAAGAGGAGGAGCTGGATGAAGATGACCTTGAGGATGAGGTGACAGTGGAGGATGGTGATGTGCTGAAGAAGCCGACAGCTGCAGCTCCAGACTATGAGACGTTGAGGAAGGAGACCCAGCATCTGGAGCTCAGAGTCAGGGAGTTTTATAAAGGGACATGGATTCTACCGGAGGAGTCAGAGGCACCGAATGGAAACCAGGTGGGTGAAGGGGGGAGGAAGTAGAGGAAAACGTTAAAAAGAGAGGAGGGTTGTGGATGGACTTGTAAGAGCCATTGGCCACATGCAGGCACTATATTGAAAATATAATGCATAGATAAAGTTTATTGGTTCAGTACTAACTAGAGTTTATGGGCTGAGGTTTGCTCACCAACACTCCTGCATCTTGTTTTTCCTCCCACCAGGGGACAGTGACAGACCCAGTTCTGCCGCTCATTGACTCTCATGCCCAGCACCTCATCCAGAAACGAATCACAGTGGAGAAGCTCACCAGCTGGTGTGTGTGTGTGTGTGTGTGTGTGTGTGTGTGTGTGTGTGTGTGTGTGTGTGTTTTATGTGTGTGACTCTTTCAGCTTTGTGCATTAACTGCATTTCGTTTCTATGTTTCTCACAATTTATTATGAAGTCATGAGCTTATTAACACCTTTTGAAGCACCTTAATTGTAACTTAATTGTAGCTCACTGTAATTGGAACTCTTTCAGCTTGCCTTAGTAGCACACATTTATTAACTGTAAAAATTCCAATTTTTCTGTTGTGTGTCTAACTGTGTCCCTCGTCTTTTCATCTTTGTGTTGTGTAGTCTCAGAAACATTGTTGGTCCGCTGCGTCTCACCATGAGTGACATCTCCACTGACCTGAACAGCCTGGTCAGGACATTCAGGTCAGTACAGCACAAACTCAACACAAATTCCCATACACCTTCGTTTCTACTAGTCTACCAGCACTAGGTCACACACTCACTGTACTCACACAAATTTTTATTTTTATAAGTCTGATAGTTTTTGCGTGCTGACAAGGCCTAAGATGTGCTTTTTAATTGTAATTTTCAGCTTCTCAAGAAGACTAAAAACACAGTGCATGCTTGACATCAACTCATTTAAACATTCAGGAGCCTGTTTTCTGCATCTAACAGAATAACTGTTATTGTAACAGTAACTGTTACATTCATGAAATGGTGATGTACATCTGTCCTCATTAATTAGTTGAGCCAACATACATACAATGGTGTATGGGGATATTGTGGTGTTCTCATAATATTTTGCCTTTATTATTGGCTTACTGAATCTCACACACTCAATGAGTTATAGAAGTAGAGCTGTGTGGCATAGACAGATAACAAATCATCCAGTGTGACCTGTGAACCATGTGTAACTCCTTGCCAGCATCAACTTAACATGCAGCTTCTGTGCTTAAGATCACTGTAATATTGTAAGAGAAGTGAGAGTGAAAAACTTATAATGAGCAAATTAGTTTTACATCAATTCCACTACACTGTGGGGAGAACTGGTGAAGAACTGTGGTGCCCCCTACAGGTAGGTATGAAACATAACATCAACAGGAGTTTTATTAACTATTTATAGACCTTTTTCACTGCAGACATTTTGTCATGTCATAGCTGGAAAAGCACGTGTAGTAAATAACCTTAATTATGTATGCTGTAATCTATTCTGCAACCTCACGTACTGGAACACTTAAATATGCAACAGAGCCGTCGTTAGTTCCTATTTATCTTCAAGTAACGGCTGCACTTCTTCAGTTTTGACAAGTCAAAATGTCGGCTGTGAAAGATTCCTCTTGCCTCACCACATTCATTATGCATATTCAGTTTTTGACGTGTCATTACACATTTAAATACTGAGTGGTAATTTTTGGTATGTACATTTCTTACACATCAACCCAGATGGGTTGTACACAGGGCTTTCTGCCATACTGTTTTCCCATTTTCTCTCGACATGCTTTGCAACTTTAATAAAACTTCAAAACATCGACTGTCTAATCCACTCTGTGCTGATCTTCACGAACCACTGATCCACTTTTTTTTTAACAGCAGACATTTTGACTTGCCACAGTAGGAGAAGCCCAGGTGTTGTTAATACCATTAGCAGTGGCTCAGCTGTGTTCATAAGCCTCAGTAAGCCATGACAGTGTGAGAGAGCCAGCGTGCACAAAACCCTGAAAAGGAAGCAGCCAAATGGAATTCATTGATTTTATTATTTACTCCTGTGATTTTCCTCCTGTGACATGTCAAAACTTCTACTGTGAAAAAGGCTGATTAAAAAATATCTGCTCTTTTATTATTGTGTTTGTTTTTTTTTATTTTTTATTCTACTGTGGGTTTTGTTACATAATGGAAGTGCAATCAATCCATGATGCAGGACAGGAGGCACACACAATCCCTGTACATGTTCAAGTTAAATACACACACACACACACTAGTTCCTCTGTATACATTGTACATATACAATAAATGCCCAGGAGTAGTCAGTATAGTGCTCTATTAAAAATATTTGAAAACCTCTATCTGAGTTGAACGTTTCCTGCCTCAGACACATTGCGTATTCCCATCGGCCGGTTAGGATGTTTTTAACAGGATTGCTTTTAAATCACTGTGTCAGTGATTTAAAAGCAATCCTGTCCCCGAACGGGCAGCAGAGGAACACCTCCAGAGTCCTGCTTCCAGGAATTCTCTTTGTGCCGTCAAGAGGCCCCCGCTAACAAGAGGCTGAAGCCAAAGAATATACACAGCGCTGTCAGAGCAGCATACATCACTGCACTATTGCAGGCTGCGTTTGTGGTGTTTGGTCCCAGCTTGTGCCCATTTTGTTTTCCTTGTTTACTTAGCGTCAGAATGAGGTGATTTCTGACACACGCCTAAACGAGGTCGCTCTGATCAAGAGATATGTATGTGTTTTTTTTATATCTCTCCACCACATAGACAAAGTACTTTACATGACATTAATCTTTAAGTTATGACTGACAGGTTGTTCTACAGTGTTGACCTGTTGCTGATTGTGTTTTTTTTGTTTTTTAATTCTCTATAACACAGGTTCACTAATACCAGCGTCATCCATAAAACTCCAGAGTGGACCCTCATAGCTGTGGTGCTTCTACATTTGTAAGTACAGCATGCGTTTGTGTGTGTGTGTGTGTATGTATGTGTTACACTAGTATTAAGAAGATGCACCTTGACAGCTGGACAGCCTGCTCCTCAGCTGGCCAAGTCATAGAGCACAGTAGTGAGACAGACAGAAAAAAAGTATGGCAAAGAAATCAAAGACTATTGCTTCCCAGGAAATACACCCTATCAGCAAACTCACTGCCTGTGTGTGTGTGTGTATGTGTATGTGTGTGTGTGTTTTATGTGTGTGACTCTTTCAGCTGTAATTTTCTGTGGCATTGACAGATTAACAGCATTTTTACAGAACTGTCCTGTTCCTCAAATAAAAAGACAACAGTAACTTTTCCTAACTGTGACTTGGATTCACTTTCAGCTTCAAAGCTTTATGGTGCATTTGATAAAATACTATATGGTGTGGCATTGTTCAGCCCATGCCATATGGTGTGTGTGTGTGTGTGTGTGTGTGTGTGTGTGTGTGTGTGTGTGTGTGTGTGTGTGTGTGTGTGTGTG
>JBBMJY010000006.1:7688676-7701269 GCA_037833715.1 Toxotes lorentzi
TGTGTGTGTGTGTGTGTGTGTGTGTGTGTGTGTGTGTGTGTGTGTGTGTGTGTGTGTGTGTGTGTGTGTGTTGCCAGTAGTTCATGGACAGTTCCGTGCTGCTCCCGTCTGAGTACACACAGACGCCTCATGGCCTTATCTCCACCTGATTGCCCCCCTCCAGATCCGTGATGCAGGACAGAAGGCACACACAAGCAGCCCTGTACACTTTCAAGTTAAACACACACACACATACACAATAGTTCCTCTGTATACATTCAGCCAAAATGGGCACTTTAAATTGCCCTGGCTGGGAAAACTTTCACCTGATGCTCGGCTGCTTCTGATTTATGATGCCCTCAGTGGCCCAGGGTCAGTTTATTTCAGTATCATAACTTACAATGTGAGCTCTCTTGAACTTAACAAAAGAATACAGTAAATGCTGTGCAGCTTGACATACCACAAATCTATCACTCTTAAAGCAAAGGAGTCCTGTGAGTGCAAACTCTTTCCTAAAAATGCATCACATAAAAATGGTTCAGCTGCAAAAGTAAGGTCCTGGTAATGGACTTTGAAATTTGAAAGTCTTTTGCCTAATTTTTGTTGTCTTTGTAAATCTCTAAAGAGTAAGGTAGTTTGTGTTGTATGAAATATCTTTGATTAAATAAAAAAAAAAAAAGTTTTTCATAATTATCCTTGGGTTGTAATGAAACCACTGTCAACCTGTGTGGGCAAAAAAAAAAGAGACTAGATTTGTTATCTGTGCACTGTGTTTTCTGCTGATGTTGAGAGATAAATGTTGAAAGCCACTGATTTTTAAGACTTGATCTAACTGATGAACCACTTAATAACATGTAGTCATTGCATGTTTTGGTGTTATCAGTGGCTGCAGGGATCCATATGACGGATTATCATCGATGCACTTTTAACAGCTGGTTTTCATTTTCTTCATCAGGGATAATCAGCTCTTTTGAAAACATTCACTCTCTGTCACGTGTCCCATTGGTACTCTATGATTTCATTAGTTCCTGTTTAACTTCAAGCTTCTCCATCCTTCCATTCGTCCATCATGAATAATTTGGTGTGCTGTCTTATCTGTCTGCTGCATGGCAGCTGCGGAGCTAGTCGGGTCTCTATTGTTCAGGCCAGCTGAATAATGGATGCCCCCCCTGCAACACTAGACCCCAGGGTGAACCGGAGATTAACCAGCAGCGCACCTCCACACAGGTAGACAGGATAGGTAGTGGGGGAGGGAGGAGGAGGAGGAGGAGATCGATGGGGGTTGCAGACAGTGGCTTTAAAACTGGAGGTAAACAGTCTTTACATAGTGATTTGGTCTATGCTGACTTACACACTCCAGTTCTACCTCATCCTAAAGGTGCTTCATTTAGTTGAATGTAGAGATTGTGCAGGTGGTTGGATAAATTAAGTCACTGCCATGTAGAGATGGGTGATATGTTTTTTTCTGTACCTTGAGAGTAAAGGATGTAAGCACAAGTAAGTGGAATCACCCATGTTGTTGCAGACATATTGCTAGTAGAGGCATAAGGTTAGTTGGTTTATCAATAGATTCTATTTGATTATTTATACTCTGACTTTCATAAATGGGATAGACAAAATAGCAGATACACCACTCACTACAATGCAAACTCCAAAATGATCCTGAAGTTGAATCAGCAACTCTAAAACACTGAAAACTCAACACCAGCCCTTCATTAAGACATTCATCATTGCAGGGCTTTTGCATTAGACTGCACCATGTTACAAGCTGTGTACGTACTACCAGAGGCACCCTCACAGCTAAAACACACACTTGGCTATGGGTGGAGTGTGTGACAGTTTCCTGGCCTTGTGTTGTGGGTGCGAAGCATTTGTCAATATGTAAAAAAAAAAAAAAAAAAAAAGTGAATAGATGTACTGTAGATGAGAATGTACAACAATCCCCCCCAAAAATCAACAAAAATATAGATTGCATTTTTTCCTAATCTCACTCTGAAAGGTTTTTACATGAAGTTAAGATATTACAGGATGATCCAGGCCATCATGGAGTGTGTTTGCATGTGCCTGAGTGTCCTGGTTTTGATCAGGTTTTGTTTTATCCTTGCTACAAGTTGCGAATGTAAACATCACATCCTGGAAATCTGAACGAGGCCTTACCCTGATTTTGAGAAACCCAGATATTCTACTCGGAGTACTGTGATACTGTGGCTTGTAAACACCTGATCCAGAGAGATGAGTAGCTGAGGTGTTCACACATGATAAGAAACACGGATACTCTTGTGTTCATGTGTACAAGGATATGAATTTCTTATGTTCCATGTAAATCTCGTGCTCCAAATAGAATCAACACCAGGATACCAATGTGCACGTAAACACACTAAGCAGTGAGCAAATGTTTGGTCCCCAAAGCCAGATTTACTGAGTTGGTCTGGATAACTGTTCTGAGTGAAAACTAGAACCCCCATGAGTCCGGGACATGGACCAGTTTTTAAAAGACTCGATTTACTCAGTAAAAGTATTCATGTGACTCAGTAAACCTGCTTTCTTTTTCGAGATGAACACCGGTCAGCACTCGGTGCCTTAGCTGAGTGGATCCTGTGACAGAACACGTGGCTTTGAACGAAGTAGCTTAATAATAGATTGACATTATCGACTGAAGACCTGACGTTTTAGTTTTAGGACAGTCTTTTAGGACAACCAGTTCTGAAGTTTGTCCTTACATCAAAACTGTAATTACATTTATGAGCGGAAAAGTTGTGTATCATTTTTGTGTGTTTTGTGTTTCAGGTTGTCAGAGGTGTCTCCTGTGGTGCAAGAGGCCTTGGAGACGCCGGCATCAGTGGAGTATTTGAACACGCTGATGGAAGAGCTCGGACTACAGGAGCAGGATATATTGAACTTAGTCCAACTGTTTAAAATCCCAACACACTGACAAACACACACAGAGCCAGGCATGGACATATGAATTATAAATATACATTATAGAGCCCTGACCCAATAAAAAGTATCAGATGTTTCATGTAAGGTGTATTTTTCATAAATAAATGTAGTTGTAATAACAGTTGAGACAAAAGCTTGAATCCTCTTGTGTATGTTTGTTTAACGTGGTTTGTACTTAAATTTGACATGGACTTGACAAATTCAGTCACACCACAAAGTGATCTAGGATGTAGGAGTGGAGTCTGTTGATATTGTGGAGCAGCATTACTCTATGTACACAATCTGTGGCCAGATATGCACAAATCAGATCCTTGAAGTTGTAGAGCCCTGGATGTTTAACCTCTGCAGGGCCAAATAAATCACACCCATGCTTTTCCCAGTGAAAACGCCATGTGGACGCGTTTTCACTGCTTATTGCTGCTCTGGAAGAGTTTCTGCTGTAATAAAAGTGACGCTATTTCTCCAGACTTCCTTCACATGAAGGTTTATGGCGCCATAATGTCATTTGTTATATGGGTATGTTAACAATGCGTGTGTCTGAAAATATTTGGTTTTGACCAGGTGGCGCACGCAGCCAAAACGTTTTTTCTATTTAATAGTTGAGATAGAAGTTTGACCTGTCATGCAGATTGGGGACGTGATTGATGGCCTGCATGGCTTAACACAGCTTCTCGTTTTTCACAACGTACAAACAATCAGTGTAGGGAGGCAGAGAAGGATTGGGTTTTTTTTTACTAATGTATTCAGTTTTTTAAATGTGTTATTGTGGATTAAAACCTAAAAAAAAATTCTAAATTATGATAAACATCTTCAAATTTAGCAAGCGATTAAGTGTAGAAATAGTCTCGTTAATTCTGAACTAAAATAATAATAAAAACTGACAACTGAGCTTTAAAAGTTAATATTTAATTTCTGACCACGAATGTAACAAATTGACTAAATTTAAAAAGCCGAATTTCCTCTGTCACATAAAGACATGCTAAGAAACCAGAATGCGGGCATTGGAAACACAGCTGAGTTATTAATATTAACAGCCTACTTTTTTAAAAACACACTCGATAAATAAACTTTTATTTCCATAAAATCAACCAGTATGTCTCAGGCTAATTATTTAACTAACTAACTAAAATTTAACAGAAGGGGGAAAAAAACTGGAACAAACAATAAAATAGAATAAAATAAAACACGACCATCCATATGCATAGTCAGTACATTAAAAGTGCAGGATTTCCCTCTCCCCCCCCTTTTTTCATCTTAAAGCATCGACGTGTGCTCATTTCAGTCCGTGCTGCGTCTCCTTGTGTCTCCTCAGGTCCACTTTCCTCTGAAACCCCTTCCCGCAGAGGTCACAGCCGAAGGGTTTGAAGCCCGTGTGTTTCCTGCTGTGTGTGATGAGGTTGGAGCTCTGACTGAAGGCCTTCCCGCACACCTGACACTTGTGCGGCTTCTCACCTGAACAAAAAAAAAAATAATAATAAAATCAAATCACACAGTTGGAAATTGTTTTTTTTTTTCTTTTACGAATGACGCACGGTGAGGCGTTTAAAAGTAAACTCTCTGACCACTTTCGATTCACAGCGTCTCACCTGTGTGGATGAAAGTGTGTTTTTTCATGTCTGACTTCTGGTGGAATCTCTTCCCGCAGTACTGGCACGGATAAGGCCGCGTGTCCGAGTGGATGAGCAGGTGCGTGGACAGTGTGGAGGAGCGCTTGAAGCTTTTGCCGCAGATTTTACAGCTGAAGCTCCTCTCCTTAAAAATAAATAAATAAATAAATAAAAGGGTTAGATTTAACTGCAGAAATACAGTAGGTCCTAAAAAAAAAAGTCCCTGGATATGGGGCCTAGAGGCCTTTGTGTTTATACAGCAGCTTATGCAATAGCCTGTTTCCAGTCAGGGGCCTACCTGTGAGTGAACTGCTCTGTGCTGGTCCAGGCTCACTGCGTGTCCGAAGGTTTTACCGCAGATCCCGCACTCAAAAGGCCGGGTCCCGCTGTGCGACCGCCGCACATGAACCTCCAATCCGTGAGGTGTGGAAAACACCTTTTGGGAAATGCAGATAAATGAAACTTTTTCTTCGAAATCAATCTCATCATCCACAATAATGTCACTGCTAGTCACTATTTTATGATGAAAATGACCTTTTACACATAACAGTCACAATTTTATATCCTGATCACCAATAAATCATCAGTAAGATCATCAGCATCTCAGCAAACACAACTGGTATGATTCTGTTAAAGTAGCGGAAACGAACCTTGCAACACTTAATGCACTTGTAGGATCCGCTGGACTCGAAGTTAGAGCAGATAACATCATTTTCAGACTTGATTTCAGCAACGCGGGGTTTCTGCTTTACATCCAGATACAGCTCGTCTGCGTCTCGCATCCTGCGGATTTGATGGGTCGTGGAAGAAAAATCCCGGAAGTATCCAGCTGCGGGACCCCGCTGTGCGTAAAGCGGTTCAGTGCCGCTGTCCTCTGCCCCGTAGATGCTGACGGGTGAGTTAGGCTCCCTGTGGCCCTGGAGGCGGTGTTGATGGTGGCGGTACGGTCCCTGAACCAGATGCCTCAGCTCAGAGCCGGAGAATGCTGACCAGGAGTAAGGAAAGAGGGGGACGTTGAAGTGGTGACCGTCCTCCGCTGCTGGGGTGGAGCATTTCTCTGAATCTGGGAATTCGTTTGAACGTGAGTGTGAGTGGATATGCGCTCACTGAAGAGTGCGATCTACAGTTTATGGAGAGTTTTTCAATTCGATCATTTGAAAATTACGCTTGGCCTTACTGGAAATGACCACATGCCATGGCTGACAGTAATTTTAGACTTCAATAAACAACTGAAAGCCTTTTTTAAATAGCGTTTTGTGTACAGAAAGTTCGTACAACAAAAGGTGATTGACAAGATGTTTGGCTATTTAAAAAAAAATAAAATTATTCATTAAATATAGATAAAACAGAGGAGGCATATCAATTAACAACTGACAATTAATGAGCTTGGTCAAATAGGCCTAACATGAAGTTTACTGTATGTTTAATGCTCCTCTGTCAAAAGTCACGGAAAATATATTTGAGCAGACCTGGTGAGGAGGAGGGAGACGGGGGACGCCAGAAATCACAGTCGGACGAGCGGTCACACACGCTGCCTCCGCAGCTCAGCGGGGAGCTGGAGGACAGCGACCGCGGGGACAGCAGCCGGGACCCGGGGGACAGTCTGTCAGTGCCGGCGGACACATCCTCATGCGGCTCCAAGTTTGATTCAAACTCCGCCTGAGATTTGGTCTCTAATGACAGCAGAGGAGAACAAGTTAAATGACTTAGTCTGACTGACTGTGCAACTAGTACTATCACTTCCATTAAGACAAATCGTTCTTATTACTATAATTTAAACATTTTCGTGCGTAATTACGCACAAATGAACCTACCCGCGCACGCGTGAGCCAGAATAGTGTCCAGTCTACTGTAGTCATCGTCCGGGTACCGGGGCTGGTGGTAGCTGTGGGCCCGTTTGCTCTTCACCAGGAAAGACCTCGGCATGTTTTGGTTTTTCCACTCTCCTTCACTCAGTCTGTGCTGCTCAGGTCTGAAATCTTCCACTTCACTTCACCCGTCTCCACCCTGCTCTGACTTTATCTCCGGACAGATTGGGTCACTATTGGTTGACAGGCGAGACGGCGTTGGGATTTTTGGCAGGCTATTACGCATGTGCAGAGAGGCCGTATCGTTTACCAGGTGTCGCTGTGCAGGTGGCCAAAAGCAGGACCCCCTTCCCCTCGGAGGGTCCCTGGTAGATATGGGATTAAGGAGAAGATATTGTTTGTCCTCAATGCTTTACTCATGACTGTAAATGGGACTCCGTTTACAGGAATGCTTTATAACCTATAGCCTTTATGTTTGACCTAGACTAAATCTACGTGATGGGTTAAGTAGTGTGACATAAATTCCCTGGTGTTCTTTAATTCATTCTTTTTGTTTATAAGGATATAAAGTTTATCGAGTATATATTAATTTCTAAGTGGGCCACAGTTAGAAATGCTGTGTAAACATGGCAAGACAGTGAAATAAATTAAAACCGAGATTGGATTTGTGCGCAGGCCCGTCCGTTGAGATTGACGTTAGAAGCCTAAACTGGCTTGGCCATACTATAGACTGACTACCGTGGATGTTTTTCATCAAAAACACACTGTTGATCATAATATTTGAATGTGATGAGGCATAAAATGTGTGTGTGTGTGTGTGTGTGTGTGTGTGTGTGTGTGTGTGTGTGTGTGTGTGTGTGTGTGTGTGTGTGTGTGTTCGTGGATGGTCCACGCAGGCAGCTGTGATGGATAATGACCTATTTGTTTGAGGCTTGTAAAGTGATCCTGTTAATGAGACGCGCACGGCCGCTCCGCACAACAGCCTGCTGGTGGGGAGCTGAAGTATCCCTTTACAGTTACACTGCTTCAGCTTACCCGCACTGACTTCAAGCCTTACTGTTTTACATCATTAACCCCCCCTACCCCACCCCACCCCCCACCCGGCCCATACACGGGTCCATTTGGGATGTCCAGTGGGGGGCACGAATCATAGAAACACCAAATGGAACATTAAAAACAGGGTATTAAAAAAAATAGACAAATAAAAACAAAAAATTTTAAGTAGAAATCTGTCAGGCTCAAAATGCAAATCATAGCGAAGATTTGGGCATTGGTTCAAGGTCGGACGAAAGCAGAGAGGAATCGATTTTTTAATTTTTTTTTTTTTTTTTTGCCATGTGGGAACAGAGTTTGTTTGATGCAGCTGCAGCACGTTTAGAGACCTGCAAGCAAAGCGCAGATAGCCGAGGCATAAAGTAAAAAAAAACAAAAAACACATGTCCCATACTCACACACGGCAGTGACACTGCAGGAACTATATCCCAGCTCTGAGGACACACACTGTCCTGATCCCTGTCTACATTTAGTCTGAATGTCAAAATATCTGTCACAAGCTGCAGAGAGTCACCCTCTACTCCTCACACTGACACACTCTAACTCTCTCTCTCACACACACTTTTTCTCTCTCTGGCTCTCTCTGGCTCTCTCGTCCCCTCCCTCTCTCAGAAATGAATTTTCATGTTAGTCAGCCATGACAGGCTGACAAAAACACTGATTCATGTTTTGATAAAAGAGTCCACTGGTGCCACAATCTTTGTACATTTGCATAAAACAAAAATAAATCAGTGAAATTGCCTGCTAGAACTGGTCTCCTTTCATTATTACAGGTTTCTACGCCCACTCACAGCAAGAACTTCAAAAATATTACATTTCTGTGACTCATTTAACTTAAGACCACATTTCATATCTGTAATTGACCTTTTTCTGGTAACTCCAATCATAAAGACACTTTACTTTTATTAGAAAGCCTGGTTCTGACGTGTTTTATTTGCTGAAAAGAGTCAAAAAGAGAAATCAGTCCATAAAATGTCTCACCTCTCCTCCTACTAATGAGTAAACTGCAACCATTTCTCACAACATACGTTTTCCTTTAATATTTCAGACTTGAGCTAAAGCAATCTCACAGTCCATCTCCAACTTTCACAACATATGATAACCTCCGGTGTGGAGGCAGGACCACATTCAGCCCTTCTGTCTAGTTCTCGGTCAGACCTCATGAAACGCATAAACGGAGTCAAATTGTCATAAATAGGATATATTTGAATTTCAGCTGCTGACTGACAGCGTTCTGATAATCCTCGTGAAAAAAAAAAATGAAGTGAGACACACAGGGACATTGTTAATGTGACAACGTTCAAACTCAGGGTTACACACTGACTCAGAACAGGAAACCAAACGCAGGCGAAAAAAGATGCTATCAATGCTGCCACAGGCTCCTCTCTTGTCTCTGTATAACCCCCCCACCCCCCACCCCACAACCTCCACCACCTCTTCCCCCACAGGACTTGATTCTCACTGTTTTACAGCAAGTATGTGATTGAAATAGAAGCCCAATCGCAGTGATCACAGCCCAGGGGGGAGGGGAGGAGTTCTCTCTCTCTCTTTTTTTTTTCTTTCTTACGTTTAGCAGTACCAGTTGCCTACCTACCTTGTCAGAGGTGCGGATCACAGCCGTGGGGTTAAATAAAGACTTGTGTCAGTGAGACCTGAGGTTACTTTCTCAAGCTCAACCTTCAGCCACTTTTCGGTCCCTCGTGAAGATAGAGCACGACTGTGGGGACTCCTCGTAGTTTTAAATATACCTGAGGCTGCAGCTTTTATACCACATGCATGTGAATGTTGACTAGTGGAGCAGAGTGCACAGCAGATTGCCAGTATTTTGTCTTGATTTTGTAACAATGCAGCTAAGCCAGATTCAGTTTAAAGTGTAGCCAGTATGGAACAGTGTGTCAGTTGCGGTATGATGATGAATGCTAACAGCAGCAGAAGTAAAGACAACTGTGAAGTGTACTAGCTCCTTAACTGCTACGTTGTAATATCGAGCTAAAGTTTGCTCACATAGGCTAACGTTAGCCTCCCTGAGCTACTGGTCATACCAGACCAAATAAGGCCGTAGCAACAAAACCCCTGCGTGTGTTGAACTGAGCAAGGGTACATTATATTATAAATGAATTCAATTTTTTTTTCTTTCAAAACTTACACATTCTCACTTTAAATGAGAGCATCAAAGCCAGATTTGGTTCGCGCAACTGTTGAAAATCATTTTATTCAATACACTTCATGCAATGAATTCATGCCATTACAGGTTACTGTGGCTAAACTGACTTTCTTTGGTTTACGTCCCTGTTTAGACCTAGGCACTCAGTTTTGAGCGTTCACCTCTGCACCACCGCTCTGCTGTGGCATCTCAATGAAAACCACATCATGCTATCTCATCCCCTCACAGGTTCCTCTGGCTCCAGAACTCTAACCGCAGCTCAACAACACCCCCGCCCTCCCTCCTTCTTTTAGACTATCTCCGTCCCTTTCCTTCTAACTACAATCTGATTTTAGTTCTTATCCTCAGGTTCAACTGCATGGAGCACCCCCTCACCACCACCACCCCCACCCCCCACTCCCGGGAATGGCCGGGCTGAATCTCATCAGGCTCTCAGCTGGCCCCAACTGCAGCTACCAGATAGGGGCCGAGTGTGAACACAATGAATGATTTACTGGACGCTGCTGACCGCAAGACAGTTCTTCTTTCACACAGGAGGTCCATAAACGTCTTGTTTTTCTCGTTGACTTCTCCCTTAAAATCTTATGAGCCTGCAGCAGCAGAGGAGTTAGTGTCTACGTTGCTGTAAATGGATTTGATTTAAATTAATGATTCACTTGTTGATATGATTGATTCTGATTTAACTCTGACTATTGCTGTGCGATCCTGAAACTTGGGCCCAGGTTCAGCTCGGCCACAATTTCTAACAAAAACAACAACAAAAAAAACCTTGAAAGTGAGAAACACTGAAAAGCAACTCTCACATTACACCAAAACAGATGCCTGGATCTATGCTGTAAACACTCCACAAACACTCATCCATCACTGTGATCAGCAGCTCCCCTTGTTTGCGACCGGCCCACTTCTGGTTGTAAATTTCCCCCCAAAATACTGAGAATTTCATCTGGGATGTTGGTGTGTGGATGTGAAGAAACCTAGTCAGTGTTTCCTGGTCATTGTGTCTCCATGCATGGGGGGGGGTTACATGGCTGTTTGAAAGGTCAGAGTTCAACAGGCATAGTCGAGCCTAAATAAGTCTGCAGATCATGTGAATAAACTATGAGTTTATTTATTTCCTGTGTTGGACTATTTTTATTCGCCTTTAGTAGCTTTTAATCTGCTTTCCATTGGTGAAATGCGCCTGACTTATTCTGTTTTCTACTGGGAAAACATTTTCTTGTCGTTATAGTTGTTACACCAGATTGAACACATTTCCTCCACCATTTCTGCTCTGCAACAAGTGCAGAAATGAGAAATGGTGACTGATGCTCTAAAATCTGTGGTCTGACATACACAAAAAAAAAAGCCAAAAAAAAGTCGCCACCAGGATTTAAGTAAGCAAATATAAGAGCCTCCTACTGGATAGTTACTGCATGGGCGATTATCTTTCAGCTGGCAACAAATTATTTAACCCCAACTGATGCAATGAGTAGCTTCTCATTTCTTAAACAACCATGTCAAAAGACACATCCCATGGTCGTTGCAAAGATGTTAGTCTGTTTGAGAAGGGTCAAATCATTGGCATGCATCAAGCAGAGAAAACATCTAAGGAGATTGCAGAAACTACTAAAATTGGTTTAAGAACTGTCCAACGCATTATTAAAAACTGGAAGTATAGGGGGGCACAATCGCCTTCGAGGAAGAAATGTGGTCGGAAAAAATCCTGACTGATCGTGATTGGCGATCACTTAAACGTTTGGTGAAATCTGATCGTAGAAAAACAACAGTAGAACTCAGGGCTGTGTTTAATAGTGAAAGTAAGAGCATTTCCACGCACAATGCGAAGGGAACTCAAGGGACTGGGACTGAACAACTGTGTAGCTTTAAGAAAACCACTAATCAGTGAGGCTAATAGGAAAAAAAGGCTTCAATTTGCTTGGGAGTATAAAGATTGGACTCTGGAGCAATGGAAGAAGGTTATGTGGTCTGATGAGTCCAGATTTACCCTGTTCCAGAGTGATGGACGCATCAGGGTAAGAAGAGAGGCAGATGAAGTGATGCACCCATCATGCCTAGGGCCTACTGTACAAGCCTGTGGCGGCAGTGCTATGATCTGGGGTTGCTGCAGTTGGTCAGGTCTAGGTTCAGCAACATCATGTGCCCAAAGAATGAGGTCTCTCCCATTATCAATACAAGATCTTGGTGAAAAATTAATACAACACTGGATGGAAATAAATCTTGTGACACTGTCGAAGCTCATAGAAACTATGCCACAGCGAATGCGTGCCATAATCAAAGCTAAACGCAGTCCAACAAAATATTAGAGTGTCTTACCTTTTTTTTTGGTGGCGACTTTTTTTTTTTGGCCAGGCAGTGTATTTTCACACAGAAAACGCCACTCATGTCTGTTTCTGCTTGGGGTGTAAAAGACAGGCCACATGGTGGGTGGAGACAAATGCAGTTCACACAGAAACTTCATCTCAGCACCATCTCTGCTGTCCCTGATATATTATATTAGGTGTTAAAGTTAGAAGAACTCAATTTCGTTTCAGCAGAACTGATTTGGTTTTGCTCAGTATTGTGTGTGACGCACTTGGCTGTTTGCCACTTCATGTTATCCAGGACAGATCTGTAACTGTGCTGCATATCCATGTTATTTGAACTTTGAAAAGCTGGAAAAGTGTTGACAGGTTAATGAGGCATATGCATGTTGCAGATGTAATTACACTTGTTTCTGATTATCTTTGGACTGAAGGGGAAAAGCTGTGTTTAATGCTGTAAATTATGCCGATCTTCACCATGTCTCTGTATGCATATGAAAATAAATGCAATCAGCAGTGAGAAAGAGAGGCAGGAAAGAGTGTGTTACTTGTCAACAGAGTGCAGTCTTCTTATCTGTGGTGTGCCTGTGAACACATTTGTTGATGTGTGATTTTCTGCAAGTCATTTCTAGCCCACTGTAACCCCTGTGTCATGTTGTTTCAAATCTATTTTGTGACTTTTAGGATGAAAACATGAGTTGGATGCGTGCACATATTGATGGACCTTCCTTCTATATATATA
>JBBMJY010000006.1:7701881-7719250 GCA_037833715.1 Toxotes lorentzi
CTTATTGACGGCTGACCACTATTGAAGAGGGGGGACGGGACAGGGGCATCTCTTCATTGGGAAATCAGTTTGTAAGAAAAAAAGCTTTGAACGGCGGAAAAAAAAAAAAAAAAAAAAAAAAAAGCTGTCCACAAGAGTGACTTTGACTTTTCTTATCTAACACTAAGAGCATCTGCACCAAGAGTGACGGTGAAGGATATTATCTATCATGCTTGAACAGGAAAGCAGAAGATCCTGGTTCCTTTTTTTTCAGCAGTTGTTGATAAGGTTAACAGATAATCTCACACTGAACTACAGCTTCATCATTTAATTAAGTAATCGTTAAAGGATTTTTTTTTTCACTCGCAACAAAACACGTCCAATGGTCAGCTCACCATTTTTATAAAACATACTTAAGACAATGAACTGCTGTGATGTGCTTGTCGTTGAAATGCACAGCTCAAACAAAACTAAATCAAAATTTTGGACTACATGCCTGTCTTCAAAATATTTTTGAGATCAGTGGTGCATGTAACTAACTACATTTACTCAGCTGCTACACAATTCAGACACATGTGCATATTTGCTTTCTTGTCTAGAGTTACATGAGTCTGTTCACCAGATAGGATGCTGTAGCCTGTTAGCTTAGCTTAGCATAAAGACTGGAAACAGGGCGACACAGCTAGCATGGCTACAACTAGAGGTGACAAAATCTGCATCTCCAAAGCTCATGAATTAATACATTATATCTTGTTTGTTTGCTTCGTACAAAAACCAAGGTGTAAACACAAGTTGTGGTTTTAGCAGTGGTCAGTGTGCACTGTTTTTATGCCTGTGAAACTACAGCTAGTGGTTGGCTAGCTTAGCTTAGTCACTGAGCCTGGCCACGAACAACCTCTGGACATAACCTGTAACCCCCTGTAAAACCACAATCTGTCATTTTTCACATTTATGCAAAAATTAAACAAAAAAAAGGATATAATTTGTTAATTGGTGAGACTGAAACGTGCTGGTATTTGGACACTGCCAGGGTAGCTTTTCCCCTCATTTCCACTCTTTATGCTAAGCTAAGCAAACCAGCTGCTGGCTGTAGCTTCATACTTAGAGAGTGGTCTAGATCTTGTTATCTAACTCTTAGGAAAAGTTGTGTATTTCCCAAAATGTCCAGCTATTGCTGTAAGTATAGCATCTTAAAACTTTTTCCTCCACCGTTTAAAGTGATTGAAACAGCTCCAGCTATTTACTGGTGTATTATTCTAGCGTAGCTTATAATCAATCTTGTTAGTTCTTGTATTATAAGATAAGAACTTTTCTGATTAAATAAAACAATAAAATTTGCAAAGATAATGAGACAACAAGAAAAAAAAAAACAAGAGTGGAATACGGAATAAATCAATGATAACTGAAGTACAGAGATTTCGGTTTTGGGTAACTGGGCAAAAATATTGGAGATAACATCAGTTTTTCTCCTTCACAGACATGAAAAGGGCAGAAAATCAAGTTGCTTTGCTTTGATTCGTGGCATGTTCATCTTTGTGATAGGTGTTGATTTTCTGAAAAATTCTCTGACGGTCCTCTTCCCGACACAGGAACTCTCATCTGTGCTCGCCCATGTCTGAATACATTCCCGGCCACATCCATGAACTCTGGGACCTGTGGAGTAATGCTGAGCCCTCTGAATGACACCGCTAGTATGACGTTCCCCCGCTCATATTAATCACAGCAGAGTTTCATGGGTGGGTCAACAGCACCACCAGTCTTAGCGTCTGGAAATAGGTGGATCCACAGAGATGTGGATACTTACACATGTGAGTCTCAGGAACTGCTGTTGAATGTCAGATTACATGGAATGTGCTGTCGGTGCATTAATCACACGGGTACATCATGGTGGTTTCCCAAGTGGTGTGTATACTATGATTTTACTATAAATAGAGATGTGTGACTGAAGGTGGAAAGTATGGCTACTATTGTCATTGTTGTACCATATTATACACTCACTTGTATGATTGCATTTATGAATTTAGATATAGATGTTGACGTGATTGTAAGTGTCTCATGTCAGACTTCAGTGTGTCAGTAATTAAATAAAAACATAATGAACTGACTGCATCTGCTGCTCAGGCACATCTGCTTGTCTCTACATCTTCCTCTATTAGAAATGTTAAATGCAAAAACAGTAGCACTTTCTAGTTTATTTAAAGTTTATAAATGCAATTGATAGTTTTATCAGTGGTTTACCCATCATTTAATAATGCTTTATTATAAGCCACCAGTGATTACATTTTTTTGAATTTCAATTCAATTCAATTTTATTTATGTAGCGCCATCCACAATCAAAATTGTCTCAAAGCGCTTCACAGAGACCCAGAGCCTGACCCTGTAGTACATTTTTTGGGTTGCCAGATTGTGGAAAATCCTCCTCCAGGACTTTGCTTGTCTTTTTAGCTCTTTAATTCATTGAGGAGACTCCTCCTCTCCATTCTATTCTACTATTCAACTACTTACCTTCTGAATGACAAGACCAAAATCCATCTATAAACAGCTCATTAACATTAACAATTAACAGTTATTTTTAACAAATTTACGCTTGATGGACTGTAGGATCCATTATTTATTAACACTTATAACTGCAGGTAACTTTTTTGCTAATGGCTCATGAAAATATAAGAAACCCAAGACCCTTTATTAATGTCAATATCTATATTAATATTTATAGCTGCGGGCCTGATCACAATTTTTATTACTTCTTTATTAAAAACACAGAATAAAAAAACATTTTATCTAAACAGAGCACAATGAGTAGAGTTATATATTATATATTATATTATACATTTACATATAGTATATGTATTTATTCAATCAGCACAATGGGAACTTCTTAACATAAAAATCAAATAAAATAGTTCTTACATCAACATTTAACATTTACTGTATTGTTTTCACATTTTCACTATTTTGGGTTTTGAGTTCACATAAACAGTTAGTCATGGCATAACTCTAAATCTTACTGACACATGGACGAGGTTTCAATGAGTGGACGAAGATATGATGTTAAACAAAGTGCAAATGTGAGATAATGCGCAGGGCTTTTGTGTAGGTGGGCAGCCAGCTCAGATAAAAATCTGTCACAGTTTCTGATTCAGTGGTCAAATATCGTGACCTCGGTCTGAATTCCACCCAAGCTTCAGAGATTTCACTGTTTATGGTTTTCCAGCCCAAACCATCATCACTTTCTTGCGTAGCTCGATTTCACAACATGCATATGTTACATCAACATAAACCAGTTTCACAAACTGTCACAGAGAGTGCAGTGGTGTCTGAGAGCCAGCAGGCCTCTGAGACTGATGTTTAAATTCTTCTATGTCAGATTCTTCATTTATTTACGAGCTTGTTCTGATCTAACTGGTTGATAACAATGCAAATACAGTATACAGTGTCCTCAGTAGATCCCTTGAATCAGACTGCTGCTCACCGAAGTCTTAGACAAAGACCTGATGGCCTGAGGCCACTGTTTGTAGTTCTGGACATAAACTGTGGACTCTAAAATCAAACTCTCTGCCTATGGATCCAAGGACAGTACTTGAGATTTTTAAGCATAACCTTCATTAAAGAGAAAATGCTTGACTAAATCAGTGGCGCAGGGTGAGTGAGCCCCTGCTGTCTGTGTCGCTGCTGCCCCCTGTAGGACATGTGCGGGTAATGTCCTCCGATGCAGCAGGGGGCGCTGCCTGCTGTTGAAGGGACGCCCCGTTGAAGAAAAGTGGTAATTTCAGGCTTCCGCAGCCTCGAGACAGCGTCTGAATCCGGGAGGAAGAGAAGCAAAAAAACCCCCAAAATGGTGCGTAAAATCTATCGATAAACATCCAGTGCGGACAGTCTGAGTGTGGTTTGATGTGTCTGGTGGAGGACAAGTGTTTTCAGCGGTTTGAGGGTCAGATGTTTGTGGATGTTTGCGGCTGTCCGGTTGCACCGGGGGCCGGCGAGCTGCTCAGCTCCAGCGTGGCGCTTCATGGCTGATGAAACCTCAGCTGACCTCCTGCACTGCTGAACACACACACACGAAACTTTTAAAGACTTGTTGAAACACCTTTGTATGATACTGTCAACACCGCGAGGCTTAATACAGACGATATTTTGTGCTGCCTGTGCCTCTTTTCGCTTCATAGCTAGCATGGTAACATCTTGACTCCTCGTTTCTCCTCAGGGTTTCGTCAAAGTGGTGAAAAACAAGGCCTACTTCAAGAGATACGAAGTTAAGTTCAGGAGGAGGAGAGGTAAGTGACAGCTTTAACTGCACTGAGCCTGCCCTGAGCCTACCTCAAACTCCTGTTGAGATTTATTAGCCACTGACTTTGATTCTTTTTTTTTTTAACTTGTCAGAGGGGAAAACTGACTACTTCGCTCGCAAGCGCCTCGTTGTGCAGGACAAGAACAAGTACAACACACCCAAGTACCGCATGATCGTCAGGCTTTCCAACAGGGACATCTGCTGCCAGGTGGGTGCCTGCAGGACTCCGTCAAACTCATGTGATCACGTATTGAAAATGGCCTGACTTACACCTCACTGTCTGTGTGTCTTTTCCAGATCGCCTATGCAAAAATTGAAGGAGACCATATTGTGTGTGCCGCTTACTCCCACGAACTGCCCAAATATGGCATCACTGTAGGCCTCACAAACTACGCTGCGGCCTACTGCACTGGGCTGCTGCTGGCTCGTCGAGTAAGAATACTCACACACACACACACACACACACACACAAAGAAAAGTTGCATGTGTCAGCAGAGACAACACATGGATATGACACTGAGATTTGTGCTGAAATGGCAACTCCTGAGGTCAGGTTTTGTCAGATCTGTTAAATCACTGTTCGTCATACCCAGTGAGAACAAAAGTAAAATGCATCACTGTGTGTTGACTACTGGAACAGATTTGTCAAGTGTTTTCTCACATCCTCTTTTGTCCCTCCCTCCTCCGCCTCTCTATAGCTGCTGCACAAGTTTGGCATGGACCAGGTGTACGAGGGCCAGGTGGAGGTGACGGGGGAGGAGTTCAATGTAGAGAGTGTTGACGGCCAGCCGGGCGCCTTCACGTGTTACCTGGACGCAGGCCTGACTAGAACCACCACAGGGAACAAGGTGTTTGGAGCGCTGAAGGGGGCAGTCGACGGAGGACTGGCCATTCCTCACAGGTGAACATGATATGAGAATAACACCCAGTGTTTATTCACACTGCAGCATCTTCACCGGTGTGGTGTGTGTGCGGTTTCAATTGAGAAGTTTCAATTTTGAGAAACAGGACATTAGATTTCCTCATGTAACACCAGTTAGTATGCTTGTGTGACAAATCAGCTGCCAGTTCCCAGGCAGCCAGCGTGGTTCAGTTTATGGTTACTGGTTCTTTTCTGCTTCTTGATGATGATACAAAGCACGCTGAGCAAAATGTAGTTGGTCCTTCATTTGCATTAGCTGATGTTTCCTGTTCTTTTCAAGACGGGGCTGAGAGAAGCGAGATGAACCAAAGCAAACGTCTTTCGTTGTGTTTATTTAGCAGATCTCTGTCGAGAAATTAGCATGTGTTAACAAGTGCAACAAGTATATGCAATTGTTTTGGGTGCTCAATATTCTGACTCCATCACTTAAACTCACATGACTTCTGCTCTTTGTTGTTTCTAGTCTGAAACGCTTCCCCGGTTACGACGCAGAGAGCAAAGAGTTCAACGCAGAGGTGCATCGGAAACACATCATGGGCATGAACGTGGCCGACTACATGTCGTACCTGATGGAGGAGGACGAGGAGGCCTACAAGAAACAGTTCTCTCGCTTCATCAAGAATGGAGTCACGCCAGACACGG
Organism: Toxotes lorentzi; assembly: GCA_037833715.1. Lineage (NCBI taxonomy): Eukaryota > Metazoa > Chordata > Actinopteri > Toxotidae > Toxotes > Toxotes lorentzi. The sequence goes on from JBBMJY010000006.1 coordinate 7,707,713, forward strand.
TAAGATAAAAGCTTTATGCACACGAAAATAGATTAAAAATGAAAATAGATTCATAAATCAATCACAGCAGAGGCTCTGGTGTTTGAAATGTCTCGTCAGCTGATTTGTTCAGATGCAGATAAATCGATATAGGCATGTAGAGCATGTTGGCCAGGAAGTAACAAGGAATTACACAAGAGAAACGCTAATACGTTTGAAGTACTTTAGAAACTGTGGCTCCATTACATAGTTTGTTCACCAGAGAGCACTGTCGTGCTTATTATTTCCACGCTCAAATGTCCCACTCTGCACACAATTCTTAAAATAACTTGTAAAATAAGTAAGGCTCAGTAAAATTTGATTGATCCTTACCAAAAATATTTATTTGTTTTTAATGTTATGTAATGTATGTTTTAATGTTTTAAAAGAACAAAAACATAAAAAAAACAAGTGCAGCATGATTGTACCAGTAAAGGTTAGACAGTCAACCAAAAACCACACTGCAGCTCGGGGGCTAAATGAATGGCACGTCTTCACGGTGGCCTTACTACAGCTACAAAGAAAAGACGGTCTTTATTCAGTGTTGTTTTTTTTTAAAGTAGTCACCGTTTTAAATGATGCACAAACGCTAAATTCTAAACTTAGACTGATTTATCAGTTGTGGGCTCCACTGAGACTTGACGCCTGATGCTGTGTGTAACCAGAGCCTCTCTTGCTGTTAGGAAATTAAAAGCATTAGTGTCACTGTGGTCTGTATGTGAATCACTGAAAGTCCTTCTACCCCCTCCACGTTCTATTCGGTTCAGTTCATTTGTCGGTGATGCTCCACTGTGTTTCTGGTTCTATTTTGCTTCTTGATGATGATACAAAGCACGCTGAGCAAAATGTAGTTGGTCCTTCATTTGCATTAGCTGATGTTTCCTGTTCTTTTCAAGACGGGGCTGAGAGAAGCGAGATGAATCATCACGCACGTAGTGAAACACAGACTCGGTGCATGAACACGTATATATGTTTGTTTTTGTCCTTTTCAGGTCGAAGAAATGTACAAAAAAGCACACGCCGCCATCAGAGCGAACCCTGTACACGAACAGAAACCCAAAAAAGACATCAAGAAGAAGAGGTGGGTTCCGAATTTCCACGTCTCAGTTGGCTTTTTCCTTCTCTGAGCTTGTAGTGATGATGCTGTAACACACCAGACAAAACTGAGAAGTGCGGTTTCACCCCAACTGCGGCAATGTGAACCTTAAAATACCCTATGTCACATTATTGTTACCCAGGGAAAATAAACTGCCCTCATTTAACACCAGCAAGTATTGAATGAATGCTGAGCGGACAAACATTTCTCTCCACGGATGTGCTGAATGTTAATGGAGCTGTTATTGTGTGTCTTTCCGGGCAGATGGAATCGCGCCAAGTTATCTCTGGCACAGAGGAAGGACCGCGTCGCCCAGAAAAAGGCCAGCTTCTTACGAGCACAAGAGCAAGAAGCAGGGGACGGTTAGGGGCTCGGTCCGGGGCCCCGCCGCAAAAACACACACCTCACAGACAAATAAATTTATTTCAAACTCATGCTTGTGTCTGGCTCAGTCAATACTTCTTTGAATGAGTTTTATGTGTTAAGAACATTGTGGCTTTATTTGCTTGTGACTGTTTAAGTTACACCCATTACTAATATTTATAGTGTTTATATCCACTATAAGAGTGTGATACTGGATCGCAGTGTGGGTGGAGAGTTCACTTTGACAGACCTGAACAGATTTGACATGTTACAGTGAAGTGGTATGTAGTTTAATTGTGCAAAATCATGCTGGTTTCTTCAATAAGTAAACATTTTTTTTTGTACATTTTTCAAAACTCAGAACAGCATTGACCACAAGCTTGATATGCTTTACAGGTCATGTCTGCTCTGAAATGCATTTGAAGTGGTTTAACAAGTTAAGTTGGTCAACTTGGTCACAGTTACATCACATTGGCAATGTCTGGAAGGGATCATGGAAAATATTCTTTTATACAGCATTCAAACGTGACCACAAGGTTCAATAAAGATCTCCGCCTTCACCGGCGGTAAACATTCACAAAATGATCTCAGCATGATCTCTGGCACAGTGAGAAGAAATCCAAAAATAATGTGACACAGTACGCTACCACAGATGCTCTGTTCAGTGAGAAGTACAAGTAGAGAACATTCACAATCCAAATGAAATACATTAATATTTTCTCTTCGTGTCATTAATGCAGCGTTGATGATGCCACGTGGCTTTACAGATGGACAACTTACAGCATAGTGAGTTACACTGATACACTATGAAGCCTGTGGGATACCAACAGACAAATAGCATCGCATTGTCCACTTTGAAGCTAATGAACTGCCCCACCTTCATCATATACATGAGTGACAGTTAAAGGAAAAGATGCCATGAATCTCCATCACTGTTTATTAAATTCTTCCGCTAATTTCTTCAAACTTTTCCTTTGATTTGTCACCAATCTGTACTTGTTCAAAGTTAAATCCTGTGATGTTCTAAGTCTTTTCTTATTGTCAAATAATCTGAAAAGACCAAAACCAACAGTGGATCAATCCCACAATCTAAAAAACTTTATTCTTCTGTACCATTGACTGCACTGTTGTCCAAAGAAGATATAAAAAAAGAAACTCTTCTGCAGTGGGAGACACATTCCTGCACCACAATGAACTGTACTTTGCACTGATCGCATCCTGCTGCTGTAAAAACTCACTGGGGCACTAAATGTTGAAACTACACTGCCCATCCTTTTTATTTTTTTAAATTCAGGTTTTAAAAAGGTTTTCTTAACCTTATTTTATTATTATTATTATGTAATCTTTTTAAAGATTAGGGTTAAAAAATAGAAAATAAATATATTTTCAGTGAGCTTGGGGCTGAGTGCTACAGACAGCGTAGTGAAATTGGACTGTATTGAAAAAAACACTGTTGGTTTTGGTCTTTTCACTGAATTTGGTAAAAAAAAGAAAATATATTTGGAATATCACTAACCTTTGCAACCTTGACAAAAATTAAGGAGGATATCTCAATATAGTGCAATTTCATTAAACTTCAAACTCAAGCATTTGTATAACAGTCTGATTTTGTAATCCTTGTTCTCCTCAGTGGAATAAACTCCTCTCTGATGAACCATCTTAGATCACACATATCAGCATGATTTTGTAGCAAAAACAGCATTTTCATCTCTCGGCTCTTGAGACTAACGACAGTAAAATAAGTCTGCAGTGCCCCCCAACACATTCCATGGTGGTGAACAGTAAAATACAATACAATGAAACGTGGCTGTGTGAATTCCTTCAAGTGTGACTGATGGAAACATGCAATCATTCGGTTTATTTTAGTCCTATATTTCAACATACTCGGATGCGTTTTCCAGGTCCCCGAACGTCTTAAACTGGTACTAATAAAGGAGGTAGAGTCTCCATCAGTCAGTTCATTCGTTAAGAGTTGATAAAAATAACTTCTTTAAATTTGCTACTCCTAAATCACAGCATCTTTAATACTCTATTTGAGAAACTCACTGGCATGATTTCAGAAGGGTTTCTCCTCCTTGTCACGAGTCCTTGGTGTGTGAGATCTGTTTCCATAGAAGAGCTTTCAGGTTGTTGAGGATAAGTGAGTGCTCCATGTTCATCTGTCCAGCATTACCCTTCAGAGCCATACAGGCGTACAACTGCCTCTCCAGTTCCTCCCTCATCGCTGACGGCGCCCCGCGCAGCAGGTAGTCCTTCAGTGCACCGCACGCTTTCGCCAAGTTCGGCTGGACCGGCTCCTCCCTGCACCGTTTCTCTGACAAGTCACACGACGTCCGACAGTCCACGCCGTACACGCAGTCAGCATCAGTCTCACACTTCAGTACTCGCATGGTGCGCCTGAACTCGTCTTCAGGAACAATGGCTCGGGTGTTGGTAAGACGGAGCTCGTGGCGGTCAGTGTAACCGAAGTGTGCCGCAGTGAGGTCGCAGATGAGAAAGCTGCCGTAGGTGCCGTGGAAGATGTCCTCCACCAGCTCCAGCAGACCCATGGAGATCTTCGCTTTGCGAGGCCAAGAAGGCGTGAACCACTGGTCCATGGTGCGCTGCAAACTGCTTGGCACCCAGGACACCAGCGGCCAGGGTAGAGACACACCATACAGGGGCCCGTAGGGGACTCGCTCCGTCATGTACAGGTCCCCGCAGTAGCCGAGGAGGCGAGGAGTGTGTCCACGATCCTGGAGCAGCAGGCCCAGCAGCACCTCAAAGACCAAAACAGAAACCTGTTAATGTGTCTGTTAATATATATTGTATCCACGATGAGGGAAAATGCATCATCCAAAAAAAAAAAACAACAACAAAAATGTTAATTTCCTTATTCGCTGGCCTGTTATTATACCTCGTCCATCTGCAGGAGGGCCCACGTAGAGCGGGCTTCTGGCAGCGACACTCGTCCATCTCTGTTGCCATCAGCGACAGACAGGATCTGGCCGACGAGGGTGGCGAGGTTGGCCTGCTCTCCAAGCTTCGACTGAGAGACGGAGACAGAGAAGAGACTAAAAGATGGTTGTTTCAGGCTTTAGTCCGTCACATCACAGATCTGGTTCTACCTAAACCTTTCTGATCCCCGTTCATGCTCCTGTACCTTGAGATGATTAAAGACCATTTCTCTGAACTTCTCCACTGATGTGCCTCTGGTGGGCTTGTCGAACACAGGGGCCTCTCTCCGAGGCTCCGGTTCCTCGCCCAGCTCGTAGTGCACAACCTCCCCCAACTTACAGCGGATGATCCCGTCATGGTCTCCCCAGCTTCCTGTGTATACCTGTTCAACATCAACAGTGGATTAGAACAACACAGGCGTGCTTTGATCACTGATAAGGGCCATTACCAACTTTAATATCACGTGGTGGTAAGCGAGTTTGTTTCTTACCTGGTTGTTTGGCAGTATCGACAGACACCTGCCCATATAGAGTGTTTCTTTGTCACACAGACTGCTGCAGGCAGAGCCATCAATGATTCCCCTCCTGTATTTATCACACTTGAAGAAAGAGCAAACACAGACAAGCGTGCTTCTTTGTAATTGTATTATCCAGTATATTAAGTCCAGAGTGTCCGAGATTCAGAATAAAGCAGGAATATAGCTTTTCCAGGTTGTCCACAGAGAACACTTATTTTTTGCTCAAATAAGTTGTAGTTGCCACACAGAACTCAGATTACATCCTGAGGAAAACCACAGCCACCTCTAAATTCCTGAGGTTGTGTAACAACCTGTAGTCCAGGTGTTCCTCATCGTACTGTTTGAATCATTTTTTGTAATGGACGTTTAACCCCACTGTGCTCAGAGTAACAAGGCCTGAAGAAATAAATGAGGTGAAGGAATAAAGCCAATACTCACAATGGCGTTCTTGCACTCGTGTCCTCTGCACAGCTCTGTGTAGGTGGAGTATTGCACGTAGAGCACCCAGCTCCCCACCAGCACGGTCAGCCATGTCAGGAACAGGTACTTCACCCGGACAAAGGAGATTCGAGCCTAAGAAGGGCAAGCGGAAACAGAAACACCAAGATGGATCCAGATCTGACATTTGTTCACCTTACTGTGTAATCCTGGCAATGCCATTTCTCCATCTCTTCAAAGTGTTGGTATGAAATTATTTACCTATGTATTCAGACCACATGTACAGCCTGTAATAACACAGTGTACAGATGCAGTGCACTAAAAGAGTCTCAATCCGAGCTAGACCCTGCACTCCCTAATCAATCCTGTTCACATAATAGGTTGCCATGGTGACCTATTATGTTATGGGGGTGTCCAATAAGAAGGCACTGGCTGGCTGATTAGTCGCTATGTGCAACAATAGCTCATTAAGCTTGAAAATGATTTTGGGAGGTACAGATCCAGCTATTCCAGCGTGGCATGCCATTCTGGTTATGGGGTGAAAGAAGAAAAAAAATAATTCCTGCCTGTGTCACAGGATGCCCACGTCACATGTCTCACAGTGCTCCTTTGGACAGAAGTCCTGTTGTTTTTGTGACGTTGTGCAAGTTGTGCAAGCAGTCAGTAACTCATTTTCCACACTGATAAAACACAACAAATGTGGTGACATAAACAAAGACATGAATAAAGAATAAAGTTGTCTATTTATAATCATTTCAGCCATACAGACATTAACCAACAACCAACTGACAGACATCATATGGCTAAAAATGTACCATCAAACGTCAGTCCACGGTGATATGTTAAAATTTCTTCTGACCAACAACTGAAGACATCAGTCTTCCATTTATGTTAAACTACCCAACAAATGTGTCTGTTTTTACTGGACCTGATATTCAGTCGGTTGACAGGTCAGTTAGTAAAATGATCATTTTAGCAGTACATACATTAAGAAACTACTGCAATGCAATCAAGTAAAAAAAAAAAAAGTACATTGCTGAAAGGTGCAGTGGGTGGAGCAGTAGAGGAGAATTTAGGTTGAACTTTCAGTTTCAGCCTCATTATGTGACTGTTGCCAAAACAAAACTGAAGTTAGTTTTCTACAGGGACTGTAACTGCACTTGGGAGGATCAAGTGATTTTGATTCTCGCTCTGATCACATGGCAGGAACGGCTTATGTTGTGTGTATTTTGGCAGCGTGCTGAGCTTCTCCGTTCAGCTTCAGCACTGTTTGCGAATCCCAACAAAAATATGTACACATTGAGGCAGGGACCCAGTAAGAAGCCTTTTTATGTTTAATGTGATCATTACTGTAAACAGGACTGAAGATTTTTCTGTTTTGGGTCCATACAAGCCGCAGCAGAATGCCCACAGATGGCTGATTTACAGTCATTAATCCAGACTTTTTATAGATTTTTGGGTCATATGACTTGTTTGTGGGTTTTGAACATGAGTTTAAATGCTCACTTCTCTAATGAAGTCTGGGGCTTTTTTTATCGAGTTTGTTCACATAAAATATGTTAAACATCCCCACAGTGAACTACAGGCTTCACAGAAAAGCAAAGGGAGCGTACAGGAAAACCACAATTTTTCCTGCCTCCCATTCCCTTTGGTGCATTTCACCAAATCATCTGCTGGCAGCAGGAGGCTCTTAGAACTTTAACAACGGCACATTACAGTGGGATAAAAAACGGTTTGTAAGTATATTATGAGAATGACATTGGCTTTATTCAGACTGCAGGCAAATCAGATTTGTTTCTTAGATCATATCTTTAGGACAAACTGTCCACCACACTGGTACTTGCAAATAATCATTTTGCATTTATGTGTCCAGACATCACCACCTTACTTGCATGGGTTGCTGTAGTAACAACGTAGGCCTCAGTTACTACGTAGCTACCGTCACTCTGGATTTGACTTTGTTGTTGTGGGTCGCGTTGATTGAAAAGACGTGAGAGGAAATCTCGATTAGAGGAGCCGGGGCGTCTGCATTGAGATGCATCTGCAGAGATCCGACTGAATCCGGTTTTAAAACCACCTCCAAATGGGATTTGGATCCGATTTGCAAAAATCCCATTTCACTTTTTTTTTTTTTGTTTTTGCTATCCAGACTTGGAAATGGATTTGAGCTGGGAGTCTGAACAAGGCCATTGAGTCATGTGTGCACATTGTCTGTATGATGGTGTGTCTCAGCATGTGTGCACAAACCTTACATAAACAGTCTACAGTGCAAACACATGATGAAAGCCTAAAAGTTAAAGAAGTGAAATCTGAGAAGCGAATTTACTCTTGTGCTTCACAGAGGATCTCCTTTTCCCCTTGACACATGAATCCCATGTAGGAATTCATGTGTCAGACAAGGAGTTGAATATTATGGTACAAACCATTAGACAGAGGTATTATATACAATGCACATGTAGCAAGTGTGTACTGTGAAACTGTTTTGCATCTCCATGGTGACTATATGGAGCTGAGAGTTAAGAAAAACAAATTGTACCTAAATAGCAAAGCATACAATGTTCTTATTGTGCATGATACTAATGTTCACACTGAGGACAACAGAAGCTGGCAATGAGTACTGCAGGAAGGAAAACATCTACAGCTGAAATGTGCAAAGTCACATATTACAAAACCCACAGCAGAAACCATGTAGATAACAGCTGTCAACAGTTAGATTCAGTGATCCAGCGTTAACCCTCAAGAAGTATCGACTGTCTTAAAGTCCAGTCACTGCAGCGGACACAAAAGACCTGCAGTATCACATCTTCACATACTGCAGATGGAACAGACTGTTGCTAAAGCAGCTGCCCTTAGAGTTTCAAGTAGGGTCTGGAGGGTGTTTTTTTTTTTTTAATGATATCCAGTAGTTTGGCCGCCATCCTTTTCTCTTCCACCTCCTCTATGGAGAACTCCTCACCTAGCTGTCCTCACCACTTTGTGTCTCCCTCCTTTTTGTCTACAGCTGAGAGGTCACTGACGCCATGCCAAAAAATGACATTAAACCATTCTTTAAAGTAAGTTGTCATGACAAGGGTAGGGTTTACAGTACATAGGAACTGCAGTGCTGGAAGTGACAACACCCAACAGGAAAGTCAGAAGTTTCTCTCAAAATAGAAAATTGGCTTTTTAAACCCTGTACATTGAAAGCTTTGAAACTCAAAAGCCATTTGTCCTACTTGAGTCAGGAAGATGCTCAGAGGTTATGTGGCTGTAGTCCAGCACAGTAGCTGTGTGATAAATGTGTAGATGTCAGGTGTTCTCTAAGAAAACCACATAACTGGCAGAACTAAAACCTCAAACCCCATCAAGTCTGGAACATTACAGGACACTATGTCCTGTAACATACCTGGATACCCCATCCCTGCCAACACATTCTGGTGTGCTGCCATTAACCTAGCTGCCCCCGTCCCAACAAGACTTCTTTGTAGATGCAGTACCATCCAGAGGTCACACAATGTAGGTGTGTTGACCTTTTACCTAAATATAAAAAGGTACTATCTGATGTGGAAGTAAGCTGAATGGGCAACAAAAAGCACAAATTTGCTAAATTATCAGCGCAACCCCAAATGTACTAAACTGTCTCTCTCCTTTTATATGCAAACAGAAGCAACCCTGACAAATGACTACAAACAAGACCAGCATGGCCAAAAATATAAGCATGTCTTTTGGCTTGCTTTCATGATGTGCCGAAAAACCTCTGTACACAGTTTTGCCTGTATATGAATCTGTGTGTGTGGGTGCATGTAGGCGCATTGGGACAGGAGCTGTTTTAACAAGAACAGGAAGAAGTGTAAACTAATTATGGGTAATCTTGTTGAATTATTAACCAACCTATGAGGCCACAAGAAAACACTGTCTTCTGTAGTTAGATGAAATCAACTCAGCCAAACATGCCCCACCCCCACCCGAGCTCTGCATCTCAGCTTTCAGAGGATTTTAACCACCAGTAGCTCACCTAATAAACCGACTGTGCTTATGTTATAATGCAGCAATATGTTTCCTCCTCCCTAGAGCAAATGCAAATCGGTGTTCTATTCCTCTTGAATAAGCTCTTTATTGTACTGTACTTGCTGGCGGCTGGCCACTGGTACCCGAATCAGAAAGTTCAACCCTTATCATCCAAGCCAAGGGATCGCTGAAGCAACTGTGAGCTGTGAGTGGAAGTCTTGGCAGCTCCTCAGTCAAATGTGAGAAGATAACTGAAAAATGAAGTGAGATGAAATGATTCAAACAGAGACTCTCCCCTGGCATGGGTCCTGGCATCACTTACCACAGTTTCTCCTCACCCGGTGTACACACACTCTCAGTGGTAGGCCTGAACTCTGCTCTGCACTAATTATTCTGGATCAGCAGAAAGACTATCTTTCGAGTCTTTAATCAACAGTAACATTCCTCAGGTATTATTATTATTATTATTATTATTATTGGAAACAGCACACAGAGCAGAGCAGAGCAGCCCGATGTGGTAGATATTTACTGCCAGCTGTCAGTCTAATGTGACAACACAAGGTTCACAGTCAATTTTAACAACAACCCGCAGCGACTATATACAAACATATATATGTGTAACGGTAATCCGCTTTACAGAGCAGTAATCGACTAGTAATATTACCTGGAAATAGAAAGACTTTTTCACCCAGGCCCGTGGAAACAGACCCTTCGCCATCACAAAAATAGATCATCTCAATACGTGGACCTGGCTGTGGGAGATCATCCAAAATACATGGGAGAAAGCGTCTTCCACTGAAAACGGTAACGAGCCGTGTCGTTCACGGAACCGGTAAAAACGACTGCATATTACCCGGTTTCGGGTTTCGGGACCCACAACCTCGGACTTGTCTCGGTTTGTCTCGGCTATGTGAATCGCTGTGATAATCCACTTTCACTGCGCCTCTGCTCTTTGCAGCAGCTGCTGATTTTCAAGCAGAGCAACATACCTCCTGCTGGAAAAAAACCCCGTAGGCTCAGGGCGCAGGCGCAACTTGTTCGTCTACGAATATAAAATGTTCTTAAAGTTTTCAGGGTCGTCAGCCGCACTAACGAGTATGTGTCAAAGTGCGGTCAGATGCCACTGCACAAATAACATTGATTAACTCTGCTGTGCTATTTCTTGACTCTGAAGATGCGAACTAGCCAAGTCACCGAGCGTTATTACAAGACACTTCCGCCGCCTCTTTCTCAATAAAAGCCGTGTGGTTGACACAGTACACGGGCGGTAAGCACAACTTCCGGTAATGACATCCAAAATGAAAATAATCGCCCATGATGTTGTGGCGCCAGCAAGTGGGCAAAGTCTTCACAAGTTTATCAGACACTGCTTTGTTTCAGCGTTGTGTACAAACGCATGTGTCATCTGCAAAAAAAAATGTTTTACCCTTAACTAATAATTCTGAAAACGTTAGTTTTATTCACACCAAGAGAAGAAACTGCGCAGAAAAGGCTACGCTATGTCTGGCCAAAAATAAATACATCTTATGCGTCTTTAAGGGGCGGATATGCGGTGCTTCGCAGCTAACTGCCCTGCCTACAATTTCAAATGTTTGAAAAAAGGTGAACGTAGCGGCGAAAAGCAGCGCTTCCCATAATGCACTCCCCGATCATCAGCGGGAAACCAAAATGGCGAACGTGCTGGGGGAAAATGAGCCGTTTGTTATTTTCTGAAGAAGACACAAGCCCCGCAAGTTTTCGCGATATACTTTTGAAATAAATTCAACTGCAGAAAGAGCGAGATAGCAGCGGCCATTCCTACTGAGTTATTTTGTCGTACGAGTTATTTGTAGAAGCGGAGGTGACCGAATGAGGTATTGTTGTCATCATGTTTTCCTCCTGTTGGGGGGTGTGGGTCCGACGGTCAGCGACCTAGCCAGGGTTACGGCTTTGCATGTGGATCATTCATGCTAACAATTGGGCCTGGCTGCGAACTCTCTCATGTACTAAACATTATTTCAGTACGCAACGTTATCTCAAACTGCCCCTTTATCCTCTCTCGTTGCTGGTATTGACCATGTTCACTCAGTATTCCGAACAAAGGGAATCTCAGACTGAGGGACGGAGGCTTAAAGGAAACAGGAAAAATAACATCTCCAATCTCTAGCATAGCTTAGTGAAGAATGATTTACAGCAGAAGATA
>JBBMJY010000006.1:7719265-7738790 GCA_037833715.1 Toxotes lorentzi
ATATATAGTTGTTATATAGTTGTCACTGACAGCCAAATGTCATTTTAACTTTTATGTGAGTGTTCAGAACTGATAACCTCTGCCTTTATTTATATATATATATTTTTTTTAGACTTTAAAGAAATACTTTGCAGTGCCCTGCGGCCACCATACTCATTGCTTGGTTGTGATTACTTAATTCTTAGCACTGATTATGAATATAATCACCTGTTGTTTGTATTCACTTGGGGTGAATATGTCATGTGTTTCAGTCTAAATCATTGTTTTGTAAGCTCCTCTTTAAGCACATAGTCTATTCTTGTATTTTGCCAAACCCTTACATGTACTGGACAGTGTTACAGCAGAGGTGCAATTATATATCAACATATATAATTTCCTGTTGTTATCAGTTAGAAAGAAATTACACCAATGCTTCAAATTATAGTATTGATTGTGGTATTAGTATTTTCTTTAATCCACAGAAGAAGACTGTCTTATACCAGCATTTTTAGCCTGACTCTATGGAAAAAGAGCAAATCTTTGCATATATACTTGCATTTGTAATTATTAGTTGTATAATGAAACACCAAGGACACGGTCGGCAGCACACAGACTGTGAACTGCTGACAGTTATGCAGAGACTGAAGTATCACCTGTAAAATATAATTCACTTCATTCCTTGTTATAAATGCATGTCTTCCCACATTTTTCAGAGACTCAGGGGTTGTGGATCACCTGTCTGTCCATCACAGAGCTCACCCCCAGCGGCAGCAGCAGGCTGTGTCCTTGTCCCCCACAAGCCTTTCTGCTAGGGGAGAGTATGGAGAAGACGACATGTCTGGCAGGTTTACAGAGGGACAGGAAGTATTGGCCCGGTGGTCAGATGGCTTGTTCTACTTGGGGACAATCACAAAGGTTAGTGTGAGGGAAGCATTCCTCCTGGTACCGTGATTAGTTTTCTGTAACAGATACCATCAGATTCCTAACTCATTGTGTGGGCAGTGTGTTTAGGCTACAAGAACAGTCTGGGTTTTTGAAACCTCTATTTTTCATGTCTTTTTCAGATAGATCAGGACAAGCAGCGATGCTTTGTCGTCTTTGAGGATCGGTCAAAGTCATGGGTTCTGTGGAAGGACATTCAGACAGGTGAGTTCTTTTAACTTTAAGATTTACATGTTAGCAAAATATTTGGATCTTTGAATAATAATGCAGTCCTCGATTAATAGCTGTGAATCTAAAATATAAATGCGCTTTTTTTATTGTCTGGCTCTTTTTGCATTTTAAATTCTGTATATTTTAATAGGTATTTTACTTAAATTCCTAGGATGGTAATGTGCTGTTCGCGCCCCTGTCTGCCTTCTTCTGCCTTACTTATCTCCCCGCTCTTGTTGCTGACAGTTAACTGTCTACAACGTCTGGCATCAGTACGGTAGCAACACTTTGACCACATGTGAAGATGAGCAATAGGAAGATAATGAGAGGCTGGGGTGCACCAACTCATAGATCATTCAGTTAACATGCAAATATGATGCAGATTTTCTTTATAGTAACGTGTAACATGATTTGTGACAGGTTAAAAAATAGAACATATTTAAGACAAATATCCATAATTCAGTTGGGTATTTAATTTTTAGTATTAACCAATTTTAAATTGAGCTGATCCACATGTTGCTGCACAGTTGTAGATTCACAGTCTTGTATTTCGGATTTAAAAAGTTAACAGGAGTTCAAAGTCTTGTTTTTGCTGACCTCCAGTGGTTGAAATTACCACTTTGCTGCAGTGATGTAGACGTCTACTTGCAGTGTTTCATCAGACCCAGGCTGTACTGTTGGGTGTGGCTACAGGGGCAACAGACCAACACCCTGGTATCAGGTTACTCTTTAAAAGAATGGTTTGGTTGTATTTGTTTTGAGATATCTGTGTCTAAAAATTCTGCCACCACCGTAGTACCATCAATAGGAGTGTTTCACAGCATTGAAAAATTACATTTAAATAATTTGTCTGTTTAGGGGATGAAGATGATGAGGATGATGAGGACGATGACATTGTGTGCTCCATATGCCAGGATGAAACTTCAGAGGAACCTAATGAGATTGTCATTTGTGACAAGTGTGGACAAGGTACTGTTCATTGTCTCTAATGCTGTTGTACCTTTATTCATCTAGCTGTTGAGCTCTAATCTCTGGCCTTTAAAAATATTTGTAACTCTTTAAAGAACGATCCAATCGATGGCAGCTGCATTTAAATGTGTTTGTTGTCTTTAAGGCTACCATCAGCTGTGCCACTCCCCCATTATTGATGCCTCCGTCATCGACTCAGATGACAAGTGGCTCTGCTCAGTGTGTGAGCTTACGTCTATACCTAAGGTACAGCTTTTGCTTTGAGTATAAATACATAAAATCTTTAGTTGGATGTGTAAGTTGTTCGATTAAATGAGAGTGTGTTTACCTGACAAATAGCTGTTTTGTGAGACTCCTTATATGTTCTGATTTCACTGCAAAGCAGTGAAATCAGTGCTACAGAGTCACTACAAGATGGAGAGTAAATAGTGCATACGTGTACATTGTTTTATGTTGGGGTAAACATGCTTTTTGTGTGTGTGGTGTACAGAGGGGGGGTGCACACAGGAGGGGAGCATCTGCTAAAGGCTTTCTGCAACAACAGCAGCAGCAGCAGCACATGGAGCTGCACCTGTCCTTCCCATATGCCCTGGATGAACTGGTGTGGGACCAAGGCCACAAGACTAACATCCAACAGTGTTACTGCTACTGTGGAGGCCCAGGAGAGTGAGTGACACATCATACTATATACTTTAAAGCCCAAATAAAAGAATCTGAATGCAGAATTTCCTACATGTACATGATTTTAAGAATCTTAATATCATGTATACCAGTACAGTTAACCAGTCTCTCTGTCTCCTTCCTTCTAGCTGGTACCTGAAGATGTTGCAGTGTAACACGTGTCAGCAGTGGTTCCATGAGGCCTGTCTCCATTGCTTACAGATGCCCATGCTCTATGGAGATAGGTACAAATACCACACTATATTTTCCACAGTTATACTGTTTATACCATGCTTGTTGAAAAGGCTCCTGATTGGCTCACTGAACCATAGTTTAACAGTCTTTCTAAATCAGTACATAATGTATATTAGATTGCAGCAAACAGTAGCAGCAGTACATCAGCCTTATGCTATTTTACAAATTAATTCTCACCAGGCCTAATCTGAATTTTTTTTTGTGTGTGTGTGGATCAACCCAAGTTGACCTGCCAGAGAAAATACTGGAACTTTAGCAAAGAAAATGAAGCCAAATGTTGCCCTTTGGTCACAAAGAATTTTGACGTGAAATAAGTCTGGCTAAAGGTGCGATGTGTTTTTTCGCCTTCAGGTTTTATCTGTTTATTTGTTCTGTTTGCAATGGTGGACCAGAGTACCTCAGCCGACTGCCTCTCAGATGGTAAGTGAATCTCAAGATGCTAAAGACGTATAATAAAGTTCCAGTCTTGTGGGTTTTTTTGTACATTAGTAGTGCCACAGTGTCTTTATCAACTCCCATGATTCCTCCATTTTCTACATATTTTTTATGATACTGGTTCTGAACCAGACTAAATAAAGAAAACCCTGCTTTTATTAAAATGTTTCAGGGAGGATGTTGCACACTTGAGCTTGTACAACTTAAGTGTGATCCACAAAAAGAAGTACTTTGACTCTGAGATGGACCTGATGGCCTACATCAATGACAACTGGGAGATGCTGCAGCTCGGGGAGGTAAGGCCAACAGTGGACACACACTTGTTTTTATTTAAATGTATTTTTTGTTTGTTTTACAAAAAACGCACCAATACATCTCAGGTATAATTGGAGGCCAGAGAACCACATTGTTAGCATGTCCTAGAGGGTTAATTATTTCTAAATTATATGATACCATGGCTGACAAATTGGGTTTTGAAACCATATGGTGTTGATTTGTGTTCAATTTTTTTCCCCTTGCACCTTCACTTTCCTGTTTGGTAACCTCCCCTCTCTCATGTCTGCAGCTTGCCAATACTCCGAGATCAGAGCGGTATGAGTGTGTTCTTGAGGCATTAAACAACAACAGCAGCATGTAAGTTTTTCCTTGCACCATTTAACTGTCAGTGATGGCCTGAAAGTGATCAACTGTCTCTTTCTTTTCTGTTCCTACCCATCATTACCCTGTCTCCTTTTTCTGTCTCTGCCAGGTTCATGTCAGGGAAGGAGGTGAAGAAAAAGAAGCACTTGTTTGGCCTGAGGATCCGTTTCCCTCCAGCTCCCCCCAACTCTGAGGAGCCAACCAGCAGAGTGATGGAGAGGGCTTCACATGAGATCACCATTAAGGGTTGCAAGTCCACAAAAGCCCTGACCGGCATGAGGCAAGTTGTGAAACTTATGCTTCAAGTTCTGGAGTTAAGTGTTTTGAAATTTGTGGGATTCGGCATCACTCAGAAAAAAAAAGAGCCTCAGTTGACATCAAGTCATAATATTAACTGAGTCCTTGGTAACTACATTGTGCATATCCCTTATCATTCATCACTGAAAGCCCTGAAATTCTGAGTTGATGCCTAAAAGTGATACAGCCAGAAACAAGCAGTGTTTTGATATTGTTGTGTGCTTTGTAAATTGTTTCATAACATGCAACTGCTAAACAGTTTGTGTTTTTAATGCACAGCTATCATTACTTGTGAAACTGTTGAGCAATGTTGTTGTTATTGTTGCTGTAGGACTTGCACTACTTTAACCAATGGCACAGAAAAGAAGAAGAAAAAGAGGAAGCAAGGAGCACGTTCTCTGGAAACTCTGGCTAAACCACAACGCTCCAGTGAACTTTTGTCCCAGGTGTGTGTGCGAGTGTGTGTGTCCATTTACATGTATGTCTTAATGGGTGTGAGCGGGGTGTGCACATAGCTGTTGAGAGGGGTGGGTATTTTTGTGCTATCCTGCATACATCCTGGCTCACACAGCCATTCTTGTGACAAAGCTGTAACCTCTAATGGACATGTTAAGAAAGTGTTAGATTAGAAGGAAACGCACTGAGAAATGCTAACAGTTTTCACTTTGCTTTGACAGCAAATAAGAAAGCCTCTACCACTAGAGCCCCATGCATTGGACCACTTAACTTCTATCAAGTAAGTACACAACTGTGGTGTGGAATGTAGTCCTGAGCAAGCATGACTGTTGCACTGTGTGGTGTTGCACCGCATCTAAGAACTGTTTTCATATTGATTAATCTATAGTTTCTTTTTTAGATTATTTGAAGAATATTAGTCTAGAAAACATCAGAAAACTGTCAAAAATACCTGTCACAACTGACTCAACTTCTTCAAATTGCTTCTGTCCAAACACTCAAAAGTTATTTGATTCACAGTGTTGTAAAAAATGAGAAGTAGCAAATCCTTACATTGTGGTGCTGTGTGGTTGAGAAGCAGTGCTGTGTCAAATGCATGGCATTCCTGAAATTTAACCCCAGTATATTGCTGGTGTTTCCATCCTTAGTTAATTACCATTTTACAGACATCACAACCGACACTGTGGTCATCTTTCTTCATGAAATCAAGCCATGCTTTGGATTGCTTGTTTCCAGACGCATGAGTTTGACGTCATTGTTTTGCAATGCGCAAATGTCAAAAAAATATGCCAGCACAAATAAAAGGAATTTATAGGCTCAGAGGAATATGATTCCAGTGGTTCGGACATTTTGAAACCAGTTCTCAACTGGTTAAGTTTAAGCAGCAGTTTTCATTTTCTGTCTGTAATGTTTTATCCTACTGTTTCTCTCTGTTTTTCATTTTACCATTCCCACAACACTAGGAATGACAGGTCTCTGCTGTCTTCAGACGTGGAATCCATAGGAGCCCTGAGCACCTCAGAAACTACCTCAACTAGCATTTCAAGACAGTCCAGGTACGCTTACTATGCAACTGCACCTTACCCCTTGCTCACTTTGAGATCTGCGGCTCTGTGGATAACAAATGGTCAGTCAGTCGGCCCATCACTTTGATCCAACATCTCAACAGCTATTGGATGAATTGCCATGAATTTTTGTACAGACATTCATGGTGAGGATGAATTCTAATGACTTTATGGATCCCTCTGACTTTTCCTGTAGTTTCAGCTTGAGGTTTTCAGCCAAATTTGTGGTTTTTAGTGAAATGTCTTAAACTATTCGATGGACTGCCATAACAACAGGGTACAGATATTCATATTTCCCTTAGGACGAGGGGAATATGTTATTTTGAACATGGTGAACATTATACCTGCTTGACATCAGCATGTTAGCATTGTCACTGTGAGTATGTTAGCATGCTGACATTACTACTTCAAAGCATGTGCCTAAGTGCAGTCATAGTCTTGTTTTTTGGAGTTCAGCACCTCTGTATACTTTGTTTTTGTTATTTCCATTAGAATAAAATTTAGGGTCTTGCAAGACTCTAAACGTCGTTTTTTTAACTTCCTCTTTTCCTATCAAACGCTCTCCAGCCTCTGTAGCTCCAGCAAGACGCGCACGACAGCCTGCATCATGCCTGTTTCCCCTCCACCCATAAAAAGGAAACGTGGTCGGCCACGGCGGGCCCTGCAGCCCCCTAACCCGGAGATCCCCCCTCCCAGCCATGCAGACCCAAACCCCTCAGCGGTAGAGATGCTGAGCACCCTCCCAGGGCTTCATTCAGCAGACATAGTTCATGGCATGGACCCCAACAGCCAGCTCTCCCACCTCAAGAGCTCCATCAGCAGCTATTTCGGAGCAGCAGGGCGGCTGGCTTGCGGGGAAAAGTACAAAGTCCTGGCCCGACGGGTCACCCTCGACGGCAAGGTGCAGTACCTGGTGGAGTGGGAAGGAGTCACTGCCTCCTAGGCCTCTCACTTTCATCAGCCCTTCTAACTTTTAACCAGCACCTACAAGAAGTTTATGGCTGTGGTGAGGATGCTTGCACAGCCTGTATTCGGAGCATTAATTGATATATGCCTTTGTTTAGTTTAGACAGAAGCACGTTTTGCCTATTAAGCTTACTGTAAAGCCTACTGGTTCTGTGCAGTCCAAGGTGATTACAGCGCATTTAAACATATGTATTTTCTTCATGTGTTTAAAGATTACAGTCCATTCATAAAGACGAGGCATTGTCATTTCACCACACCATGTTTGTTATTCTGCTTTTAACTTTCATTATCTGCTTTGAATGTTTACAGGGCACCCCATTTATTCAGGGGCAAATAATTGATCAGTGCACTGCACCTGTAGGCTTTCAGTGAACCGTTATTGTGCTTGATTTTTGGTCCAGTGATATGCTTTTCATTTTCAGACCCATTAAGTATAAACTTGTAAGAAATGAACAAAATGTAGTTGGTCGAACATTTAAATGGTGAATCCTGGGGGATAAGAGAAAGAGGGGAAGTTTAGTTCAAACATATATATATATTTTTTGACAAATTGCAGTCATGTAGTGAAGAATTACATTATGTTGGGTTAACATTTGTTCTCTAACAAATTTGGTAAATAACATATCCCTTTACATCAGTGTCCCCTCCTTCTCCAGTCCCAGCTGCAAGTACCTCTTGTTGCCTTGGGCAGACGTATCCTTCAGTTCTGTTTGGAAAGAGTGCTCATTTGTGAGCAGTTCAGGAGGAAATCGAAACGAAAGAGATGTGCTGCTGCAAATGTTTATTATTTTATATAGAATTATACTACATTTATTATTACCTTTTCTACTTGTACTTTTTTTGTATGGCTTTTTCCATTCAACAAGGCAGATTTTTCTGCTTTCCTTCTTTTTTTTCCAATTATGGATTGCACATATCAAATTATATCTATTTGGCCATCATCTCATTTTGAACAGATAAATTAAGGTTTTTCAGCCCCTACAAGGCAGCATGTAGATCATAACTCCCAACAATTCAAGTGTGAGATTCTTTAAAATAACATCCCCAAATGAAGTTTAATTACAAGTTATAAATGTTCGTAACTCCATACCCTAGAGGATACCTAGTAGGCTGTGTGCATTCTGAAAAAAAGAAAAACTAATTTTGTTTTCATAGTAAAGATTTTAAGAAAATTCAGTGTCTTTGTCTAAACACGTATCCTTTTAAAGCATTTTGATTTGAAAGCGATAAAATGACTGTTAACTTTGAGATCTTTAAGGACCTATTTAGTTTTTACTTTGTCTGATAGTTATTAAAAAAAATAATAAAGTGCTGCATAAGATGAATGTTGTATACCTAGTTCCCAGTTCAGAATTGTTTTGCCTTTTGCCTTTTTTTGTGCTGCCTATGCAAGTTAGTCCTGGAAAAAAATGTTTTGTTTCATACAACTTGACGACATTGAACTTCAGCATCACTATTTTGTCGATTTGACTCAGGTGTTTCAGTTCTGTCATGTAACGGGTGCAACAAAAATTTTACTTAAAAAAAAAAAATGCACTTGGATTTTTGCTTTTAGAGTCAAGTTCACCTTGTAGTCTACACACTCAGGATATGCCCAAAAACTTCACTGTATTGCATAGGCCAGCATTTGCAGCTTGACAGGAGGTTTATAAGTTATTTACTCAGTGTTTTTTGGTCAGTATTTTTATATCAGGTCCTCCATTTGTCACTTTTCTTTGGACCATTATGTAAGTATGCTTTTTTTTTCTCTATGAGCAAAATAATTTGTAGTCCGTTTTTACTGCAACACTTGCTTGTTTAAACTGAGTCAGAAAAACAATCACTGGAAAACTAATGTGCTGTATGTCAGTGCTAGAGGTAAATATTCAGTTAGTATGGCTGTCTCCTTTTGGAGATGTTTTTGTTAAAATGGATAGACCTGTTTGGCACCGATACCTCCTCATTGTATGGATGTAGTCAGTGCATTTAAAGCTTCTCTCCTCTGTTCAGTCAGTGTCGCGGCCCACATGTTGATACCACTGACTTCCAGCAGGCTTCTGCAGCCAAAGAACATTCATCTGCTTTGTCTCTTGAGATTCTTCTTATTACGTTTTTACACATCATTATATAGGTTGACGTGTTACTTCTGAACCTGTTTTGTTAAAGGTTGAATAAAAGCAGATATTTTTAACTGTTGTGTTGTGTTTTGTGTGCTTGATTTGCTGCCTTTGGCTAATGTTTCAACTCCGGAGCCTCCTCAGATGAAGCTACCGTTCAGAATGTGACAGGTCCGGTGCACGCGCCGTTCTTCGCGGCCACTCTCATTGACAACCCTCTCCACCAATCATTTCACAGATAGCGTCGTCTTATCCAATAACAGAACGCGTTGTTTGAATGTGGGCGGGGACTAAAAAAATACAAATCGCTCTGGCTGTCTGGGCTTTTGCTGCTTCTGCACTAGATAACCTGGAAAGTAAAAAAGAAGTTGCCAATATATATTTTATGCTTTGATAGCGGCAGAAAATTCATATTTCACTCCAAACAACCGTCGTTCGTCGGGTCGTTGGGAGCGTTTGCTCTAAAAACAACGATAACGTTAAATAGCTAGCCACCTGTTGATGCGGCGAGCATCTTTGTTTACATTTAGCGAGAGTAGCTATGCTAGCTAGTCTAGTATTTTCTGCTGTGGTCACAGATGTGTAAAAGGTAGTGGTGCACCGATGAGTCAGTTTTCGGTTTTCTGTACCTTTCCAACGAGTCACACAAGCTAGAAATGTTGCTTGAGCAACTGAAAGCTAACTTCAGTAAGTCAAGACGAGTTGTGGATTAGCTGGAGGTCGACATGTACTCATCAGTAGTCCAGTGTTTGAGAACGAGCATCGACTGACGGAGCACAGCCTGCGGGACATAAACTGAGGTGAGTCTAAACCAGCTGTTGATAGCTACAACATGACCTCTCGTACTACAGAGTAAACCTGCAGCCATCGTTTCAGGACATTACAGAGGGTTGGTATGATGCTACATTTGACCCCCTCTGTCCTTCTCTCTTGCCCTCCTCCTCCTTGTACAGTCAATCCAGAGGGTCATGAGGATGAGTGTGTGCGGCGTCCTGATCGCCTGATTTTACAAGACCTGCAGACAGACACCTGATGTTTCTCTGTGCAACAATCAGTGTTTGTTAGGGATAGGGAAATCAGATTTAATGTTTCCAACTCTGATCTGTTTTACATTAAACTGTAAATTTAAAACAGATAACCTTTATGCAGGATACTTGGTAGTAAAAGTGTCATTGTAACGTCATAACTAAAAGGTAAAAAACAAAACAAAACACTAGTTTAAACCCTTCACCACAAATACACACCTCTCATCCACACTTGTGTTCTTCCTTCAATTCAGTCTGCAACAGTTAAAGTCAGGTCAGAAGACATGGAGTCCATTTCTTTAAGGAAGAAGGTGGGCTGTGTGCGTCAGGAGAACGCCTGCCTGTCTATGCAGGATGAGCAGCTAATCAATGACCATGATGCTATGCAGTATGAATTAGCCACCTCCAAGTCTCAGGTATGACAGTCATCTTTACATGGTTGATTTGTGTGAATAAAGGTGCTGCATTCTTAAAACACTCCATCTTGTGCTTCATATTTGTGTGCTGCTAATTAATACAGTGTGAAATCAGTGTTTAGTTGCAACTTTGGCAAAAGAGATTTGTTTTTTGTTTTTTTCTGTTGCTTCTTCACTTGAATCACATCAATGAGATAATAACAAAGTGTATATTGGATGCATATGTATATATATATATATATATATATATATATACTATATGTGTTTTCCTTTTTTAGCTCCACCTCAGAGGCCCTAGGGTTGGAGTTAAAAACAGTGTGACAGTCATGAGTCAGCAGATTCGACAGCTTGAAGCAGAGCTGGAGGCTCAAGCCAAAGAACTGAAGTAACCTCATGACCTAAACATATACTTCTGCAGATGTTGATTATGTAATTGTAATGTGGTCATTGCATGCCTGTTTGTATACGCTGAATACTAAGTTGTGTGAAGTAGATGTGATGTGATGTAGCTTGATGATGTTGGTTGGATTGTGACTGATTTACAGTTAACCTTTGGTTTTTTTTTTTGTTTTTTTTTTTCATTTTTAAAACTAGTACACTAACCTCTACCTGACATTAACATCCTAACAATCCTTGTCTGTGTTTGTCAGGGCAGCAGAGCTGAGGGCTGAGTGCAGCCAGGAAGCAGCAGCTCACAGTGACATTGTGGTGGCGACTCTCACTGAAGATCTGAGTGCACTCAGAGAGGAACTGGACAATAGGACAGCTCTAGGAAAACGGTGAATTTCAGTGCAGTTTACATTTCATCACAGTTTCAAAACCATATGAAACTGATCTGCTACAGTGACCACTTGACTTGGGCCTCAGACTGAAATCTAATCAGATATCCCATATCATCACAAAACGATGACGACATTTTAGTACTTACTGCATATTCTTCCTAATCTCTTACAGGGCTGAGCAACAAAGGAACCAAGTACTTGAAAACGCAGAGAAACTCAAAGAAGCTTTCAAAGATTATAAGGCCACAATTTCCATTAAGCTTAAGAAGGTAAATTTGATAAATATGAATACTTTAATTATTCAGATATTTATTTATTTTTGAAACAGCAAGTTTTTGTTTCATGTTAATGATATAAAATGTGTTTTTAAGGTGATGGAGAGTGAGAGCAAACTAAAAGAGAGTCTTATTGAGTGTGACAGAGAAAAAGAAGAGCTGGAGATGAAGTGTACTGTGTTCCAGAGAGAAAAGGCAGAACAGAGCCAGACGATCAGGTAGACATGTGAGACTGATTGTTTCATATAACTGTTTATGTGTCATTGTTTTCTTAAATATTGGCATGTGTAAACTGAAATAATTTGGAAGATTTCTAATTTATTATCATTAACTGTATGTTTAAGAAGAAATTGCTTTGATGTATCAGTTACCGTGGTTAATCCTCCACATTCTGCCTCACAGCCAGCTGAAGGAGGAGCTGAGGCAGGCCAAGAGTTCGACTGCTGCATGCTCAGACCTCCAGGCCCAGTTGGAGGAGGCCAGACGTCAAGCCTCACTTCTGGAACGGCAGCTTGTGGAGCGGGCAGCGGAGTGTAGGGAGTTTGCCTCTCTGCGCAGGGAGGTGGAAGACCTGCGGACTCTGACCCAGAGCCAGGAGCAGAGGTTGGCCCAGAGCCACAGAGAGTTTCAGCAAAGCCAGGCAGAGCTGTCCGGCCTGGAGGCCGTACTGGCCCTGCTGCATTTACGAGAGGTGGAGAAACCTAGACACTCATTAACATGGTCGTCTGTGTTCCTCTTTCACATGATTTTGTCAAGTTGCCCAAAGTGTTTGACCCAAGGAATTATTACAATATTAGTTTATTTGTTTTCCCAAGTGTGGTTTTGGAACCACAGAAACTGTCCAGAACAAGCTGCCATATTTATCCCTGATCTTGTGCAGAAGATGACGTGTTTACTGTTATCAAATGTTATTTTTTAACTTCAGGCTGCTGTGGGGCCACTTTGTGCCAGGCCCTGCATGTTGCCCCCAGTGGACTATTCCGGAACTGCACACCTGCTGAAGTTAAAGCCAGGTAACATTGATCATGTATTAATGCGTGTGTCTGTTAATGGAGATTATAGGTCTGGTTCTCAGTAATTATTGTCTTTATATTTGGTTTCTATGATTTTTTTTGTAGACTGAAATTATTTTTGTGCTTAAGGTGTATACATAGGTGTCTCACTTCAGTAGGCAAAAGTAAGTTTGGGAACTGCCTTCAAAGATGTTATTTAAATCTTTAAAGAAAGTTCACACAGTGTGGTAATATAGTTAATAAAATGGCATTAGATGGCACTTTTCCCAAATACATGATCTAAAAATAGAAGTATTCCAGTCCTTTCTTTCCCTGTCTCTCAATCCTTGCAGGTGAAGGTTATCAGCAGCTGCTGCGGGTGCTGCAGTCGATGGAGGCTGAGAAGATTAAACAGAGCAGCGTGGTCGAGCGGCTTCAGGAGCGTCTGAGCAGAGCCCAGGAGGAGATCTCCTCTCTGCAGAGCTCCATGGCCCAGAGAGCCTCCCACTACCAAAGCCTCCACACTGAGCTCCTGGACAAAGTCAGCCAAGCCACTGACACAGAGAAAGAGGTCACTTTTTTTTTTCTTAGACCAAGCTTGATAGATAATTGTTGGTTCTTACAGGTTTTTACTCTTAGCATCTTTTTATTTTTTCTATCTCTTTTTCAACTCAGTTGAAGAGGAAAAGTGCGCGTGTGGCTGCGCTGGAGAAACAGTTACAGGAGAAAACTTCAGCCTACAGTCAGGCTGCACTGAAAAACACTGAGCTGGAGAATCAGCTACTGGTACAACACACACACACACATACACACATTTTCATCAGGCATAAAGAGGCAAGTCTGTTCAGTTTGTCTCTGAATACAACTGGGCACCTGAAAAAGCTAGAACTCAATACACACACTAGCTTTATCATGTAACACGGCAAATCCATTCACGCTCCCTCCGTTTTCCCATTTGTGCATTTTCTTTATCTAATTACAGGAGAAGACCGGCACGCTGCAACATTACCAGTCACTGATGACCAAAAAGCAAAGAGAGTATCAACAGTCTTTGGACAAGTATAAAAAATCACAGTCTCAGCAAAGCACGGAGCAACAGCACAGAATAGAAATGGTGAGGTTATCTGACCAGCTTTCTCTCCTTTGAACCTCCATAGCGTGAATCCACTACACAACCATGCTACTGTTCAGTTTATTGCAATTCTGTGCAACCAACCTTTGTTTCATCCGCGAGAAAGTCCTTCATATCACGTATGATTTTAAATTAATTTACGCCTAGGCGAGAATTCCTGCTCTGATTTGCTAAAACAACATTAGCTGTGACCCTATTTTAAATGAAGCAAAGCTTTCTCTATGTTGTCGTTACTTGTAATAACAGTGTTTTCTCTCTTCTGCAGTTGCAGTTGTCCGTGGAAGAGGCTCAGTCTCGGGTGTTAGAGATGGAGCAGGAGCTTTGTTTGCTCCAGAGGGAGCGAGACGAGGCTCAGAAAGCAGCTCTCTTGCTGCAGACCAGCGTGGAAAAGCTTAAACAAGTAAGGCCACTTCCTGTGTCCAGCTATTCACCCACTTACTGGGTAAAGCACAGGAACCATTTCACACTTAAGTTACTATAATTTAACCCAGGTATATACTGTTCTGTTTATTTATATATATATATATTTACATGGACAATTGTGTTCTTGGTTTGACTTCAGGAGAAGCAGGTTGAAGTCAGATGCAATGAAGAGTTGCTGCAGAGTTTAAAAGAGCAGGCAGCTCAGTCTGCTTCTAAGGTTTGTACAGAGAATTATTTACCATAGACAAACACAGATAACCTAGTTTGAACTGTACAAAAATATATTCCGTCATAACCACCAGCATGCACCATCCGTGACTTCTGTCTGTACGTCAGGTGTGTGAGCTACAGTCGTCTCTGTCCGCCTGCAGAGAAGACCTGGCCACATACCAGCAGCAGATGGAGGAGATGAAGACGAAGTATGAGAGTGAACTGCAGAAGAACAATGACAAGGTACAGTGTTACATACGATGAGATGGTCTTTCAAACTTTGAGACTGTTAGAGAAATAAAGAAATAACAAATATACGCCTCTGTCTATATCTGTCATTCAAAGCCATGCGTTCCTTCAGGTTTATATTCTCCCTCGTTCCGCCCTCTTCAGGTGTCCTCTCTGCAGGAGAAGCTTCACAACACCAGCCTGGTTTGTCAGAGCTCCAGTGAGCAGAACCTGCAGCTGCAGCTTTCTCTCCAGCAGCAGCAGACCATGCTGACTGAGAGCAGTTCCCACATCTCTGAACTGGAGGAGAGCCAGAGCCACCTGCAGAGACAGGTAGGATAGAGAGACTTAAAAACTTTGTCCAACACCACGTTAGCTTTACAATGTACTTCTTCTTCCACTTCCTAATTGGTGTTGTTTATCAAATTACTTTTATTGGCATGAAATGCAACAATTTTTGTTTCAAAAAACACAATATAAGAATAAATGACAATACATGAGGTTGCATGACACATGTTTTCGAAGTGATTTGACTTGGATTAACCGATACCAGGACCCCGTGAGGGTCTGGTCTCCTGGGGGAAGTTCCCCGTTGTTTGTGGTTAGTAATCAGACTTTTGTTTGCAGAGCTGTATTTTCTTCTGTGTTGGCAGCAGTTGTCCTCTCTGTCTCTGTTGATCATGTAGTGGGTTACGTGTTGAGCGGCTGTGCAGAACACTCCCTTTAATATTCTAACACAAGTGTTGTCGGACTGGTTTTCAGGTTTGTGGTTGGATGCATTATGAATTCTTGGAAAGACTTTATTAGGAACACCACTTTAATACTGGGTAGTTCCTCCCTTTTGTTCTCAAAACAGCCTCAGTTCTTTGTCATTTGATTCCACTGAGATTCTGCTCCTGCTTCTGCTTCTGACATGAGTGAATCATGAGCTGATCTCCTGTTCTACCACATCCCAAAGGTGTTCTCTACTGGATCCAGATCTGGTGACTGTGGAGTCCACTGAACTCATGGTCATGTTCATGAAACCAGTTCGAGACGACTTTTGCTTTGTGATATTATCATGCATAAAGGGATGAATGTGATCAGCAGCAATAATCAGATGGACTGCCGTATTCATACCATGACTGACTGGTGTGAAGTGCTCAGAATGAGCCACGGAAACATTCCCCACACCATTACACCACCACCAGCCTGGACTGTTGACACAAGGCAGGTTGGATCCATGGATTCGTGCTGTTGACGTCAAGTTCTGACCTAACCGTCTACAGTCACAGCAGAAATCCACTGCAGCCTCAGATTTCTGTTCTTGGCTGACAGGAGTGGAACCTGACATGGCCTCTGCTTGTCTGGTCCATCCTTCTCGAGGTTTGACTTTCTGAACGAGTGATTATCTGAGTTACCATATCATTTCTGTCAGCTCCAATCAGCCTGACCGTTCCCCTCTGACCTCTCCAATCAACAAAGTACTTCAGTCCTCAAAACTTCCACTCCCTTGATGTTTTTTGTTTTTCTCACCAGTCTGAATTAAACTCTAGAGACAGTTGTGTGTGAAAATCCCAAGAGATCAGCAGTTTCAGAAAGACTCAGACCAGTCCGTCTGGCTCCAACAATCATGCTACGGTCAAAGACAGCATTTTTTCCACATTCTTATGTTTGATGTGAACATTAACTGAAGCTCATTAGAGTGGGGTTTGTTCAGTTATCATGTCTACTAATTCATTTATATTTTGTGAGTGTTTTCAAGAGGTTGTTGTTGGAGGGTGTTGGCTTATTAGCAAGGACAAAGCATTTATTGGAGCTTTAAATTGCATTAGCTCACAGTGATTGTAGTCTAACATGCAGATCTGCAAACCTACAGCAACACCCTGCATGTATCACAGACTTGAGGCACATTTGCATCCCTGCTTGAGCAAAACAGCTGTTAGAGCTTGTGATTTCATTTATAGCTCAGCACATTTTAGCTACTGGTTGTGCTCTCTGTGTACTCTCTGTCTTTCACAGAGCACAATGGTCTCCGTTTAGTGAGCTGAGCTGTACAAGGACAGGAACATGGAGTCTGATCTGGGTCTGAACAGACATGAAAAACAAATGGCCTGTAGAGATAGACGAGAAGTAGTTTTTTCATAGTTTTGAGTTGTAGGTCAGGTCGACGCTACAAGACGATGTTGCTCTCAGAAAAAAATGAATATCTGGGCCAAGGTTTCTGTAGTGTCTTCTTTACCCCCCCCCCCCCCGTAATCTCTTCAATTTTATGCAGAAGAACTGAAATGTATGCATGAAATGGATGTCCTGTTTGTTAGTGATGGATCCCGCCTTTTTGTCTGTGTGTAGGTGTCCAGTCTGGAGCAGCAGCTGGAACGAGCCCGGGCCTCTCTACAGGACGAGGTACGGGAGGCCCAGGAGAGAGACAAGGACCTGCAGGAGATGAACCAGCGGAACACTCACCTGTCTGAGTCTGTCACGTAAGAACACCTGCACACAGACGAAACAGAAAATCCGAGCTCAGAGATGCTAAAAGTGGGAAATTTGTGTAGTAACAACGTTGCTCAGACTACTATATTCTCTGCCATACATTTTGAAATGACCTTGCTTCACAATTTTTTTAGTATTTTTATTTATTTATTTTTTGGTGGTTATGCAGTGCTTTTCCCAAACTTGTGGTTATAAATGACCGTTTGTATGAGTCTTTTGTTGGTAACTATTTTCTGGCTCTTCTTCTTGACCTGCAGCAAAAACAATCAAACGCCTCAACAGTTTGTGAGACGGTCTTATGATTAAACCACATCCCATTTGTCTGTAGGCATGAAGCAACCCCTCCCCTTCTCCAGGAATATATGTATAATAGGCGATCTCACTTTCTGGACACTGGGAGATAGAAGCCTGTTCGGAGTAATTTCAGTCTGCAGGGCTGCTGGTGGCCTTCAGTTTTGTGAAGTTATTATAGACTGTTAACGGAACAGCATGCTGGTTGTTTGAATGTGCTGTGAAAAGGCATGTTGGTTTAGCTCCGTTTAGTTTTGGAGGCTTTCGCTTCACTTTAAGTCACTCTAAGACTACGATGGGAGCCATGCTCACATTAAGGTGGGAAACTGGAGTGAAATACATGTTGCACGTCCCCCACTCTACCCAGAGTGCAGTGTGTTTACCCTGCTGGATCTATGCTTTCGTTGAAGCATAAAAATCTGAAAACGCATTTGTTTGGTTTCTTCCTCAGTTCTTCTTTTTTTTCAGTTTTTTTTTTTTAAACTGGTGATATCATGCTGACTGTGGTTGTATGTGTTTTTCTTTTTGCAGCCATCTGACATCAGAGATGACAAAGTGTCGAGGGGAGCTGGTCTCTAAAGAGTCGGAGCTGGAGCGCCTGAGGAGGGACGTCTCAGTCAAGACTTCTCAGATCGCCCGCATGGAGGAGAGCCTGCAACACATGAAGAACCAGCTCAACAGCAAGACTGACATGGGTATGGCACGTAATTTCAGAATTTGTGTAGTTCTGGGGGTTTTGTTGTCAGTTATTTTTTTCATTCAGACTTTTTTTTTTTTTTTTAAGAGAAGAGACACTTGAAACCAGAAAACAATTCCGTACTGAATTAGCTCTCAATCCACATGTGATAGCTTCACACTTAAAACTAAAAACACGCTTTTACGTTTTTAGTCTTATTTATTTTTTGTGCCCCTCTTGCCCCTTGCAGTCGTGGATCTGGAGGAGAAGCTCCATCGCTGCGAGGCAGACCGACTTAACTCTGTTCAGCGGGTCCACATCTTAGAGAGACAGCTGCAGGCCGTGCGGGGAGAGTTGGCTGATACTCTGGAGCAGCTACAGAAACTCAGGGACATTCTGCAGAGGACACAGACCATTGCAGATGACCGGCAGGCCTGCGTGGAAAAACTGACTGTCCAACTTAGGTGAGGTTACGCCCTCATGTGAAATATTCTTCTGCTCACAGGGACGAGGGGACGAGCCTGAGATGGACAGAACATCCACCTGCTGTTGCTCAGTCTTGTGCTGAATCAGAGTTTATTGTTCATGTGTATCACAAATACATCAAAACACACACGCACGCACAGTCATTGAGCCTGGTATTGTTCCAGTGTCCCTCTTGAAGTCTCACACTTTGGTGACTGTATGTCACATTGAAAATGAACTGGCTAATCTTAATTGTAAGATGATTAAATGGCATTTGAGGAAGTCCTTTGCTGTTGAAGATGTAATAATAGTATAATATATATATATATACACATATATATTTCTGTTGATTATTTTAAAGTTGTTTTTCTTATTATCCACGGTGGAAACTGTGTAATGTACTTTGTTGTGACTGATTTTTCACATGGCTGTGTTTTGTAATGTAATGTTTTGTTTAAAACTGACACAGACAATAAGAAGAAAGAAAATAACTGTGTAACCAGATACACTGTGTGCAACTAATGTACATCAAGCACTCAAATGGGCGTGCTAGAACCAGACACAGTCGCGGATAATTGAATAATTTTCTTTTGTAAAAGAGGAAAAAACAGGATGCTGCATGTTTCAGGTCATTAATCATTAGTCACTCCACCCGTTACTATTATATTGTCTTCAGTGTTACTGTCTTGCAGAGCACAGTGAACACGTGGCAGGGCGTATTAGCAGGGACATGCAGATGCTTGATACAGGAAGAAGATAGCTGTTTTAACCACAGGTGTCATGAGCCAGGTTGTAGTCACGAACCTCTTTTCCCACAAAAAAAGGCACTGAAATTAGTTTGTCATCCCCGGTTCATGTTGTAAGAACTCAGCCTAAAAATGTTAAAAATAAACTCCCAAAGAAAGCCCTCAAATCATTCTCTCTGTGTTTGGCGCCGCAAGAATCAGACTCGATTACTTCTGCCATTCTGAAAATACTCCCTGTGTTGTTTCTTCAAATTCTGACAAAATATTAATCTATTAATTAGATAGATATGTGGTAAACTGTTCAATAAAAGTGTGTGTGTGTGTGTGTGTGTGTGTGTGTGTGTGTGTGTGTTTGTTTGTGTGTGTGTGTGTGTGTGTGTGTGTGTGTGTGTGTGTGTGTGTGTGTGTGTGTGTGTGTGTGTGT
>JBBMJY010000006.1:7738890-7781590 GCA_037833715.1 Toxotes lorentzi
TGTGTGTGTGTGTGTGTGTGTGTGTGTGTGTGTGTGTGTGTGTGTGTGTGTGTGTGTGTGTGTGTGCGTGCATGTGCGTGTGTGTGTGTGGCTTCACAGTGAGACCCAGAGGGAGTTGGAGGAGAGAACTCATGAGGTCTTAGACATGGATAATGCACTGAAGGAGAGACAGGGGGAGCTCCAACAGAGAGCACAGCTGGTACAACTCTTACACACACACACATAAACTTATTTTATGTACATTTCATTTGATTTGCAGATTGTGTTTTGCTGCTATTACTTTGTTTAAAATTCCTTGTTCTTTGCCCCGGGTCGTCCTGTCATTCTCAGCTGGGCCAGCTGGATGTGGCGATCAGAGAGCACAAGCAGGAGATGGAGAGGAAGGTGGAGTCTCTGCAGCAGAGCCTTGAAGGCAGAGAGAGAGAGCTGAGGGAAGCACAGAGGGAGCTCACAGACAGGAACATGAAGGTCAGGAGCAGTCTCAGGAAAAGAGGGCAAAACATGTGAAGACAGGTGTTTTCAAGTGTCACTAAGGCTCAGCTCAGTTTTAATAGATGTATTACATGTTTAGAGCACAGAGAATAGGAAGAGAGAACTGACTGACTGAGAGCCTGCAGCAAAGTGTACTGATGATTTATTGATGATAATGATACTGATGTCAGTGTTAAGTGTTTTCTCTACTGTACTATATGGGCAGCTCTAAACTGAACAGTCAAGAAGAAACACTGAGGGGAAAAAAAAAACATAACCAACAAGATAAAGTTTTGTTTTATATGTTTACACCCTTTGAGTTATTATTGCATAATGTGTTCTGCTGCAAGACTGCTTATAATGGTTTCTACTGATAAATGATAAATATTAAGAACAACCTGTTTTCCAACAAACATCATTTAACATCGTTTAATGGCACAGCCATCCATAAATGAGCATGCATTGCAAATTTAAAACAATCGTATACCCTAAAATCCATTCAAATCCAACTTCCCCCAGCTGCTTACACTCTCTCTGACCTCTCTGTCAGGACCCATATTCACAAATGGTTTTTAATCTGACCATTAGGACTCCTCCTAATGAGAACTCGGAGTTCCTAGCAAAGAGTTTACACCTGAAGAGCTTTTCACAAAGCTGCTGAGAGCAACTTTTACTGAGGAGCTGATAGAAGGGGAGGGGGTTGACATCTGCTGCTATAGATGTGATAGTGTTTCTGAATGAATTTAATGTCCACAGTGGACAGTTGTGAATGTTATACATGGAACAAAGTAAAATACTAATAATTCTACATTCAGTACATATTCTGTAGGTAATCCTTAACTGGTTATTAAATTAGCTTTATTCAAAGCTCAGGTTAGGACTGACTGCCCTGGTTACTATCAGCTTTAATATGAGATGTGAGGAGCAGAAAGTATGAAACGTTGATCAAACACTGTCAGTTAATCCATGCTCATACAATGGATCTACAAATGTTTGCACACCTTATGTTTGTTCTGTCGTTATGTAACTGGTTATCTGGTGTCATGTACACAGTTTTAAAAATGCTCTTTTAAAACCAGCACAGGAGATGTACAGCTTTTATTCAGAGTATGTTATGGAATTAATAAATGAATTCAGACGTTTTACCTGAAATGAGATACATTACAATGTAGGTCATCAAACTGTAGGCTGACATATGTTTGTGTGTGTGTGTGTGTGTGTTTGTCAGGAGTGTCAGGAGCTTGGCCAGCAGCTGCGTGTGAGTCAGCAGAAACTTGAGACTGTGCTACAGGAGCTTGAAGAAACTCAACATGACTGTGAGGCTTTGAGCAGAGAGCTTGACGCCGCAAAGCTGCAAACCAAGGAGAAGGTGAAGTTGAAGTGCAATTTATAATTATTTAATCATCTATATTGAAACTGTTCAGTGTGTAAGCTGGTAATGGAAGTGAAACTTGACCATTATTTACTCACTCCTTTAGAATATAGAGATTGTTTGTATTCTACCTACTGACTTTATTTCTGAGTTTTGTCTCATAGCTGATGCCTGATACATTTTAGCAAGTAAATTGTTGGAGCACTGAGTCTCAAAACTCATTTTGCTTATTTCAAGATGCTACCATTTTAAAAATCTTTATTGTTAAGTGGAAATAAGAGGATGAATGACATGTTCAAAAGTACATTTTGACTCTGATGTACTTCTACTTTACCAGCAATTTGTCCGTGGTGTGGGTCTGTCTCTGCAGGAGGTCCAGCTGTGTGGTGTGGAGGAGGAGCTGGCACTGAAGGAGGCACGCTGGATGCAGGCGGAAGCCAGGCTGCAGAGCATGGTCACCTCTCTCGAGCGGGAGTTGGAGCTGGAGAGGGAGCAACACAGCAAGGAGGTACAGTAGCTACTGAGGCTTCCAAACAGACGTCCACCTAATGCAGAATGAATTAATCTGTTCTGCAAAAGGGACAACAACCGTGCAGTCATCCTCTACCTCGGTCAAAAGGGCTTATCACCTAAAGAGGTCCTTGACCTGATTTGAGATGACGAAGGAGCTCGTTGGTCGCCATTTTGACATTGATGATGACATCATCACCGCTGAGGACTACTTTCTGGAGGTCCTCCTTCATCTTCGAGGAACAAGGGATCCGTATGCTTCATGACGGCTGAACTAAGTGTGTAAATGTAGGAGGGGACTATTTTGGAGAACAAATGTACTA
This sequence comes from Toxotes lorentzi, assembly GCA_037833715.1. Classification (NCBI taxonomy): domain Eukaryota; kingdom Metazoa; phylum Chordata; class Actinopteri; family Toxotidae; genus Toxotes; species Toxotes lorentzi. The sequence goes on from JBBMJY010000006.1 coordinate 7,741,567, forward strand.
GGCTTTCCAAAACTGCCTCCTTCTACCTTAGGCGACAAACATATCAATCATACCTCGTACTGTTAAGGTTAGACCTTAAACTTTAAACTACACTTTTTTTTTGTTTTATTTTGTTTTGTTTTGACTGGAATTCATCAAAGTGACTGATTAAAGAGAAACCACTGACAGCTTTGAGCTGTCCTGTACAGCTCGATTCTTGGCTAAGACTTGGATCCAATTTATGTTCGTAATGATAAGGCTGATATTTGAGATGATCATTTCTTGATAATGTTTCACCACTTGTTCAGTAGACGTCCTGTCAGAGTCCTGTTGGTCAGTGTGCTTTCTGCTTGTCCTAGTGGGTTTTGAATCAGCCTTTCTGTTCATCACTTTGGTTCTCTGTTTCTTTTCCTCTTTTTTGTTTAAATGTCAGCAACGCCGTGTGACTTCCTTATTTCTTCCTTCAGTTTCTCCTATCAACCCATTTCTCCTGCACGCACCTGATAACATCTTAGTTCCTCCTGATATTTATGATGTTGCTGTTTGTTTACTTCTTTGTTCTGCTGCAGCCTTTGAGCTTACCTGGTTAGAGCAGCACATCAGAAGTCAATCAAACAAATAGCTGCCAGAGTGTTGGCAAAATCCATTCAGCTGAAGCTCATACATCAGTTCCATCTCAGCTTGTAGCCTCGCTCTCCCGAAGGCGGCTTGTAGAAATCATCAGCTTTTTCTCCCTCCTTCCCCAGCTGGAGTCCCTGCAGCAGACTCGAGGTCAGCTCCTCAAAGTCTCCGAGCAGATCTCCTCCACCATGCGCTCCTCCCAAGAGCAACTCACCGCTAAGCTTCACCAGAGCCAGACTCAGCTCGAGCAAACCAAAGCCCTGCTAGACCAGACTAAGACGGAATTGGATTGCACCCGGAACCAAGCCCGAAACCTCCAAACACAGCTAGACCAGAGCCAGAGCCAGCTCCTTCAGAGTAAAACCCAACTGGAGCAAAGCAGGATTCTATACGAGCAGACCAGATCCCAGAACAGTGACCTCCACGCCCAGCTGGAGCAGCTCATCGCCCAGTTAAATCAAGCCAGAGTCCAGACTGCCCAGCTCCGGACTCAGCTACAGGCCTGTGAGAAGTCCATGGAGACCTCCAATGAGTCCATGCTCATCAAGGTAGAGTTTTTAAACAGGTTTAACTAAAATTGCAGTAACTTGCTATTCAGTATCAAAGTTTTCGCTCTTGTCTCCCCGCAGGAGTCTGAGGTGACTCGTCTCCAAGCCAGGATCTCCAGTCTGGAGCGAGCAGCTGACCGCCAGAAACTTTACAATCACACACTCTCTCTCCCAGCTCTGCACGAACTCACACACTCAGAGCGCTCCTCTTCTGCTCACTCCCCTCCTCCCTCCCCCAAAAAGCTTCAAACACCCGTCCGCTCTCCCACACACGCTCACTCAGCTCGCGTCCACTCATCACCCCCCGCTCACACAACCCTTCACCCCTCCTCAGCCCTGTCGGACAGCCACCGCCAAACTGACGATTGGCTACAGAGCAGTAGCATCGACTCCTCTTTGGACCTCCCTCTGAGCCTGAAGGCAACACTGAGGGAGGCTTTGAGCAAGCAGCCATGGGAGTCCTCCTCCTCCTCTGTCTCCCCTTTCCCGGATATAGTGGACCATAGCTGGCAGGGCCTCAGCGCCATGGAGGCCACAGCAACCTCTGACCTCTCCTTCAACCCCCTCACGTACATGGTGGATAAACAAGACGACGGAAACCCCAACATGGAGGCTACCTCGATACAGGAGGGAGACGGTGAGCAGTTGAGTGAGTCAAGGAGGGAGTCCGTGTGCACTGTGGTGGGTGAGGAGGAGGTGGTGGATATGAGTTCGCTGACAGGGATGCTGAGGTTTGTCAATCAGACGTTAGCCATGCAGGAGGACCCTTCGTTATGGAGCTCCACGGGGCTGTCACAGACCTGATGCGGCCTTGCCCTCCAGGTAAAAACACCACATCCCATTCACCACTCATTACAGATTATAATCTGCAACTGAATTTGATGTGAAAATGATCACAAGTTTGACAGCAACGCTGGATGTTTTTAGGTGGAAGGTGATGTGCTAGATGCTATTGGAGGTAACAGTTGAGTTTAAAGCTGCTGATGGTTGGTGTCAGACACAGACGTATTTTCTACAACATTAGATATTCATAGCTATGTAAACAATAATCAGAAAAACTAAGTTTGGTTATTCACTGAGAAAAGCAACACTGATATGATTGATAGTTGCTTAGCAACTCAAATGTTCCTCAACACCGACTGGTTGAAGTTTTCAAGTGAAATGACTTTTCAAACTGAAGTAGAAAGTTTTGTGTTCATGTTGGACCCCATCACTCATATTGAGGAGCTGACTGAGACAGGGCCATTAATGCAGAAATCAGTACATGTCATATGTCATGTTATATCCATAGGATTTGTTCCAGAGATCTTTCCCTTTTCACCTTTTCCCCTTTTAGCGGGAACGTCAAGGAAACATGAAGCTGTGTTGCCAAGGAGATGTCAGAGAGGAAAAGCGCTGTTTACGTTGTTGTCATCCTTGTGCGTCTGCATACATGAAATATATTCCCATATTCATTAACATTTTTCAAAAAGCTTGTCCTCTAGGTGTGTTTTTAAAATCAAGCTGCAATAGTGTCTGTGAGGGAAGAGATAAATTGTCTGTCCAGTTTAGACGACCACTACTACAGTCTGTAACTAATCTACTGTGAGGTTGTTTCATATTAATGTAGCATTTGCATTTCATGTTGTATCTTTTCCTTGCCAATATTTATATATTTGTATCTATTCTAAATAAGCTAAGTGAATAAAATATGTTTTTTTTAATGCCTTCCTTGATTATGATGTGTTTTGTGTGCCTATCACCATGATTGGTACTTGTTCTCCAGAGAAATGTGAAGCTGTGCTTTTACTAACATCTGTTTGGATGTTCCCATGCTGTTGGTGACTGTGTTACCAGAACATCTGGCAGCTTCCTGTCCGGCAGAGGAATTTTTGGATCAGGACCGTGGAAGGGATCACGCTGAATCTAATGCAGCCTTGAGCTGGTTAAATTGGATTTGACGCTCTCATGCAGTTACATAACTAGAACATGTTGAAGATATTTGGTCTGTGGATAGTTTTAGGATGAGTTTCACTCCTTTAGGATCTTTTTTATTCACCAGTTTATGTGCTAATATGACTGTGTGCATGATTTCACAGAGGTTTATAGATGTAAGGAAGTAAACCTGTAAATCTTTAAAAAGATTAGCACCATATATGAAACACTGTCTTGTTGCTAAAAACCTGTGTACCTGCACAAGGGCAATTGTCTTTCGTACTGATGGATTATTGAGGGGCCCAAGGGTTCAGGGCCCCAAAGCCAGAGTTACCGTTATTAGGATTTCTCTTAGGAAAGGGTTCAATCAAAAATAGGGATGTCCCAATCTGGGTCCTTTGAAACAACAATTTGACATTTTGACTCATGCACTTATTTGCTGTCTTGTCAAGAGGTAGATGAGAAGATTGATACCACTCTTGTCTACCTGTTTTTTTCTATGAAGCTGCAGCCAAAACATGGATTCTTTAGCTCAGCATAGATACTAGAAACCGGAAACAGTTACAGCCTAGCTAACTTCATGGTGACCAGGTCACTGCATCCAGCCAAGAAATAGTACCGTACGTAACCCCCCTTAAATTGATGTTTTGGCACTGATGTTTTTGTACGTATTAGAGCCTGCAGCATTACTTAGATCAGATCAAAAAATAACAGACTAACAAATATAATGGTAACGTCTTTCAGTCGCTCGTGGAGCTCTATGGTTTAATTGCTAGTTGCAGGTCATATCAAGTGTTTGGTTTGGCTCACAGACACACAGACCATTGGTAGGCTGGCTGACACGGTGAGTGATGTTTTGCCCTCACACAAGAGCGGTCTGTTCATATTTACATTTTCACACCACAGACCTCAATTGTTTTTGGAGCATTTCTATTTTAGTGTGGATGTGATAGACGTTTATGGGTGTGTGTTTGTTACCGCTGGAGACAAAGCCTACACTCATTTCTGTCAGCCAAACCAACCTGTCTGTCTTGCACTCCCACCCACCGCTACGCACACACCCTGGGAAGGTTGGGAGGCCCAAAATGAAAATTTTAATGAGTCTGACATAATTCCAAGCTGCTGTCTTTTCATTTACATCTCTCATATAAAGTTATAGCATCATCTCTGTCTTTCTGTTCTCTTTTTCTCATGCTGAGTCTATGGATTTTAAGAACACATTTTGGTGTAGAGGATGTGGTTCAGTCAGTGGTATATTGCGTGCTATGTAGCTGTGCTGTTACTTCCCCCATATTATTTCTGAAGAGATTCACCAGCATGTTTGTCCAACAGTCTTTATTGTGTGTACTCCTATGAAATAGGTCCGCATTGACCATCTACAACATTTAAAGGCTTAAAGTCGGATTTCTAACTTACAGCTTCTTAGAATCAGTAATATTGTACATATGAGAACTTACCCTACCAGGCTGCAGGTTTCCAAGAAGAGTCTGACTCATCAGGCAACAGTAGTCAGCCTTCACTGCAATAGGTTTCTAAAGAGACGTCAGGCTTTAGGCAATAGCTCTTGGTTTTCTGTTTACTTTCAACAAAGACTCTCACATTTGCAGTTGTTTTATCTCCAAATGTACTTGTGCACCTCCTGTTCTGTTTATTGCTTAGTATATTCCACAAAGAAACACTTTACCTGATAACTTACCCTTTGAAAACATCCATTGTTTCATCTGGCAGCAGTTTCAACAATATCTTCCCACCTATGTTTCTCTTGAAGCTGCACATTGTCAGGATAAAATTGTAATGTGACTTTTTACACTTCAGTTTTTGTATGCAGTAAACAAAGATACAGATATGTAGATGTAGTGCGTAGAAGTATGACATAGGTATAATGTTTTAGTTAATGACTTTTAATGGTGCTGGTCCAGGCTGTTTCTCCCTGTCTAACTGTAGCCTCATACTTAAGATACAGACATAACACTTGTCAATCTTCTCAGCTAACTCTCTGATAAGGAAGCAAATAAACATTTTCTCTAAAATGTCAAAATATGTGAATGCAGGACATTTACTTGTAATTAAATGTTTTTATGCTGTGATTGATTATTGCTGCCTTTTTTTTATTACGTAAAGGATGTGAAAACAAGCATCTTCTAACACTAAAGACATGACAGTTGATTTAGAACACAAAATCATAATGTAGAAGTTGCTTGCATGGTCTGTGAACATCTACAAACTAGGCACAGGCAGGGTTAGACGGATAAGACATTAACCACACTCATGCATGCACACCGGAACTGGGGGCGACAGGCACGCGAATTAACCACAGCTGGCAATGTGCAGGCTAGCAGTGTTTACTGAGTAAAACACACAGCCAGTGTACTGTATAATAAAGTAATAATGTTATGATTAAAGCAACAAGATCCTTGTTTGATTATTGGAACATCAGGATGTTCGGCCTGTGGGATGTGCTGCTTTGCTGAGCAAATGTAATAAAGCAAGAGAAAAAACCCTAACCCCGTCAAATAAAGTCACATCAGGGTCAGACATGACAAGACTTTGATTACCTGTTCGTTTTTGTTCCTTAACTAACCAACTAAACTGAAAGGACAGACACTTATCATGTTCCATCTACTGCAATAATTCCCGGGAGATGTGGTCTATTTTGACGAATTTGTCCAGCCATATATTTGTCCATTTATTTGGGGTCAGACTGATGGACAATACCTGTTATCTGCATCCATGCCCCCAACAGCTTCCTTCATAGCATTCAAAGTGACAAATGCCTTTCTATTCTGGTCACCAAGGAACTGTGCAATCCTTATCTGACTACCCACACACCCAGGAGGACTAGCAATAACTTTGACACGGGCTCCTTGGAAAAATCTATGTGAGTCTTTGGTTGTCTTTTCATGGTAATGGTAGCAACCTTTACCTCGAGTGTTCAGCTAACTCAGATCACAAGAATGTTTAGCCAGTTTTTACATTTTACTGGTAGTACTGTAAGACAAGATGAGGCTCCACAATCCAGAGGCTAATTCCTCCCGAGGAGATGACGCTGAAATCTAGAGTAGTATCTGAAGCACAAACTGGTCATCCTGTCTTCAGGCTGAGCTCTCATGGACTTCGTAGAGCGTAGCAGTCGGCCCAGTGTTGTTTCACCAGAAGGAGCTGTGTGGTTTGAGTCAGCTTGATGTAATACGACAATTAATAGTCAGCACCGTTGAAAGGTCATTGTTATCGCCTCCTCCAGCAGTCCACAATCACCAAGCCACAGGTCATGTGTTTTGAGCGTTCCCTCATTAAACTGAACCTTTAAACAGAAGGGGTGGGGGTGGGTATCCCAGTTACAATTTTTATGACGAGTCAAGGTTAGAGACGTTTGCTTCTGAGCAGGATTAGTTAGACTGACATTTGTGGTAATTTCTCATTCACCCCCATAGCTCCTGCTTAGTGTCATGTGTGACTTTGTTGACCCACCATGTCCAAACCAGTTATCATGTCTTTACTGTGGACACTTTCTGAAAAAGGTAGTAAGATAAGAGCGAGGGTGGGTAAACCTGCTGGAGCTAGATCTCTGTCCGACTGCTCCCCAAAATAGAGTTTGGCATCATTTGAATTTAATTAGAAATATATATCAAACTTATTATATCAAACTTGGCAAAATTATAAATAAGTAAAAACAAGATCTGATTCCGACCAGATATTCAATACCAGCATTTGGTACTTTACTGCTTTCGATACTTGGTACTACGGGCACATTTGGGTTGCTAGGTTTGGTATATGGCCCTTGTTTTTAACTAACTCTATTCTTGAAATCTCACTTCAGTCATAGTGCTGCCCCAAACTCAACAAGTCAATACATTCGGAAAGCAACAGAATCTGCCTACCCGCCCCTCTAAAGCTAAACTAATTAACACATCATATCTCATTTGTGCTAACTGTTGTGCTTAGTTCGTATGCTGTGCTAAGCTAAGCTAACTAGCAGCTGGCTCCAGCTTCAAGAGGTTTTCAGGTGCCTACATTGTGGGTAATGGAGGCACTGGGTTTTGACAACAAATAATCATAGATGCAATAAAGAAGTTTTTTTTTTTTTTTCAAATGTTATCGAGGTGTGATGCTAAACCAGTGGAGTACTGATTTCAAACAGAACCATGAGATGGGTTTTGATCTTTTCGTCAAGCTTTCGGGTAAAAATGTAAAGAAGCAGATTTCCCAAAATGTCAAACTACACATACAAGTTTGTAGCAATGTTTTTAGATACATGCTACAAAATCAGTGGGATGTGGCAGACAAACTTCATCCAGTATAATGTTTTGATTGGTTTTACTTGACCTCCTGACTGTTCTTTGGATAAGTGGTACATTTCTGCTTCATTTCCCTCAGTGAACTTAACTTTGTTAGCATCACTTCTCCCAGTGTGAGCCTCTGATGCTAAGAGTCTAATCCATTTTGGGTTGGCTGTATTGTGGCTGAGGATGTGCCTATGTCAGCTGTCAGAGAGTGGCACAATGGGGCTCCGGCGGCCAGCCGTTCGGCCTGCCTGTCACATCCTGTTTGATGATAAGACTCACCCGACCCCCAGTCTGGCACCAGTGTCGGCCCGTTCCCCACGATAAACAACTGAGTTCAGAGTGATAATGCAGCACCAACACTTGTGAAAGATACCAACAAAACCTGGTCTGTTTACATGGAGAAATACACCGTCGCCCATAAAGTTGGAATAATTTTGTTTTCAGACACATTCCTCTTTTTTTCCCTATTCACATACACATCAGTAATCACATTGGAAGAGATTGATCAATAAAGTTTTGAGAAGATATACACTTTATCTATCAAGAATACATCACATTGTCACAATCATTTCACAAGAAGAGGTGAAATATATTTTATTCCAACGTTATGGGCAACAGTGTAGTAGCAGTAGTGGTATGAATAAAAGTCTGAGCTCCTACAGTCAAATCTGATTTGAATATTTGCCTTAGACACACATCAACACAAACAGCAGATAAATTAGGTTGCACACAATTTAAGGTTTAGCAAATTTTCTCAGAGTTGTGTTGCAAAACCTTTTTGTGTGAGCGTTTTTTCATCCCAACACACTTCCCTTTAAACTGTGAAATATATAAAAGCTTTATTCAGCATCAGCAGCATTTCTTTTTTTTTTTTTTTGGTTTTGGTTTGAGTACACTGTACTGTACCATCACGTGGTTTGCTGCATCCATCAGATTGAAGCTGAATTCTCAAGAAAACATTTTGAATTCCAGCGAAGCTGTGAATCATCTGGGGAACAAGACTGGCTGTGTTTTGACCTAAGTCCATGTAATTACCTGCAGTAGCATTAAGCAATGAATTTCTGAAGTGTCTGTGTGTGTGCGTGTGTGTGTGTATACTTATGTTTCTGCAGGATCTATACATATTGTCATCTCTGTGTGCGCAACACTTATGGATAAATGTTACTCATCACCGCTGAGACAATGAATCTGTCTGCGTATAAATAAACACAAGTGTCTGCAGGAAGAGAAAGAGCACAGTAGGTAGAGGCTGGGTGTGACCTTTGTGAGCATGCCCTCAGGTTTGAAGTGGAATCTGCTTGTGTTTAATGAGCTGTGCAGCAGGTTCTGCACAGAGTGGTAACGAAGAGCAGAGCTGTTGTGTGTATAATGAGGTAGTTCCAGACAGAGTCAACATTTTTTTCTCATGGTGGTATTTGTGGTTTCTAATGTTCACAGAAATTTGAGAGATTTGTGGCTGCAGTAGGTTTAAAAACACCTGAAATCGCAGAATAGAGTTGTTAAAAAAAAAAAAGAGAATAATTTTCCTGAGCAGTTTGGGCCAGTTTCCTGGATGTCTTAAAAAGAAATTGAATTCCCATTGGCACTGCTTTCCGAGAAATCATAGAGAGGGAGGCACCTTTTCCTGACTGTTTTTCCCTTTAATCCAAAGATAAACAGAGCATTTGTTGATTTCACCGCTAAGAAACTGTGGCTTGACGAACTCTGCCCTTCCCTCTCTAAGCACTGTGTAATCTGCACTGCAAATAAGAAAGAGCAGAGGTAAGTTCACACGGCACCGAAAAGGAACTTAAAAAAAACCCCAACACACACAGATGTTTTTAAAAAGTTTAAATGTGATAATAAACGCGCTCCGTGGCTGCAGACAGAGTGTCAGAAGCATCTTTATCTTTGCGACTCCCTGTCGACCACTCGACCAATCAGTGCTCCCTCTCCTCCTCAGACAGACCCATGGACAGCCTGAACACTCCCTCCTCCTCCTCCTCCTCCTCCTCCTTCTCTTCACATTAAAACATAAAAACCCTCCAGTCGGTTCACTCCCACATCTACAGCCTCCAACAGCGGTTCTACGCCTCTTTCTCTGTCCTGTCTGATTCGTCTCGCAAAAACTGTGAGTTCACTTTTTCAAGTCAACACCTTTTGTTTTGACTTTATATATATATATATATATACATATATATATTTAAATATGAAAAAACCTTTGAAATCCTGCAGGATTTCTTCGGTTAGTGCCTCACAGCTTACTTCAGTTACTCGTCCTTATGCGTTTTGGCGCTTGTGTAGTCCGTTTAGGACAAGTTATGGCAAGTTGGAAGTTGTTTTATTTCCACATGTGGAAAGTCTCCGTTCATTATTTCGCCTTTTTTCCCCCCCTGAGTCGCTGGGCTTGTCCGCAGCCAGTGAAAGGAAGGAAAACAGAGCTATGCTGCAGGATGCTTAGTTTTTATCATAGAAATAAATTGCATTTCTTATTATGTGTCATAAATACTCTGTTACAGCAGAAAAAAACGATAGCTGTGTAGGAAGTAATAGTTTGGATGTTATGTAATAAATAAAAAAATAAATAAAAGGGGGTGGGGAGGTTGATGGGGTAGTCGCTGTAATACATAGGATTTAATATGAAAGCAGCAGGAGTGAAATCATAGATGCACTATGAAATAAATAGGAGAAGCAGCATATCAGTCTCCGCAGCAAATTACATGAAGGGACTTCATTAGAGATGCTCTTCCCAGCAGACATCTCTGCATCGATCCCCATAGACCTGCAGTATTATGTTCAGCTTTAGCTCACATCACTCTTAATAACAGTGCATCTGGTTCCAGACACTTAATGGCCACATGTGATCCGCTGGTTTTGCCCATGATGCAGCATTTATTGATCAGCGTGTTACAGGAAGTCCAGTGGATGTTTTTTTTTTTTTTCCCTCTTTGCATTGAAACCTGAGCTACCTTAAACCCCACCAGCTGAACAAACTCCACAATAATGACACTCCTTCAGGTGGTGGTGGTGATGATGGACGATTGTTTTATCTCTGTTTGGTGTGCCACGCAGTGTGATGTAAACTTTTAATATCTAACCATAAATAATACACCAGTGCACAATGAGAGGGTGTAGGCTGCAGTTAAAGTGGGTGGATCACAGGGTGAAGCATACAGAGTGTAAGCTCTTGTGTGTTACAGTAGTGAGGAAGTGGACATTGTCTGGGTTGTGTGGTCACAGTCGACGTTAGCCTCGCTGCAGAAATAATCCTGTTGAGCGCCGATTTGTAATCTGGCTCTTGTGTAATCGGGGCGAACAGTAATCTGTATAATCTGGCAACTCTGGTGGGGCAAAGACTCACTGTCATCATGATAAAGTTTTTTTTTTCTTTTTTTAAAGTCACAGTTCTGTGACTAAAGGGTTTAACTGAGTTTGTTCACAGGGTTAATACACTGAAGCGGTCTGCTCATGTAGTAGTAGTAGTAGTACAACAATGTCTATATCCAACTAGGTCATGCACGTTGTTCTGCGTTGATAACTTAGTCTGTGGTGATTGTCTCGTTCATATTGACACAGGTATGATTTAAGGATTAAATATCTACTGATAATGGCACAAAGTTCCTGCTGCAGCCAGGTGTCACTTATTAAAAACATGCACCATGGGTTTCGTAAGCTTCATTTCAAAAATGAATCTATTAAGAACCACTTTCCCCCCCTGTTTGATGCCCATGTGACAATTTATACATTTTTCTTTGGACTTTGGCATGATCCTGATCCAGGAGGTCAAGGGTCAAAGCAACTTGAAACCCATGACATTTTTGAGAATACCCAATGGGTTTTACTGGCACCAACCAGTAGAGGAGTTTTCCCAACCCATAAAAGAGAATTTAGTCATGCAGTTTATGTGATGTGAAACCTCAGATGTCAGTGGTATGTAACAAATGTCAGAGACAATTAGGATATCACCCAAATGGTTAATCCATCTGAACAATCTACCGATGTGACAGCGGCAGTTGATGAGTAACTGCCTGGAAGCTTAAGAACTAGCTTGTCTGGTTTAAACTATACATTGAACACCCAAATATGAAATATGGCATTAATAATACATGTTGACAGGAGATCTGTTAAGATAAAACCATGGTGTTAACTTCTGTCAGCTGTCACCCACAATGCTATAAAAGCGTTTGCTGTTCAGGAAACACGTCATGAAAAAAAAATAACTTGTCTCTGTCTTCCTTTGTGGCTTTGGTTCAGACTTACAAGATTCAGTCGGCAGCATCAGTTTGCAATGCAAAAACATTAAAATCACTCCCTGTCTTTCTCTGTCTCCCTCTGACCTCATTTTGTTTGTATTCATCTCCGTATTTTTTACCCTCCCTCTCATTGCCTGTCATCTCATTTTCTCTCTCAGAGCCATCATGGTTTCCCATAAAGAGTTTGTGGGTGCAGGGAAGACGCCGGGGCTGCAGGTGTGGCGCATCGAGAACATGGACCTGAAGCCGGTTCCCAAGAACCTGCATGGCAGCTTTTACACCGGGGATGCCTACCTGCTGCTCTTCACCACCTCAGCACCTTCATACAACATACACATGTGGCTGGGTAAGACATGGACACAAACATCAAGTGCTTTGTGGTGACATGTCAGAGCAGTCAGTACATTAAAAAAAAAAAACCCAAAAAACTTTTTTAGCCGACTCAATTTTAAAACATTATTGTTTCCTTTTTGAACTGAACTCTTTGTCCTTGTCTTACTTGATGAAAAGGATGTTGTCATTACTGTTTTACAATTTTTGAGAAGTAATTAACAACTCATGTGGGTGCAGAAGCCATTTTACTGCAGCATGTTCCCCAAATTGTTTTCATTCATTTCATTGTTTGACAGTTGTCATTGTATTGTTTCACCACCTGTTTTATGTTTATGTGATGTCCTGAGCTTTCTGTTTAGTCTTTATTTTATGTGAGCTCACTAAAGCAACTTCCTAATATTTAAATTGTAAAAAAAAAAAAAGTGCAGTAACGTAATCAGTTCCTTACTGAAGTCAGTCACAAACTAACGTGAAAATTCCTTCCTCCCAGGCCGATACACATTTAAACAAGTTTAAACATCCATGCATTTTGACACCTTGACCCATACAAGCACACTAATGTGGCTTTAGGTGTGACATTAGAGTGCAAGTGGCTTTGAAGCAACAATAGATCAGATGAGGTAAATGATCTCAGTGGTGAAACATCCGCTGCTGTATGAGTAGCTGAAATCTTCTTCTCTAAAAGTCATACCAGTTTGTGAAATTCCTCTCCTCACAGTTCCCTCATTCCAGGCCTGAACAGAGGCCGCAGTGACATTAAAGTTTAACTACTTTAAAATCCTAAATTGAAGGCAAAATCTTTTCTCATCCTCCATAAATATTCAGTTACATAACAAAAAAAGAGGCCTAGATGAAACCGCGGCATGACTCACTCGTGGAATATCCCTGTTGGCCACAAAGAGCAGGCACTGGTCCTTGCAGCTCTCTGCTGCCACTGCAAGCATCTGTAAGATGTTACTCTAGAAACAACACGAGAACATAATTAATCCCTCTGTCTGGGTTTGATGTTAGTCATGTGAAATTATGGAATAGTTTTATCCATGTTGTGTGCCATCTGACAGTAAAATAGCAGGATCCAAAGCAGCTCAGCCGTAGATGTGGTTGATGTGATTCAGAAGCTCCAGTCCTGTCTCAGAGGTCCCTTAAGGTCACTGCAGAAACTAAAGTGCTGCAGTTTGCTCTGCTAATGTGAAATAACTTCATGTGTTTGTGAGAAACTGATGTGAAGCAGTTAAAGGATTCAGTAGAACAGAACTGCTTGAGTACAGATATCTCATCTCTGCAGGGGACGAGTGCTCACAGGATGAGAGTGGCTCAGCGGCCATCTTTGCCACACAGCTGGATGACTTCCTGGGTGGTGGCCCAGTGCAGTACCGGGAGGTGCAGAACTATGAATCCAACACCTTTCTGGGGTACTTCAAGTCAGGGATCAAGTATCAGGTGAGCCTCATTGTATAGCAGAGACAGCTTTGGATTGGTGGGGTCACTATCTGAACGTTTCCAAGGTCGAGACACCCCCCCCCTAGAAGGACACAAGCCATATGCTATAAAAAATGATAATGTTATGTTTTTTGCAGCATTGTCAGTGAGAGTTACGATGACTAAACCATACAGATGGGACAAGAATCTGTCTCAGTACTCTCTTTGACCTAAATGTAGCATCAGGGTTTAATGATTGTCAGCACCTCATGAACGTTGCCATGCAGTTAAGCCGATGAGTCTGAAGTTCAGAGGAAACACAACAACCCTTTTGCTATTTACATCCCAGGGTGTGTCTGACTGAGTTGACTTAGACTGTAACCTAGTCGACCAGCCTGTTCAAAGGAGGACATTTGGAAAGACACAAGCAGAGCTGCTTTCACCGGCCATCTGTGTCTCATTCCCATAAAGACCTTCCAAACCCCCTCCTGGTTTTAGTTGGATGTAATTAGCCCGGGGACTTGTTTACTACTTTTGCAAAGTTGTAGGGTGGAAACTCTGCTCTGCACATGTGCAGAAACACAGTCCACACACACACACACACACTCCCACAGTGATCTTCAGAAAAAGAGCGAGAAACAGAACTAAATGTCATTATCTCTTCATAGTTTTGGTAACTCCACTGTTAGGAAACAGTCCTTCCATTAAAATAAACAGTGGCTGCATTGTTTCCATGGAAAATTTTACTGCCTCTCTCTTGAGAAAAGCACAAAGATGAACATCATGAATGTGGTTTCCATTTTGAGATCTAAATAGCCACGCCTCCAGATGCTGTGTCTGTGTCTTTGTGGGTAAATGCTAAACCCTAAATGGACATTTTAAGAAAGAGGAAGCACCCCTTGGTTTTTGATCTCATGAACTGAAAGTGGCTTTAGGTTCTATTAAAGCAAAGCAAATCAGAGACATGTTGAGCACTCATCAGACATCATCTATCAAACTTTTGTCCAGCAGAGAGTGTGCCTGTTGCTCATTTGCAGTATTTCATTTGCATGTCTTGTAAATACCTGTTTTGTTTAATGGCTTCGCCAAGGACGGCACATTACGAGGCAATGCATCCTCCCAGGTACATGATCCTCCTTCTGTTTAGAGGCAGGCATCATGTTAGTTTCCTTTTTTTTCTCCATTTGATAAGGCTTTTCACCCTCACCGACTGTGCATCAAATGTTGAGCTCTGTGTCTCATGAAATCATCTGACTCCATACATCCTGTTTCAGACCTCTCAGTATTACATTTGTGACTATTTATTTTGCCTGCATATTGTGGTTGTGAGCTAAAACTGTGCACATTATGTAAAATTAGTGGCTTTCTCTTCCCTTAAACGTGTTCATGTCCTCCCTTTAAATGAAGCAGGGATTTTAGGCGTTCTTACATTACCTGAATTAATTCCTTTTTTTTCTTTTTTCTTTTCGGTAACAGAAAGGGGGCGTGGCCTCAGGTTTTCAGCATGTGGTGACCAATGACATGAATGTGAAGCGCCTGCTGCACATCAAGGGACGCAGGGCCATCAGAGCGACAGAGGTAGACATGTCCTGGGGCAGCTTCAACAAGGGTGACTGCTTTATTATTGACCTGGGAAAGGTGAGATCTGTTTTCTAAATGTGTGTTTGTGTGTACATGTATAGCTATACATTATGTGGATTCATTGTGTGGATTCATGGGATTTAGTATCATGAAAAAAAGATTTTCATGACACCAAATACCAACTTTGATCCTATTTATGGTCAGCATTTTCTCAGGAACAGAAATTATGTATTCATATCCTGTAATTAACTCTCTGTGAAGTACTTTTGATTGTTGGTGGCAAAGTTGTCTACCTACGAGTGAGGTTGAAGCAGCATGTAATCTAGCATTGCTGTCTGTAATTTTATTTCACTGACACCAGATCGTTGTTGCAAAATAGCTGTTCTGTAGTGTTTGCTGCCCGGTGAATGCTGGGACATGTGGTATTAAACCTCACTTTCTGCTACCACCAGAAACCACAACTGTCATAAAACCATCCAGGACTAAAATCTTAACGATTATAACTATTAATGTCAGTTTCCTGTCTTTTCCTCTCCTGCAGGACATCTATCAGTGGTGCGGCAGTGAGTGTAACCGGTTCGAGAGGCTGAAGGCCTCTGAGGTCGCCATCGACATCAGAGATAATGAGAGAAACGGCAGAGCCAAACTGCACATGGTGGAGGAGGGCGAAGAGCCAGCAGCAGTCATAGAGGTGACACACAATCACACACATTCCTCATTTTTTTCTCTCGCGGCTGATGAATCTCGTCCACGCGCTGAAGTTTTCACCCCAAAGATGATCTCTTGTGAGCAGAATCTATAAGTGCCGTTGATGCATTTCACGGCCAGTGAGTTAGTCGGCGTGGGAACGAGTGGACACAGTGCTGTCCTTTGTAATGTGCTGTTCATGTGCCAACTCTGTGCCAAGGGGGCATTGTGAACACTTCCTTTACAACAAGAGAGGAAGGTAAACTCCAAAGAAGCCTAATGAGAGAGAGAGGAAGGGAGGGTGGTTTACCAAGTCTGTTTCAGATTAATCAAGATCGAGAAAAACTGTAGAAAATAGTCCACAAAACACATCACCATCAAGGCTGCTGGCTGCTTTATCTGTGCATGAAAACACACAATGATAAATTGAAACATAACAGATAATTATGACAAAAACAGGAACACAGTAATTAATTCCACTGGTTGTTGTATAGGCTCTGGGGCCCAAAACCACCATTGCCCCCAGTACTCCTGATGATGATAAGGTGGACACCTCCAACAGGAAGAAGGGCGCCCTCTACATGGTGAGTAACAAAGTGCAGAACTAAACTGAATTTATAATTTCTATAAAAGATTGTGCTGCCTTCTTGTGGTTCTAGTTTGAATTTGAAAAAAACTTTAATCATACAGCCTAGATGCAGTTGCCATGAACATGGTCACATATTTGAATCAACCATCAGTTTATGAATCACTGAGCATAATTTTCAAAACTCTTGGTAAAAAAATTACAGGCTTGATGACTCAATATAGTAAAGAAAATAAGTTTTCACACACTGTGAGTCCTTGTAGTCTATACAACTATAAAATATGACAAAAATGTGCATTTACAGTAGAAATAAATTAAAAACAAGCCGGTTGCTAATGCTATTCCTCTGCTTTGTAGATATCTGATGCATCTGGTACAATGAAGGTTTCATCTGTGGCTCCATCCAGTCCCTTCAAACAGGCCATGTTGTCTCCTGAGGAATGCTATATCCTGGACAACGGGGTGGACAGGAACATCTTTGTATGGAAAGGTGCCAACAGTGTCATAGACTCAATAACATGGCAGAAAATAGTGTCGCACAAACTCAGAACACGGGCTTTTAGTTTTCTCCCGCTGTCCTCACAGCTATTTTTACCTTCACAAATTAGAAAGAAGCTGGTTCAAAAATGTGTGTTCACAATTAGAAGTGACTCCAAGCTAAATACATGAAAGACAGCTGTTCTGTCCCTGATTCAGTCTGGTATTTTTTTATTTGGCTCTGATACCGCTGCATTCATTTAGACACAATTTAGTTTTGGTGATGGTGAACTAGAATGAGCAAGCTGAGTTTTTCAGCCTCCTGGAGTGGTCATATGATATACTCAGAGACACATCTGAGTATATCATATAATGGGAGCAGTCCAGTTAATAATGCCACCATGCACGACTATACACCTGCCCTGACAAACCCCTTTGCACTTTAATATTTCTGAGATGGTTTATGACATAGGTTCTCTCTCAAGTCAGATCACACCATGTCTTTGAGAATTATGGCCTTCTCACTATGTCCTCTTGTTTACACTTCAACCAGGTCCCAAGGCCAACATGTCAGAGCGTAAAGCAGCCATGTCTGCAGGTCAGCAGTTCATCAAAGACAAGGGATACTCCAGTAACACACAGGTAAAGTTGACTTGTACTTCAAACTCTGTCAGAAAATGTTACAGCAATTTTACGCTGCGAAAAAAGCAAAATATTGTGGCAGAAAAAAAAATCATACATACAATTTTATGTCAACAAATTGAGCAGAAGAATTCATCAAGCTAAAATCCCTGTTTCCCTTTCAGATCCAGGTACTTCCTGCAGGAGCAGAGACGACTCTGTTTAAGCAGTTCTTCAGCGACTGGAAGGACAAGGATGAGACCACAGGCCCCAGTAAGGCCTTCGCCATTGGTAGCATAGCCAAAGTGGAACAGGTACCATTCGATGCCTCCACCCTGCACTCGAACAAAGCCATGGCAGCTCAGCACGGCATGGTGGATGATGGCAAAGGCAAGGTCCAGGTACGAGCATGTTAATAAGATATAAAAATAAAATAGATAAATAAAAAACTGTCTGATTGATAAGTTGGGTAAACTGGCTGTGTTCTGGCTTTCAGATCTGGCGAGTTGAGAATGGTGAAAAGGTGCCTGTGGATCCCTCCTCCTACGGTCACTTCTATGGTGGAGACTGTTACCTCATCCTCTACAGCTACAGACAGGGAGGCCGGGAGCAACACATCATATACACCTGGTGGGTAAAAAGAAATATCTGTACAACCTCTAGTCTGTACATGTTTGTACAGTACAATTGTCTAATGCAGTATGAAGTTCAAGCTGTAGCATGTTTACACACATTACCCCAGTGCCTCCAATCTAACCACATATGGTACACACCAGCAAATGATTCTAGGATAATCATCCAGACTGTGTGTGTGTGTGTGTTACTGTGTCAGGCAGGGGCTGAAGTGCACACAGGATGAGCTGGCAGCTTCAGCATTCCTCACAGTGAAGCTGGATGACTCAATGGGAGGATCCCCAGTTCAGGTTAACACACTGCTCATTTTTTCATCATGTGCAAAAACAAGCCTGTTCAGTCGTATTGTAATCCACAATATTTGACAAGATAAACACCAGACTTGTCCGTGACTCATGTGTATTAACAGAAGAATAAAAATAGGTCAAGTAATGTTAGAAGTAAGTTTTTCTAAAAGTTTTTCTTCCTGGAAGCTGACATGAACAGACAAAGAAGAGGATTATGAATAATAAATAAAAAGTTGCATCTCAAGTGTCAAAACTGAGAACTAACCAGAAGCTTTCATTATAACATATAATGTTTAGCTTCTTATTGATTGGCTCATGAAACTCTAAACATAACTGCAACAAAGTTGTTTCCTTAGGTTCAATAGCTCACGAGGCATAAGAGTGTTATATCTGTCTGCCTTTCGATGACAGGACTGTGGATGAACAAAGTAAAATTTAGTGACAATGAGGGTTCAGCTTCTCAAATCTTTTAACCCCACTCATTACAAAGGATTAAGTAGCAATGGACCAAAACTAAAAATCACATTAGTGACTTCCCTCTTCTGCTATGAAAAACAAACAACTGTGGACAACCAACAGGGGGCAGTGTTACTGTAATTTTTGTTGTGATTCCGCAGAAACTGCAGCACTTAATACCACATGATAACTAAAACATCTTTGTGGTTATAATAGTTATCCAACAAATAGTGCTGCAGTACATCACCCACTGAAATATGAGGAACTAAATACAGTTTACTTAAGAAGGAGTTTATTCATTTTCTCAGTGATGTTGGCATCAAAACGTTGGTAAAACCTGACAATCAGTCTGTGATAACCTCACTAATAATGAAGCGATGGGCATTATTAGTGAGCAAACCCTCACTAATAATGAAGACATCAACCATATCAGTGGTTTTGGGTTTTTTTGCCCATTTATAATAAAACACAATTCCATTACTTAATAGGTAAACATTTGCACAGCACGATACTGTAAAATGCTGACTTTTTCTTCTATTTCATTAGCTGTTTTATGTTGAGTTCTGTATGAACATCTATTAGCGGAGTCTTTAAACTTGATCAGGCCATGTCATTGTTTTGTTTGTGATTGTTCAAATAAGTCTTTACTTAAGCTGCATCAGCATACATTGATAACATTACATTAACAATCAGATCATACGGAAATTAATGGAAACTGTGCTTTCAATAATGGTACGAGCTAAAACCTCCAAATAAATTTCTTTTGTCCTTTGATTTTATTTGATTTGATATTACTTGAAACACTGATATAATCCAACCACTGCCCAATTTGCTTTGTCGTTTATATTTATGTAGTCGTGTAAAGATGTTTGACTTTAATTTCTATTCTATTATTCCATTTTCTATTATCTATAGGCTAAACTAGAGTAGTGACAAGAGCCACCAGCCTTCATGGTGAAGTTCCTTAATGGCTTTCATCCACAGGTGAGAGTGACTCAGGGTCAGGAGCCTCCCCACCTGATGAGCCTGTTCCAGGGCAAACCCATGATCATCCACAGTGGGGGAACGTCACGTAAAGGTGGACAGTCACAGACCAGCAGCACTCGCCTCTTCCACATCCGACAGAGCTCTTCCCGTGCTACCCGGGCTGTAGAGGTGAGCTGTACGCACACGTCCTTGAGTACATGGCATGATGTACAGAGATATCTGATTTCCACCTCTCACCTGTGTGCACATGTTTCCTCAGGTTGCGGCCTCCGCCTCCAAACTGAACACCAATGATGTGTTTGTGCTGAAATCCCCGAACGCCGTGTTTGTGTGGCGGGGCGTGGGTGCCAGTGACGAGGAGATGGCAGCTGCCCAGCATGTGGTGGCCTTCCTGGGGGGCAGTGCCAGCCATGTGTCAGAGGGCAAGGAGCCAGGTGGGTGTCCTCTGAGGACCAACCCGCCATATGCAACACCACCCGAGAAAGGACAAATTATTAGCTTAGCAGGGTTATTGCTGAATACTTATCCCTCATGAAAAGAAGCTGGGGGACAATCAGCCAGAACGGCTTTTCATTATTTGTCTTCTAAAGGTGAAGCTTTAGGTGATTTCATAGACAATTCTGGTCTGGTTTTGACAATAATGGAGGGAGTGTGCATCATCCCTCTGTAGAAACATTATACTCATTAGCCTAATGGCTGTGCAGTAAATTAAAGCCAAAGTTATTTATAACTTAGTTATACAAAGTCATTGATCTAATTTTGACATAACTTTGAGGATTGAAAACAGTTAAGCCCTGTTTTGTTGTTCGGATTGTGTAATGGCACTGATTGTCAATAGGAAAGTGCTTGAGTTTCAAAGTAAAAGTGAACTGCCCTAATTGCTACACAGCCATGTCTAGTTGCTACATGCTTTATCTTGCCATGCAGATCTAGTTTTTCTTCCAAGTTACTATCATTAGACTGATACGCTGCAACTGCTGCATTTCTGGTCTGGTTTTGATGTTGCTGACGGGTCCTAAGAGGATGTGATTCGCTTCTTGTTCAAAAAAAAAAAAAAAAAAAAAAAAATGAACTGCTTGGAACTGATGACTGTTGTGTTTTCCTCCCTCCCAGCTGATTTCTGGTCTGCTCTTGGTGGCAAGAAAGATTATCAGACCTCCAAGAGTCTGCAGAGCATGGTCAAACCTCCACGTCTGTTCGGCTGCTCCAACAAAACAGGAAGACTCATTGTAGGTCACAGAGTGAAATGATGAGAGTAGGATTCATATCAGGGCTTACCTGTCCAGTAACAAATGTTAATAATAACATCACAATCGGCAGTGATACCAGGTTATTACAATACTGACACTGAAGTACCCACAAACCTAAACACAGTGAGTCTGAGTTTTCCTCTGCTCTATCTCTCAGGTTGAAGAAGTACCAGGAGACTTCACTCAGTCAGATCTGGCCACTGATGATGTCATGATCCTGGATACCTGGGACCAGGTAACGATGAGCTTTGAGCTTTGATTTTGACTTGTACAACTCTGCTAAGCTGTAGACTGCCTGAGTGACTCTGACTGTGTGTGCATCTCCTCCCTGTAGATCATCCTTTGGGTTGGCAACGAGGCTAATGCAGAGGAAAGGAGTGGAGCTCCCAAAATAGGTTGGTTGCACTAAAACCCTAAAGGAAGACACAAATATACCACTCAGTTTATACTGACTTGCGTCAGACTCTTGCTGGCAGAAAACATTATAGGTTCGTAGTTGCTGGTTTTAGGTAAAGCAAAAGATATTAAAGGCACCCTGCACACTGAACAGGGTGACAATGAACATGTCACAAATTCACTTCACAGTAAAAATATATTTATATAAAAATCACAGCCAAATTTCACTATTTGTTACTCTGAGAAAAATGCAGTCAGGTAAATAGGATTTAACATATACAGACTATATTTTCAAGATTTGTGGAGAAAATGCTCATTTTATGTTCATGAGATCGTCTTTTCACACTGTGGCGTCGAGTGCCATTATTCAGGATGCTACTGTGGGTGTCTCAAGGTGTCTTAATTCAAATGTGTCAGTAAAGGACTAATCCCAGCTTAGACTTTCAGGGCAGTTTGCCATCTGGATTCTTCCTGGGCACATTTCCAGGTATCCACCTTACGTTTTGATGACACCCTGACAATGTTAACCACACAACGCTCTATTAGTGAGGGAAATTTGGAACAAAAGCATATTTAGGCCTTTAAGGCCTATTGTACATACTGTGTGCTGTATACATACATGATGGTATGTATGATATTTTATGATGCTTTGCTTTAAACATAGATTACATAGAAACGTGTCCTTAAGTTAAGTCACAGGGCAGTATTTATCTTTTCAGTTTTCAGTGGTTGAATATTTGGCTACAACCTTTTAAAGCTGCACTAATCAATATTTTTAGACTAACAGTGGAGGAAAATTAGCTGTGTGCAATGTGAAATGTGTTGCTTATAGTGCAGTGCGGCAGAAAATGATCACCTGACTCTGCAGTCTCCCTCAACTCTATGGAGCTTTTTAGCCTCTTTGGGCTTAATGTTTTGGTTTTAGGGCCCATAACTTTACTGCTTTTTTCAGCATAAAACCCACTGTAAGCTAGTGATGCTACCTGCCTGGCACCAAGCAACAGACAGACAAAGTTAGCGACTAGCTGGTGAACATAGTGGAGCATTAAGCAGCTGGGGAGTCAGAGATTTCTGTCAGGGGTTAGAGCTAAAAAGAGAGTGAACATTGGACTTGCATTTGCCAGGTGGCCAGTCACACAACTCCAAATAGATGATAGTGTTTCTCTGTATTGGCTGGGATGTGCATATGGCCAACTGTTTTCAAATGAACTTTACAAAGTGGTAATATGTCAATATTTCATTTACAACCAAAATGATGCTGTCAGATTTTTACCTTCTCACTTTGCCTCATGTTTCTCTCTGTCGTCTCTACCCATCCCTTCCTCTATCTGCTTCTTCTCATGCAGCAAAAGATTATGTAGACTCAGACCCGTCTGGTCGCAGGGGACTTCCCATCACCACCATCAAACAGGGAGCAGAGCCTCCGACTTTCACTGGCTGGTTCCAGGCATGGGATCCCAAAATGTGGGAAACAGATCCATTGGACAGAATCCGTGCCCGTTTCTGAACACAAAACTCCAGGCTCTTTCCCTCAGCTTGACTTCTTACCTGTCCAGCACTTCTGTTTGCCACTCTCTTTATCTTACCTCCAATCCCTAAGTGCCAAAACCAATGTTATCAGTGTATAATCAGGTTGAATGGCTGCCTCTATGCCTTGGTCTTGTTGCAGTGCACTAGACTTCATAAACTGGAATGCATCACATCAGGAGTCAAATGGCTTTCTCTTGTAATGTTATCCTTAACTGAAAGAAGTGGTTTAGTGGTCTGTTGCATCCAGCAGCTTGTCGCCTTTACATGTTCAGCAAATACCCACTGAGGCTGTAATATGAATAGAAAATAGGAAAGGAAGCCATTTTAGACAGCTGGAGATATTATCTGTTTCTCTCTGCTCTGTCACTGCCGTAAACTTGTGTTCAGAGGACACCATCATGCTTTCCTCTCTGTTTGTTTTCAAGAAACACTTTACTCCATTGCCACACTGTGTCTGTGTGTGTTGTGTTTTATCATTGTTATGGAGTGTTGCATGCTGCATTTTTTTTTATCATATTCTGTGCTTGTGAATTTTAAAAGGCGTGGTATGCACACAGCAGTTGTGTAAACTCTTTATTAAATGACCCTGAAATGCTCACGTAAATGGCTTTTAAATAAAACTCCCAGGATTTCAAAGCTGTGTTTTTTATTCAAACATTTTCAAGGCTGATGGATAAATGAATCAGAGTAATCCTAAATATGTACTAATATCCATTCTGCACCACCAGCATTTATAATTTGAGTCAAACCGACAGACGGTTTTTCATCCGGTTCTCACTGAGGTTTTCTCTCTCCTCCGTCTCTCAGGAAGAGAGAATGGGATCTTGTTGCAGCTTGCAGCATCTGTCTAAGTAGGAAGAAGACATGAAAGCTCACTTCACATCTGTGCTGTCCTTCAGGATGTGCTGAAAACACAGCAGCCAGCATTACAAACAGGAAAGTGAGATACTGAATTTTGCTCCTTAAATCTATGCATGAGTACTAACTCAGTGGAAAGTTTGACCCATGCCATGAGTGAATGAAAGAACAATTTCAGTATGAGCAGATGTCCAAACAGAACATTTTAATTGCTTTCTTTAAGTCATTTGGTTGACCTACTTCACAGGCCACCAAAGGTCCTAATGCAATGAAAAACACTTCAAGGAAACCAGTGGGGTCAAACTTTAGTGAGGGAACATCCATCTAAAGATGCCAATCCGTTTAAAATGTTAGGTTTTAGCAAAATTATTTGAAGAACATTACTGATCTAGGTTATTTTGCACAACTCCAGCATCTCCACATTTTTCACCTGGGATAAGAAAAATAAGATTATGATCCCATATCAGATCACAGGGACAGATGGATGTGAGACTTAAGTCAATCTTAAATCATTTTATTAGTGTAAAGCAATTTTTTTTAACAGGATACCATGTTGTCAGAAATTCAAGACTGAAAAACATTAAATTTTGTTCTAATTTTGCAGATGACACGAACATTAAATGCAGTAGTCATACCTATTTCCAACGTGGATTAAGAATAGATTTTGAAGGACAATGTGCTGACGGTTATTGAGCACCAAAACATGAGATGGGACCTCTAAAACCTCCCTTTAAATAGCCCTGCAGGCTATACCCGCAAACAGGGGCGCTATTACAGGCATTCAATGACACGGTAACCTGCATTACCAGCCTCTATTGCAATGCGGTGGCGCTCCACAGATCTTCCCCCCGGTCTGGTGTTGGCTGTTCGGGGATAAAGCTGAGTGCTATTCGGTCATGTGATTCCTGTTTTTTTTTTTTTTTTTCCTCCTCCTTCGAAGTTGAAAGGCAGGAGCAGAGCGGTGGAGGGGGCCCAGCTTGCCTTCCTGCTGGCCGTTGATGCAGCGTTTTCGTCCCTTTTCCAACACATAATTGTTTGTTTCTCGCTCGGTGTGGTATTTTTTACTCCAGACCTGTGCTTCGCGATGGCGGGGGCTATCATTGAAAATATGAGCACCAAAAAGTTGGTGATAGTGGGAGTTATTTTGCTTTTGTTTCAGGCGTTTTCCTTCATGGTCGGCGGTTTAATTGGTAAGTTTTCCATCTCTTTATCCTTCACTTTTATCATTTATTGAGCTAACGTGTGTCCTTGCGCGCGCGCGTGCCTGTTGAAATTTAAACGTTAACGTCTGTAAACGTAAAAGTTTTGACTTGGGCGGTTCGTTACATGCCTTCATACCAACGTTTAAAAAGAAAAAATGTTTTCGTAGGAAAGAAAAAGACGGTAAGCGCTAACTTTTAGCTGTGTTTTATGTACCTGGGCTTCACCGAGCCGTGCGCAAACAATGCGGCGCTTTGAAACAGACACTCTGACACCAAAGCCGCCGGAGTGCACCTCGGCTAAATCACTGCTGTATATCAAGGTGTTCGCTGCCTGCATGCCACGACCGCTCTCTTCGTTTCTTTGACTAAAAATAACTCAGGACACCGTTATTTGTGGGTGATTTTTCCAACACAGGAATGCTCCAGCATTTTTTCCCCTCACTTCTTTGATCCAAACTCGAATGTTCTTGTTCCCCTTTCTCTCCTCGTACCTCCCCTTCCCCCTCCTCCCACATATAATGTCTGTCTGCTGTGTGGGGCCCCAGGCAGCATCTCTACCTTCCTTTCACTCCTTCCTCTCCCCCTGTGTGTCTCCCCTTCTCCCCAAATCCCTTTCGCCTGGCAGGCAGCGCATTCATGTTTCCTCCTCCCCCCCCCTTAGTTTTTCATTTGCATGGAGACAGACAGTGGTGCACAAAAAACACACAAGTGCACACAGCTGTCAAAGTTGCATTTTGCCTTGAGGACTGTATTGGAGTTGCTGTCAAGTTTCTTCAAATCCACCCACTCGCTCCCTCTCATACACACACAGCTACACACACATGCACACAGTTAATAGAAGTTGAGTCCATGTGAAAGATGCCTATCTTTCTTATGGGCTGAATCTGGAAACCGTTCACAGCCCAAAAACACCAGTCTGTCTCCCTGTGTTCCTGCAGTCCCTCTCACTCGCTACATGGCTGGTGATAAATTAGCTTATTTGGTTCGTTCCTGGCTGAGATGGTTTTAATGAAGCCAGATTCCTTTGTGTTTGCTCGGTGGCCGGGGGCGGCAGGGGTAATTGAGTAGAAAGGGGTTTTTCTCCCCTTGTTTCCCGACAAACCCGGGGACACGGCATGGGGTCAGCGGGCTGAGGGGACGGCCATTATTCTAGACACACTGCGATGGAGACTGGAGGAGACGGTGTGCTGCTGGATTCACGGGGTCACTAGATAATTGAACTGCAAGGGGTTGCAAATAACTGGGTTTAATTCAGTTTGGTGTCTCTTATTTGTCACTGTGTGTATGAGTGTGTTTTTATTATTATTTTTTACACAACTGTTAAGACCCACACTTCAAGGTTTCTTGAAGACAGCCCTCATTGGGTTTTATGGCTGTGGAGTGTGTGTAACCCCAAGGGTGTGTAAACTATTGGTGGTGTCCGCCCTTCAGCTCTATGTTACGAGTGAACAGATATGTTTACAGGCACGGACAAATAACATGGCCCTTCTGCACAGGTACAAACCGGTCTTATTCATACCTTTTTATTGTTGCTTTCTTTTACGGTTTTCTTGCAGTTACAGCTAAATATCCAATCAAAAATTATTACTCCTCACCAACATGTACTTGCTCGAAGCACCACTGACAGTGATTACAGCTGAGTCTACTTAGATATGTCACTAATCTCTTTCACAAGCTGAATCTGAAAGGTCCAGGCTTTCATGTTCACGCCCGTGAGTCAGTACTTCCCACCAACACCCTCAACAGTGATTACAGCTTATGGAGTTTTCCTAGATACGTCACTAACAACTTGGCGCAAACAGGGCTCAAGTATTTATACCATTCTTTCTTGCAGATGGGCTCAGATAAATTGGGAGCATCTGCACATTTATCTTCAAGTCATTCCACAGAGTTTTAGTGGGGTGCAAGGCTTTTCGTGCTACACAAGGACTTTCATATGCTTGTTTTGAAGGCATTTCTGATTGGTCTTTTGTAATGGTACTCTGAGATTTTGTGACACTGTTTTTTTTCCATGTCATTGATGTTGGACCTGCTTCCTCATTTTGGTGAGATAACCATAGCTGGGAAGCATCAGGGTGGTTTCCATATTTTTTCAATGTCCTAATCATACCTACTCTTTCAAACTTGCAGCATTTTCTAAATTATTAGTACCAATACCTTTGCTTTAGGGCTGCAATGAATAGTGACATGTTGAAATTGCTTGTTTTGTCTAAACAACAGTTAAAAATTCTGAGAGATATTACTTTACGATTGACAGCCCTGCAATTCGTTTCTGCTTTGACATGTGATCTGTTGGAAGTGGCACAAAAAAACCCATAAATTTCACTCCAGTGTCCAGTCAGTTAAATTACTTGCAGCACATTCAGATGGCTGTGACAACTCACTTTGAAGATTTAGGCACCACAACCATTTAAAATAACTTCTTGAAAAATTTAACTGAGAATATGAACTGACCATTTGGATTTTTGTGTTTCATTTCCAAATCTCATTGACTCTGCTGTGAATTGTGGTTCTAACACCACACAATTCAAATAACAGTTGTGGCTTAAATACTCTTTGAAGCCAGTGTAGGTTTTGTTTAATATATGGCTGGTTTTCCTTTTGAAGTATTGATCCCATTTAATCTGTTTTACCTGATATCAGAAAATAAGGGTGAAATCTCAGGCCACAGATAATCTAACTGGCTAACTGAACATGCTGATTGTCTGACATCATCTCCCCTACAGGATGTTTAAAAAAAAAACGAAAGATCTTTGTGCCTTGGGGCTACACCTAGACTCTCAAACTTCTCACATCAGCTTTTACAACGGGCAACCAAAGTTCTTTTCCCAAGCACTCCTCAAATCCTCTGAGTAAAGACTACTAACACAGTCTTGTCAAGCTCATGAATCTCAATGCGTAAACAGTGTAATTGGTGCCTGAGAGCTTTCGGGAATTTTCCCTCCCCATCATTTCAGTGAGAGAGAGCCTTGCTACCAGGCATTTTCTAAACAGTGTTAAAAGTAATTGCCAAAGTGTTTGGACTGGATTTGGCTCTAACCCAACTTGTTGACTGTTCTTAATGGTTGCTAAGATATTAATATTGTCCATGCACAGTTTAATCCACTGTGCTCAAGTTTTATTTATTGTTTTTTTTTTTTTTCAAACCTTTTGTGTGATTTATTAGTTTGAGGGGAAGTTTGGCTTGGCAGAACCTTGAAACACTTCACTGCAGTATTTCAGTATGACACCTGGCCTAACATTTCTCTCACTTTGTATTTGTCTCCCTAGCTCCCAGCCCCACCACAGCGAACCACTACTTGGCCACCAAGTGTGTGGACACAGGCAAGCAGGAAACAAAATGGTTCATGCCTTGGGGCCCTAACCAATGCAACAAGATCCGGACCTTTGACGAGGCCATGGCCAAGAAGATTGAAGCCAACAACATTGTATTTGCTGTTCAAATTCCTCTGCGTAACATGGAGATGAGCCCCTGGTTCCAGTTTATGTTGGTCATCCTGCAGTTCGACATTGCCTTTAAGATACACAACCAGATAGGTAAGAACCAGGTCTTTCTTATGGGTTTAAAAAAACAAAACAAAAAAAAGACAACATGGCTCATGTTTCTCCTCCAGGACAAGGCTTTCAAGATGTAGGAGAGGACTGAAACCCAATGTCCACATGCTCGTAAGAGGCCAGGAATATCTTACATGGGAATCTTAACAGAACCAAAAGCCATTTAGGTGATAATAATTACTTGTTAATTGTATTGGAAGTTTGGGTACACGGCAATACTTTACAATTTCCTGTTCTTCATGTGCCACATTTTTTCAGTGTCTTGAGTTTTTTCCTCAGTTCTGTCAATATTTTGTCGCTCTGTTATTTCTTAGTTTCACAATCTGAAAGCAAATATTTGCAGAGGCTCAATGAGACTAGCCTCTGAAATAGTCACATTCTTTTTCACGCAGAATTTCAGAATTCAATTCAACTTTACCAGTAATACTGACTGTTATGTTTCTTATATTGTGTTCCCTACTCAATATCCTCATAGGATGTTCTCTTGTGTTCTCATTTCAGTTTGTTACACTTGAGCAATCCACAGGAGAGTGTCTTTGTCAGTAGATTGTATTTCTGTGACACTGAAAGGCATCAAACAATGATAGATGTCCTGCTGTTTGTTCTCTATAGCGGCTAACCCCTTAGAGGTTTTTGTAGATGGGCTTGTCAGACACCCTTTAGACAGGTATAAAGAGAGAGGAGAGAGGTAATCTGGACCTGTTTCATAGTTGGCTGGCTCGGAGCAATGCATGAGTCCTATTATCCATTCTTTAGACCCAAAACCAAATGATTTACATACTTTGCATATGAGATCATTCCAGATTAGTGGGTTTCAGTTACATATATCATTTGTGATTGGTACAGTCTGATCTCCTTATTTTTGCATTTCACTAATAACATCAGCATATGTTTTCTACATCTTATCGCACACAGTATTCAGATAGCAGTAATTGTACATGAGGTGATAAAAATCCAAAAAGAGTAACATGCCACATAAATAATATTCATATTAAAGAGAATTAAAGAGAATTTTTTATGCGAAACGCCCCATATTCATTGTGTAAATTAATTTTTTTGGCAATGGCACTCCCATTACGGGGCACTGTGCCTTTTCTAATATGTATCACCTCACCTTTCTAATCACTGAAATCTTTTCAGTTTTAATGATTGTTAAAGCTTTGAGCCCTACATAGGTAAATTTAGTCTATCTAGTTTCTGTTGTCATGAAGGTAGCCCACCAGCAACTTTGCTGTAGCATCTCTACCCAGTGTCACACAACACTGTTGAAAAGTGTATCAGTGGATAAACAGTGCTGTGGCTTCTTGGCTTAGTGCCTGGATGTGAAGAAAGGGACAAGGGGGTGATAAGCAGTATCTTGTAGAAGACAGGGTTTGGTATCCTGGCGGGGTGCTTAGGATCTTGAAAGAAAGGATTAGAGGGGGTGATGAGAAAGTCTAAGAAGTGACTGAATCAGTAGGAGAGTCTGGGAAAGAGGTTTTGACTCTGTTACCCCTTTCTTTTTAAGTCTTAGAATGTATAGCTAGATATGTCAACTTGAGCTTCATAACAACCTCTGATGTACAAGTCATGTCTACACTGACAAATGCTTGTAAACCTTGAGACACATCCACCTTAAACCAATTTGTAATTAACAGAAAAGTAAGAGGCAATTGTAATAATGCAGGGAACAAAGAGTTCTAAAGTTTGTGGTGGTCTGGCTTGTCTAAACAGTCATTTTACAATGGCAGCCTAGTCATCAGCATCATTTGCCGGCTTGCATTCTTGGCCTCTGTGAAAATCTGTTAGGGGGCTGTGGGTTGTTTACTGCCTGGCTGCCAGACAGACGAGTCACTGATTCAGCCTGGACCTTCTGCCAGATGCTGCAAACTCATTTTGATCTTTATGAGCGGCAGGAGGTGCTGCGAGAACAAGTTCATATAGAGGGAGCTGAGCACTGTAGGTGCTACATGTAGTAGAAACCAAGCTGTGCAGCAGAAGTGGGATTCCCACTTTAAAACTTGATTTTCTATTTTGATATCATTCACTGACATCCAGCTTTCACCTTGAATTCAGTTTTCCTTCATCACTGCCCTTTCTGTATTCTCCTGAGACAAAGTGGCAAGGCTAGAAAGAGAAAAAAAAAAAAACGGCAAAAAGGGTACTTTGGACAATGCCTGTTAAGAATATCAGTATAAGAGAAATTGCTTGACTTGGTGTAGACATCAGGGAACATGTGGCATTTAATCTTGGAAAAACAAATTTTACCCACCAACATATTATAGAATATCTCAAAACAGAACAGTGTTTCTCTTTAATTTCATTTTAAACCACAATTAAGTTCATACTGATTTGTTTAATGCAAAATGAGATCCAGCAGCATGTTACAAGACCTTAAAACTACTACTAACATACATATTTAGCTAGAGAGAGTAAAGGAGCAACCAAGTTATGGTTGGATACTTGTGCTAAAATACTCAGATTCATTAAGCTCTAAAACAAAAAAATCCCTTTTTTAAACTAATGCAATTTACAAAGCGTTCTTGTCATTTAGCAAAATGGTAAAACTGTTTCCTGTCTGGCAAAGCTTTAGCATTTTACTTCGTTAAATATAATGACATGTTTAACTTTTATTCATCAAGATTGTTAAGATTTGAAAAATACTTTAAGATTGAATAAAATGCAAACAAACTCCAAACACAAAAGTAATCGGGCCAGTTAACAAAATGGTGTCAGGTCTTCTGTCTAAATGCTGACCAGTACACTTGCTGAGCCAGAGCTAGGTGGGTTCTGTTCTACAGCTGCATGACGAATGAACACAAGGCAGTCTCTTCCTTGACTACCTTATCTGTGTAACAATGTTCATCCAATACGAGCTTCGTCCCGTATTGTACCACTGCACCCATCCCACTCCACCTCAGCACCAAGCACCCATTGGCCGGGGTCCAGCAATAACACAGCTGTTGAGGAGGCTTAGTTTCCGTGGCGATGGCCGCTGGACTGAAGTGGAATGTTTGCATGAAGTGAGCTGACATTCGAGGGCGTCTGGCTCAACCAATGGCAGAGGGGAGGGCATTATAGAGACAGTCGGCTGCCAGTTCTCATCTGGCTCCCTCTCCCCCTGCCTCTCCTTTTTTTTTTTTTTTTTTTTTTCTCTTTCTCTTTCTCACAGCACAGGCCACTGGGTTTCTTTCTCTTCATTCCAGCTTGTTTCATAACGGCACAAGAGGCACTCTGAAGGGCTGGAGGAGAGAACACTTGGCTTTGTAATGTGATCTAAAGATGCAGTTTTAATAGCTTTGCTTTGGATGTTTTTGTTGGATTCGCCAGGCTGGGCTGTTGGAGGCCAGCTCAAGGTCTTGTTGAAGTTTATGTCAAGTAGGAAGTAACCTAGATTTGGGCCACCATGGAGAGCACACTGAATCACAGACTATGTTTACAAGCAGAGAAATAATCCTATTAATCTGGCAATTTCAGACTCATTCCAGGTGACAGTACCACATATTAACACTGAAATGATTTGACCTTGTTTAAACATGTTTGTTTTAGAATAAACCAACCAAAGCCAGTCTAGCTGAAAATACAGCCTTCTAAATGAACAGAATGATCCTTATAGTAGACATTAGTTAGAGTCACAGCCATTTAGCTCAGATTCTCAATTATTTAATTGAAATAAATGTCCACCATCACCTTCTTTACAATGTACCACTCTGGAACACAGTAGTGTGTGAAATACTAGGGTGCTACTTGAAAATGAACAGCACATTTGCAGATTGTTGTGGGGGATGTCTCCATGTCAGTGTTGGCAGCGTAGTCACTTTGCTGGTCTTATAGTGAAAAGGCCATGGCTGCCTGTCATCAGGACTTAATTTGATCCTGTCACAGGGGTAATAACAACCAGCAGGGCTGGGCAGTGATTAGGTTTAACGCACATCAAAATACAGATGAACAGAAATGTGTTATTGAAGCGTTTTCCCTTTTATTTATTTATTTTTTTTTCTTTGAAAACAGAAATTCTGAATTTCGAATGATTTGCAAATGTATTTATTTGACATCTGAATCTTCAAACTCTTTAACTACAACTAAATACCAAATTGTTATGTTTATCTGAGAGTAAATTACTTTATTCATTCTTGTTTCCAGTGGACGGATCGATGGTCACCATTGATGTGGGTCTGGCCTACAGAGACGACACAGTCAGTGAGTGGACAGAGATGGCTCACTCTTTGGAACAGCGGAAACTCAGCTGCAAATTTACCACTGCCAAGGTGGGCAATTGACATCCTCTGTGCTTCACCACTATGCCTCTTTAAAATACCAAAAAGATTACTCTATTGAGTATTTTTAGTAATTTAATTTCAACATAGTATGGGTATTGATATTACAGCACTAATATTACCAGATTCCTCTGAGTGGACAAAAATGCTATTGTAGAAATCATAAATGAAAATAATTAATGTTGCTTTGAACTCAGATTTAAGTTTTCATAGCTTTATGGTGCTGCTGTTTTTCTCTAATCTTTTTTTTTCTTTTTTTCAGTTTCAGCAGACTTTATTAACACTGGAGACTTAAAACTGTTTCTTCAGCTGATTGTCAGACAGACACTTTGCTGCCCCGCTGGCCTGAGATTGTTTGATTATGGGAGCTTTAATGTTATTGAAGGAATTTGAAGGAGCAGTTGTCTTCAGATTAATGTGTTTTAAACCAGGTATGATGTGTTGCTGTGTTTTCCAGACCCTTGAGAATGAGGGACGTTACTATGAGTGTGACGTGCTGCCCTTCATGGAGGTTGGCAGCGTGGCCCATAAATACTATCTGCTCAACATCCGCTTGCCTGTCAACGAGCGCAAGAAGGTCAACGTGGGGATTGGCGAAATCAAAGACATTCATCTTGTTGTAAGTTTTTCATTGTGACCTGTCTGTTTGAGGCCTTTTGGCACGCTGCTTAATGTTAATCCTCTCAGTCGAGAGGTCCTCGCATTGATGTTGTGTGTTTCTCCCCCAAGAGCATCCACCAGAACGGAGGCTTCACGAAAGTTTGGTTCGCCATGAAGACGTTCCTCACACCCAGCATCCTTATCATCATGATCTGGTACTGGAGACGCATCACCCTCATGAGTAGACCTCCTGTGCTGCTGGAAAAGTAAGGCTGCTCCCTCATTGTCAATATCATACTGGTGTTCTGTGTTCACCGCTATGTTGTAACGATCATTTTTCTTATTCTTAAATGATTTAATTTTCGCCACCATATTTCCAGTTGATCATCTCGAGATGAACAATGCCTACGGGTAGAACTCAGTTTTATTTTGATGTGTGGTATGTGTGGTTTGATGTATTGGTAATAAAGGATAAATCACTCTTACTTTGAGGAAATACAGCCAGGACCTACTGTAATAGTTTTATCATAAGCCACAGGCTCTGCCTCACTGCATCTACTGGCTGACGGCACATATTAACAATGAATGAAATGTACAAGTGGGTCATGCTAAATCTGCAGTGAAGGTCACTGACATCAGTCAGCATTATTCATCAAGCTTCTCCGGAGGAACGTCTGATGAGGTGTTAAACGGTTAGTAAGGTGGTATAAGCAAACATCTATGAAAAATATACAGCAGGCTACTTAGTTTCTGATGTCTAAGATTTCTATTTCTTTCTAAGAAAGCCTAACCCTAACTTTGGAAATTCAAGCCCATGAACGTTAGAGCAACAAATACAGGTAGTTCTGCTTGAAGCAGATAGTTTGAGTGCTATGCTGTGGAAAGTTAAAGCCATGCTCAGAGCCCAGTGTTTGTCTAACCCCCTGCCGTGCTGGGAAGACAGATCAGTAAGAGGCAGCGTTCTGCGCCACAGGAAGTGCCTGGCGAAGCGTGAAACACGTTACAAAATCTGCAAGCTAGCACTCAGCTGACACATGCTGCACACACACATTCAGGACATGCACACCAGCTAGCAAGATACCACATGCACAAAAAGGCACACACACAGCCAGTTTCTCTCTCCTTCCCTCTATCTTTTCTGGCTCAAGGCTCTTATTCCCAAATGACCACCATGCTTTCAGGAAGTGCGACTCGTACCCTATTTGTGGACAGCGGATGATTTTTTCATGCTGTAAAAGCTTTACCAGAGTCTCCTGTCATGCTTGTCCACAGAGGTGTCACAATGGTAAACCTCAGACTTCCTATGAACTTAGAGGACAGATGTGAGTTGGCACTCTTAGTGTGGAAAATGATATAATTCATGATGATATAATTCATAAAGTGAGTTCTTACACTTGAACATCCATTTTGTGACATTAGAAACTTTTCTTTATATTTGTAAAATTCCAAATGTTCTTTGCTCAGCAAAAGCAGAGATACAGACACTGAGGGTTGTTATAGCAGGAACAGCACAGATGGGATTATTAACATTAACATGGATCAGTTCAGTTATGTGTGTCACTGAGTTAGCATTCACAACACCAGGTCACAGGAACTGATTCACTCATATGGAACTCAAATGGATTTAACTGATGTTATTAGTTACACCTGTGCATTTCCCGCTATTACATGTCAAAATGAAAAATGTCTATTTAGGACCTTTACCACATTAATTTAGGAGATTTTCGTGTCAAGCCTTTTGTCTGTTTCCATACACACACGTTCACACAGATAGATCACGGCCTCAGCTCTCCTGTGTGTTGGTAGTGATCAGGGCACATTCCCTGCATACCACTCAATTGTGGTTTCAGAGTATTTGCTCCGTAGAACATTGCTGACGAGCTGTGTGGAGCGGAACAGCTTAGAACTTGTATTACTTTACTTCTCTTTCCCACAACCTTTGCAACGGTTTGTACCCACATGTTTTTAAGGTCACCTTTATCTGTGCCCCCCCCCCCCTTTTTTTTTTTTATCTCACACACACACACTGTAGCTCTGTTTTGCCCTCTCAACTGACTATTTACGATCCTCCTTTCATCTACTGGCGGCATGCAGGAACCTGCTGCAGTCGCTCGGAAGACCAGCTCTATTCTGTCTGTCTGTAGGCCGATTGTTCTTAATTCATTCACCCTTAGTTTCTCTCTAAATGTCTGGATTTTAAGGTTGATGGAGGTTTGCTGTAATAATGAGGCTACTTGGAAAGGTAGTGAACTGTGTAGAATTGGATAGGTCTATGAGGACACGCTGTTCTTGTAGCTGTATGCATATTCTAATCAATAATGTCCCGAGATCTAACAAGCCTTCTTCAGCCATGTTGCCGTTCTGTAGGTTTTCAGTTACAGTGGACATATTTTTTGTACTGCAAAAAAAAAAAAAAAAAATCCTCATCAGGCTTTAGAGTCACTCGTTAATCTCTCTTAAACATGACAACATGGCTACTGGTGCTACAGGAATTAAAACACTGTGGGTAATCATTTAAAATATAACACATTCGGTATCAGCAAGCATCACTAGATATATTTAAACACTTGTGCGTGGTTGGCATTTATGATGCAACAAATGCATCACAAAAATTGTATAACCCTTCTACCCTCAGCTGTTGTTGACACCTTTAAATCAAGATGTATGGATGTAAGACTCTTTCTGCTCTTCCAGGGTAATCTTTGCTCTGGGCATCTCAATGACATTTATCAACATCCCAGTGGAGTGGTTTTCTATCGGCTTCAACTGGACCTGGATGCTGCTTTTTGGAGACATCAGGCAGGGCATCTTCTACTCCATGCTGCTCTCCTTCTGGATCATCTTCTGCGGGGAGCACCTCATGGTACCGTTCCCAGCACCTTGCAAATGTTTGGCTTGTTTGATGTTTTTCTCACTGACCTGCAGGCTTGCTTGCCAGCTGCAATCTCACTTGCAGCCATTTAGTGCTAAAACTATTTAAGTCCTGTCACAGCCATTCTGGGACGAGGTAATGGTGTTTCAGATCATACAAGACAGAGTGCTTGCTTAGAGGAATGCTTCAGCTCTTGTGCATCTTTTCCTCTTGCTTAATCCAGGTTAATGTAATAAAAAATGTTGTACACTAACAGCTTTCAGTAAGACTTGATCAAGCTGACCCCTGAGAGCTTCTGGATATTTTATGTTCATCTTGACAACTTGAAACATATTCATGGGTTGGATGGATTGCCATACAATATACCAATATGGCTTGTGTCAATTTTGTGTGTGTGTTTAATATGTCACCCCTTCACAACCGTCACAAATTACCCTACAAAACATAAAATAGAGCGCTTTGTTGGAATGAGGGTTTGTATATTTGCAGATACACTTTACATCTCCATACTCATCAGTCTGCAAACTGTGCATCTTAAACTAATCAATCAAATGACATCCAGAGTGCCTTAAAAAGTATTTTGCTCCCCCCTTGGACTTTTTAAAAAATGTTTTCTTGATTTTAGTGGATGTAGAAAGAGACTCTTGATAGTAACAAAGGAGAGAACCATAAACAGAACTTGAGAATATGCGAATATGTCCTGGTGTGTGTCTGTGGGAACTCAGCTGTGAAGAGTTCATTTAGGCTTATATGCCAATTTATTAGTTGTGTGTTTGTTAGGCAGGCTGATTTCAGTAATACAAATCCACATTTATTTAGCAAAACCTCTTCGTGTCTATGCCTTTTGCAACTCTTTCTACACTCTGTGTGCCTAAGTCTAATGATGCATGCTGTCGTGCGTTGATTCAGTTGTCTGTCAAACTGAATGAGTTAATGTTACAAAAAAAAAATGAAGTTAGGTGTTTGCTCATCTTGCTGTCATTTTTGTCTAGGATACACAGTTCTTTACAACATGGGGTCTGGGCAGTGGACAACTGAAGATGCCTGAGAGCAGTGTACCAGCCACCAATATCTCCCCTGAACTTGGCCTTCATA
Organism: Toxotes lorentzi; assembly: GCA_037833715.1. Classification (NCBI taxonomy): domain Eukaryota; kingdom Metazoa; phylum Chordata; class Actinopteri; family Toxotidae; genus Toxotes; species Toxotes lorentzi. Next base: position 7,778,825 of record JBBMJY010000006.1, read on the forward strand.
GCACAAATAACTTGCAGGTCATTTTCATGTGACGTCTGTAGTTTGGCCTGGATTGGGGCAGTCATGGAGATGGTCAGACATTTTTCTCACTGAACAGGAAAACCATCAACTTAGTGACCTCTGCTATGAGCGCCATTTTGGGTGGCAGGTTGAGCTCTACTTGCTTATGTGTGAAGGATTTCTACACTTATGACGTTGCATCTCAACCTCAAGCCAACTTCCCTGACTAGTAATGTGTTCCTTATATTATCTAGTCTTAACCTGGTTTCTTGTTCTACTTGGCACAAGCTCCCAGATACACATCTGTGTATGACTCATTGTACACTCTTGTTTGTGGCACCTGATGTTTCATCACCCAGTCTTTGAATATGTAGTGCTTGCATTGAAATGTAGTGTTTGAGCCAGTTGTGCATGACATGCATTCATCAGCGCTTGATCAGTCTGAATATCTCAAAATTAATTTCTCTCTTCACCTTCTCATACAACGGAGAGATGGGATTTTCTTTCCCAAATTTTTTCCATTTTTCTGGATTTTCTGTTCTTATTAATAGAAGGGAATATCATACCTTAAAAATCCCTAGCTGGATTTGAAATGGGTATATTGTGGCTATATGATAAGTCTTCTGCTGATTTTCCAGGATGCCTCAGGTATGTACATTTCTGTCCAGACTACCTGCCTTATATATTACACCAGGACTCCAGCTTTTGCATCAGGACAAAAGGCCTTAGTCTTGGTCTCTTCTGCACTACAGAATGTAGTTTCTAATCCTTTATAGAGAACAAGGGATTCAGTAACTGACTTGACAAGTTATTGGCAAATAAACCACAGACGAGTGTCATGTTACAGCGTCTAGAGTATAAACCCCCAATTGAACTTTGTCATGTTTTCAGTTTACAACTCTGAATCACTGTCACTCATTAGGGGTTTTTGACACTCATCAATCCAAAGATAAACAAACTGATCGCATATACATGTTTCATAACGGATAAGTATTCCAGTCAATATTTAGTAGGAGGTACCACTTTCCCCTCTTTGTCTGTGTTAAACTGGCTTAGTCAAGTTGTATAGGGTGACCTGCACACTCCTGCCACAGGCTCTGGATTGGAGATCCGCACTATGTGATAAGAATAGAGATGGAGAATACAGAATACCTGAACAATCAGTTTATTTCTTGTGCCACTTTGGCATTCTATCAGTGATCAGTGTAAATGAAAAATACTAAGGATTTTTTTTTACATCTGCTCTGATGGAAGATTTTACAGCAGTAAAACATGAAAAAGTCCAAGGGGCTGAATCCTTTCATGAGCAATGGGTTTGTTGGAGCTAACAACTATCCGCTCTGAAGAAAAGGGCACAGATGTAGACACATAGTTAAAGGCTGTATTTACTTTAATGTTTTCAATGCTACTTGGCTCATCGGTTGTGCCAAGTTATAAATGTTTGGTTTGTGCACTCTGGTCTTAACCATATTTAATCTCAAAACTGTATTCTGAGGTGACCGCAGAATGTCCAATCTCAGTAATATCTGGACCAGTTCAAGAGCGTTACCATAGAAACGGGATATTAAATCGGTTCCTCCAAGGTTTTTCCTAACTTGTGATGGTTTAATGGATGCATCTCTGAATCATCAACATTCAGCCTGGTGTACTCAGTTAACTTATGTGACCTTGAAACCTAAAAAAACAAAACGCAGAAATACTTTTATTTTGGTTGCAGGGCAATAACTTTATAAACCACAATGGCTTTGATGAAGAAGGATTTTTGTTTATAACGGGCCATGAGTGATCTGAATTATAATACAGTATATCAGTATACAGTATACCGATATACAGTATGGTGTGTATATATACATCTTGAAGTGTGTTTTGTCCTTTATTCTCAGGACCAGACGGAGAGGAACCGTTTCTCAGTCTACTGGAAGCAGGTTGGACCGATCGTCTTTGGCTCCTTCTGCCTCTTCATCTTTGACATGTGTGAGAGGTGAGACCAAGATCCATTTCCTTATATTCAGAACAACAGTGGTAAATTCTAGTATGTAATACATTAAAACAATGAATCTCATTTGTAATCTCAGCCTGCTGTTTGTATTTTTTCTGCTGTAATAAAATGCTGTGATGCTCCAAAACAAAATATAAAATGTAAAGGTGCTGTTTTGTTTCATCAGAGGTGTCCAGCTGACAAATCCCTTCTACAGCATCTGGGCGTCTGATGTAGGAACTGAGCTGGCTGTATCCTTTTTAAACCGTATTTGACAACAGTAAGAGAAAAGGGGCACTTCATCAGTCCTGCAAACAGGTTGTCCGGTCAAATGTACATTCATCAAACAAGCATGATGCTTATAAAAACCCTCTGGAAGTGTAAATGGCCAAATCATGTTTTTTTTTTTTCAGTTTAGGAGCCAGTAAATATATTTATGTTTTTTGCACTATTTAGGATTTCCTTCTTTCTTGGCTTTAGCATGAACTGGAAGCTGATCTCTAGACTGATATGATGAGCAATAATTTAGTAATGCCATATGTAGAAGTATTGCCCAGGGTCTTGGGATGATGTGTTTATGTGTGTGTACCTGCTTGTTTGCTCTGCTTGGCAAGCAGAGAGACACGAGATTCGTTAGCATTAGTTTTTTTTTTTTTTTTTTTTTTTTTTTTTTTTTTTTCCAGTCTTTTCTGCCCCTTCTCCTTTTTTTTTCTCTGAGACTCCACAAAAGAAAAAGCCCGCTCAGTCTTCCCGACCTTCAATGGTTTGACAAAAAACCTTGGTACAGT
>JBBMJY010000006.1:7781690-7813148 GCA_037833715.1 Toxotes lorentzi
GGAAGTGTTGCCCAGGGTTTTTGGGGGGGGTGTTTGGGGGTGTTGGTCTTTTTGTTTTTTTTTTTTGGGAGGGAGGGGGAAAGGGGGGTTGGGGGGGGTGGTTTTTTTTTTTTTTTTTTTTTTTTTTTTTTTTTTTTACAGTATTTTCTGCCCCTTCTCCTTTTTTTTTCTCTGAGACTCATCAAAAGGAAAAGCCTGCTCAGTCTTCCTGACTTTCAATGGTTTGACAAAGACATTTGGTACAGTGCCTATAACCACGGTCATCAAATCTTTATAAGGCCCATGGGTGACAAGTTTCTGCCGTGCCTTCTACTGCAGTAAGTCTGTTAAGGTTTTATAAATGAGGCAGAGAACCTTACAGAGCATTTCATGGAAGTTTTTTTTTTTTTTTTTTACAGATCTAAAGTTACTGAAGAACTGATGAAAGTGTATATACGGGCAACTAAAAAGGTTACTTTATCAGTTTTATAAATTAAAAATTGCGAAACCTTTATATCTGTTGTTTTTTTCACTTATTAGTAAATCCTCCAGTTTATAATATAGGCTGTCTGTAACATACAAGACCAAACCTACATACCAGTGCACACGTTCTATTTGGTTTAAAATGAGGAGTGTGTATTTGTGGTCAGACAGTCCAGGTAACATATATATCTTACAATAACTACAATATGAACCACCACTCTGTTGGCAGACTGTTTTTAAGGAGAGTGTGTCCTTAACTGTTGTTGCTTCAGATGGCATTCATAATTGTGGCAGGGATTTGTGCCTGTCTCTACTTCCTCTTCCTCTGCTTCATGGTTTTTCAAGTCTTCCGCAATATCAGCGGTAAGAGGACGTCCCTGCCTGCCATGTCCAAGGCCAGACGCCTGCACTATGAGGTGTGTTTTTGTCCGTCACTCTTGTTTGTCTCTCCTGTGTGTTAATCATTACTCAGAAATGTGTCATGAAAGTGCAATGCCATTGCTGTGCTGCATGTATTATGTTTTTAATGAGCTTTCTTAACTCATTCCCTTTATCACCCTTTAGGGTCTGATTTTCAGGTTCAAGTTCCTCATGTTGGTCACACTGGCCTGTGCTGCCATGACTGTTATCTTCTTCATCATCAGTCAGGTGAGCCTCATTCATAACGTGATCAAATTTGAAGTCTGCCCTCCTCAGTAAGAATCACTTAGGTGATAATTAGTGCCTTATTTTTATTTGTCTGTCGTCTGTGTCCAGGTAAATGAGGGTCACTGGCACTGGGGAGAGCACACAGTGCAGGTGAACAGCGCCTTCTTCACCGGTATCTACGGCATGTGGAACCTGTACGTCTTCGCAATCATGTTCCTCTACGCACCGTCTCACAAACGCTATGGAGGCGAGCAGTCAAGTGGTCTGTGCATCACTGGTAACTACATATTTCTACTAGCTTTGTAAAGAAATAATAGCTGTAAGTTGGCGCTCTGTCTTGATTTATAGTTGATTGGGATGAAGCTTTTCCACATGGGGAAAAACTGTAGCAGTTAAGTCTTAAGCTTGACAAAGAACTGAACATACCAGAGGTAATATAACAATAGATATAGTTAAAGAGTTTTTTGACATGTGATTCACATTTGCATGAAGTGTGAAGTGTTACATAATTAAACCCTAGCTGTATTATCTCCTCATTATATTAATTAAAGTTATTAAATTGGTGGAATTTCTGTAGTCTCCCAGTGGTGCTCACCTCATTCTGATGGGGAGCAAGTGTCTGTTCTCTGCTGTAAAGCTGCCTATTCATCCAAAGTTTGTTTTTGGAAAAGAGGGGGGTGGGGGGTGATTGAGAAGAACCCAGATTCCCAGGGGAAAGAAGGGTCTCTTTGGCCCGAGAGGGTGATTCTAATGGACACCAGGCTTCCTTCCAGACAGAATGGGAGGGAACAGTGAAGAGAGGGGGGTGGGGTGGAGAGCAGGGAAGTAATGAAAACCATCCATCCATCTCCTGACGTCAGTGACTCGAGGAGAGAAAAAGAGGATTTGAAGTTCTGGATGCTTTCCCTGAAGTGCGTCAACCAGTCTTATGGGAGGGGTGCCTCTCTCCAAGTTTCAGTCTCTCTGTGCTGATTTACTTTATCAGCTCTTGAGTTTCACTTCTGTTTTAAACAAGCTGAAAGTGTGTGTTGATGAAATTCAGCTCAACCAACCTGATATGCAGTAGATCATTGCCTGCCCTAATACAGATGGAAACAGCACGAACCCAAACAACAGAATATGTGCTCTTAAAATGTTTTGAATTCACATTATTTTATTGGTAATTTGGTTGTTGATGATATGTTGTGTTTGTATGTGCAGGAGATGCTGGAGCAAACAGCGGAGAGGACATCCAGCTGACCACTACCATCACCCATGTCGATGGTCCCACTGAGATCTACAAGATGACTGGAAAAGAGGCCCGGGAATAGATTTCACACTTTTATTGAGACTCCCTCTTTAACCTACTGCTCCACTGATCCCCTCCCTCATATATATGTATCAGTATAATCAAAGGGGCTTTTTTTCTTTACATTGCCTGGCCCAGGAACAGCATCAACAGTCCACATTGCATGAACCTAGCGGTCCCTCTTCCCCAGCACCAAACCCTCAGCTGTGTGACTTGTTACGTGTCACCCTCTTCCCAAACTCCGTAGTGCATCTCAAAAGGCTGAATATTATCAACACTCCTGTCAGTCCTTTTCATTTCACGGTGGGTTTTTTGTTTGTAATGCTTTTGACTCAAAGTCAGGTACTGAAAAGCTGCTTTATAAAGATGTTTGAGTGTAAAGAAAGCTGTTTCTTGCTGGTCAGAAGTTGTGTTCTTGCAGCAGTCACATTCCTGTTTTCAAGTACAGTGTGATTAAACTCTGTGCTTTTAAAGACCTGAGCTTCTGACAAAGATGGACAGCAAAAGTTTGTGGATACTATTTAGCCACTCGGTTTGATTTTCTGCTTTATTACCTGTTATATTCTCAGTCAAGGCATTTAGAGCCTGTCATGCATACATACTCTTCCATAGAAAGTAGATCATGTTGAGTACTGCTTTCAATCGGAGTCTTTCAAGTGGTGGAGTTTTTTTTTTTTTTTTTTTTTTTTTTTTTATATATTGTTGGGGGGAAATGTACAGACCACATAGCCACTTTGGGAAATGCATACTGTACGTTCATTATGTTACAATGTAGATATCTATTTTTTATAAAGTGCTTATTTTCAACTTCACAAAATATATGCATCAAGCTCTATCAGTGTTTTTGAAGTTGACATTAGCCATAGACGGTTTTAGTTGTTTTTGTTTTTGTTTTGTTTTTTGGCTTTCTATGCTAATTTAAATAAAAACAACTTTTACTTTTACTTCCCATGTTTTCGTAGTGTTTGCTCCCAGTGATTGAGTCGGGTTTCATATATATCAGTGCTCATTTTTTTTATCTTATTTTCCAGTAATTTAAAGAAAATTTTAACCATGGAAATGGAATGTCACTGTAATATCTCTATTCAGGAATACAGTTTGTCTTGCTAACTTGCACTTTTTCTTACTATTGAACATACTAATGACAGCGTAAGACATTTTGTGAGGGGTGTACTCAGTTGAAACCCCCTTTTTGTTTTTTAACTGAACTGAGCTTTGTGGGATGTAAATACTATTTGCTTGAATAGTATGTAGGGAGACTGCGCCGCAGCGAGGCTGATCGCAGAACAAACCCACTTTCACTTTTCTCAAATCCGTCAAGTTACCCAGAGAGAGCTTGCATGCGACAGGAAGTTACTTTTTGTGCGTAGATTCTGAGAGGGGTATTTTGGGGACAAGCTTGCATTTGGATTTATAATACTTCATCAACAACTGTTTTCTACAATCGCACATATAAGTTTCAGAGGTGGAGGGTTTAAGTACTGTACTGTTATTTATATATATTTCTTATTTGGGAGACTATGTTTTTTTTTCTGCTACAGTTCAAAGGGAAATATTAACTGTTATGCATGTCTGACAGTTAGTTAAAAAAAGAATCTGATATGTGAATTTTTTTTAAACCTTGTTTTTTAAAATTATTTTCTCAGCTGTAGAGGAGCACATAACTCTTTAATTAATCTTGAACACATGAACATTTATAACATTAGCGGGGTGAGGTCTCTAGGAGTTGCTTTGCTTTCACTTACTTACAGTGACTTAAAATCAGATTTAGTCGCACTAATCTGTTCAATCAACATAAATGCATAACAAAAAGCAGTGTCTTATTGTGAAAGTCTCCGGAAGTGGTATTGCCAGTAGTATGTAACTTGACGCTTTTGAACATCCGCCTCGACGGGGTTTCGGTTGGTCCGCCTCTCTCCTCCCGACACAATTCGGCTGTTCTCGTCGCGAGGCGTCCAAGTGGAGGAGGAAAAGGAACGGAGAGGGGGGAGACTGGTCGCACCGCGGAGGAAGAAAAAGTAAACGACAGTTAAATATTGACACCAACCGTCAGCGGAAAGTGAAAGCGGTGCGATTCGGCAGCTCTGTCGTCGACCGTGCGGTCCATGTAGAGCTAGTTTTCCACGGTCTATGGTGTAAACACACTGGTGTAGTTGTGACATTGCGCCGTGAGCGACAGAGCAGAGGGAAAGGTCTCCTCCCAGTCTGTTGACGGATAGAGTTTGGCTTCAGTGAAAGGAGACACGGCTAGACCTGACTGTACATAACCCCGGCCAGGTAAGACTGCCCTGTGTCGATAAACTGTCACACTTAACACTTTTTTTTTTACCTGCAGCAACAGTTGTTCTCAGTGTGCTCTACCGTGAGACATATTTATTGTCACAGTCTTCATCCGTTTATGCAACACTTGACACCACAGCACGGAGTTTCATTTTCACACCTGTGACTCCGGTGACCACAGACACGAATATCAGATTTGCCTCATGAATGTGGTATTCAACAGGTGATAGCTTGAGCAGAAGGTTTACTCAGCACAGTGCTGTCTGGGCCTTCTGCCCTGATCATTCCCCACAGGCCCCACCTACTGTGTTTGCCACATAATGACTTATTTTGGAAAGCAAACAGATTGATCCAGAACAGAATAGCACTTTTATAGATATGTAAACCAGCCACTTCCTTCACATTAGTCGATTATGCAATAGATAATCGCTTGCAACATTGCCAGTGTGGTCCAACGTGAACCAATTAGATTATGAACCCAGTGTGATGGTTGAAGTGGAGGCCCCACACAGGGAAGTGGCTGAAATGTTTACATGGAGCATCAACAGCTCTGTTGATGTCCCCTGGCCATTAGGGAGGACAGAATACAGGCCGGCCATTGATAAGGACAATTCATTAGTACCCCATTCACGCCATCAAAGCCTCCTCTCAACGCCCATCAACATGAGTGGGTCGCACTGCTCACTGGAAGCTGAGGATCACGCACTTCCTGTCTTAGTGCCGGTGACAGGGGTTTGGTTTGGTGTGACGTGCACTTTTATGAGAGACACCAGGCAAGAGGAAGTGCCTCAGAACTCAGAGGAGGTGAAGTGACAAACATGAAGACAGGAACACGCAAAATACAATCTGTGTCAAGCGTCCCCTCTCGTGTAAGCACCTTTAGGTGCTCACTGTGTGTCCTACATTTGACACATACGTGCGTGTCTCCGTGCTCATGACCTACGTACAGTGGTATCACTGGTAATAGCAGGAATATGCAGCCTTCTGTTGCTGCCGGTCTTAAGGCTGTCTGGTGCGTTTCCTTGGAACGAACACTGGCCCCCTGCATTGGCAGAATCTGTACACTCACAAGAACTTTTCATGCCCCCCCCCTCATTGCGATGGATAGATCACACGTCCTCAGATTATGCCTGTTGAGTTGTGAGTTTAACGTCCAGGTAAAAATGTGACCTTTGACGGTTTTTAAACGCTCTCTCCCAACTTTGATGGCATGGCCTGCATTTGGAGTTGTGTGAGTAGGTTAGCCTGGATTGCTGGCAGGGTTTAATGTGACGTGTAAAGCATGTAAATTAATTAGTGACAGGAAGAGGGGGCTGGGTGGTCGAGATGGGAACAATGTCTTGCTTAATGCAAGGATTAGATAAAAAGGATAGGTTTAGGGAAGTCCCTGTGCAGCCAGAGGTTGAGGGGAGGGTTGATTTCAATCTCCCTCCTCTATCTCTGCCATATGAGTTCAACTTGTGGAACAATGGATGAACTGTTAGGATCATGTGGGAAGTGGCACACGCAGCTGTAACCAATGCCGTACAGTACCTCGTCGGCTAACAGGCTGCTCTGGAAGTCGGCATTCATCTCCCCCGACACAGAATGCAGGCCAACTCGATCGGCAGCTCTGTCGGCGAGTTTTTCACAGCCACTTTTGTCGCAGGAGGAAGACGCGACAGCGGCCGCTGCCTGAGCCTCTCATCAGCCAGGATCTGTTTCCTCATCTTGCTCTCTGTGGATTCCCCACAGGTCTTTCAGTGTGCACAGTTTGTTGAAGTAGGAGTTGGTGTGTGTTCATGCCTGTGTGTGCTTGCCACAGTGTCTTTTGAGTGATCCCACAACTTCCTTACTCGGCTGAATGATTCACATATTTTCTCAACATGTTACACTTAAGTATACGTTTCTAAAAGTACATGTTCTAAAGTATATGTTTCCAGCTCTTCTGAGAGTACGTTCTCACTCTCTCTTCTATCACCTCGTCTGTCTGCCTGTGTTTCCTAAGTCTTATAATAATGCAACTACATGCTCATCGAAAAACACAGTGGTTTTTCTGTCATGTATATGGCTGGGTGTTGTTTGAATCTATTTGGAACTATAGAATAGAATAGATGAATGAAAACATAATCAGTTAATTTAAGTAATTCATTGTCATACATGATAGTAAACATGATAGTAAACTGATGTAACACTGGGCTCCGAGATTTATTCATTAACAATAAAAAGATTAGTTAGTTGTGATATCAATTAGCTTTTAGGTAATTACCTAATTTTAAGAAATGTAAAAACATTTTTAGGGCTAAAAGGTTAGTCAATTAATTAGTTAGTTGATGGATCACAGTTTTTTATCATATAAAACAGAATATATTTGGATTGTTGTTTGGTGACTTTGGACTCTGTGAAACTGCGATAGACATTTTTCTTTAGTTATGACATTTTATGTAGAAACCAATTATTAGATGAAGTGAGGAGATATTGACAGATTGATAGATAATGAAAATAATCATTGCTTAGGTCTCTGCCCTAAACATCTTTTTAGTTCATTTAACAAAAGACATCAGAGCTCTCAGATGTTAAATATTCATCTAAACACAAGCAGACTTATGAGAACCGTCTTAAATACAAAAATAAATGAATCAAAAATGGGCAGAATTCGGTTTTAGTCAGTAACTGTACGATCAAAGTAAACAAGATTATGAATCTGATGAGACATTAGATGCCAGGTTTCGGTACATGACATTATGTACTGTAAGATAACATACATTTCTCAGCTGTAAGGGATTTTGCCAAACAGTATATACATTCTGTTATAATTTCTCTGGTTGTATTTACAGGCAATCAATGTTTATGTAGTTTATGGAAATATTGGATTTTTAAAATAATTTTACATCAATAAAATGAAGTAACTTCATTTGTCAGGTATGTCATTTTCCGGATTATCCAAGAACTAACACTCCTCAGTGGTTATTTTTCATAAACAGTTTTACGATTCATTTAAAAAAAAAAAGAAAACTTATGAAAATATGGATACGTTTATGCATATCACCCATGCCTACAGAACAGTTTTCAGTAATCTGTGTTACAAATCTTGGTCAATAAAAAAAGACTACCCCCCCCCCACCCCCCCGCATGTGTTCCTCACTGTGTGTGCTGGTAGTCACAAGGTCGAGCCTACAGTGGCTGGTTTGGTTGAATTCCACCCTACCCAGGAGCAGATGTACTGAGGAGTGGTGGTGACATTGTGGACATACAGTCACACCCATCTGCTGGTTTGGCAGCAGAATTACTTGCTTTCATGAAATACTGGGAGTTACTGGATTCTTTTTTTTTTTGCCACAAAATAGACCAACTCAGTAACATACCTACTCTAAAGCAGAAACATTTCTTTTTTTTTGTTATTCATATTAATTAGAAGCTGCAGGGAATGAAATGTTGCAGCACAAGCATAATGTAAGATGAGACGATAGACTTTTCACTGCTGGCGCGAGGAAGTAAGGCGCCTTTAGCGCTCATGAACTAATCAGTTTGACATCAACCTCTGATGTACGCTTTTGCTACGCCAAACAGGAAGTGTTGTCACGGTAACCATCTCAGATAGGAAAGAAAGGTAGTGCAACAGGTCTAATTTCCCCTCTTGCCTCAAGTATGTCGAGATCTTTAGATTCCCATTTGGCGTCACGCCTCTCGGTTTCTCTCTGCTGCCCCTCGCACTGACTGTCTACCTTTTCATTTCTAGGACAGACTGGTCACAGGCAGGCTAGACGTGACACAAGCTGTCTTCATGGTGCAGAGCATCTATAGTCGTGTTTGTCACACTGAGCGTAGGGAGACGGTTCACAGACAGAACGGTAAACGGTCTCCACCCAAACAAGGAGCACCTAAAATCCATGAGGGAGGAGAACGTGTGGAATGCTCTGTTCCCACAGCTTCCTCGTCACAGCTGCACAGCTCATCTTAAAGACCCTGTGTCATTCGGTGCGCTTGATTTTACTCTCAGATGACATCAGTTTGCTTAATGAATGACCCAAGTGGTTATTGTTGTCACTTTCTTTTTCTGGCTCTTTTATAATCGACATGGACCGACTGACAGCACCAGCTCTTTTCATCATTTCACAACAATGAAATCCAATTTTACTTGCAATGCATTCACTGGCTTTTTTTTTAGGGGAGAAAAAAGGATATTTAAGCAGTAACTCATGACAGCCTATGATATGCTGTGACCTGCTTGTGCCTCCCAAGCAGCGCTGGGGGCCTGTGATAGCATGTCATAAGCTACCAAAGAAATCCAAAACGACTCTCTGAAGGAAAACAGGCTTTTGGAGGGATATTTTTTGAAAACCTGTGCGTGCATTTAGACCAGATTCTTTTTGCTGTAGGTGTATTACATCTTGAAAAAAAAAAAAACAGATTAAAGTGGGAATGAGTTAACAAGTCTACTCAGCAACGCCATCTTGAGTCTGCTTTACTTTCTGTGGTTTTTGCAGGTGAATTTTCTTTTTGTGTTAGGTTGAGGTAGTTTTTTTTTTTCCTCAGATGCAGAGCAATACACAACTGTGCACAAGCACTGTACGTTACTTTGTGCATTATTTATTATACATCTAAGCTGTTTCCCATATAATGGCTATCTATTTCGCTATACTGCATGGTTTAAGTGACCTGTTTTGTGATACTGCAAAACACTTAACACTTAAAGTCAATGTAGTAATGTCTTCATAACAAAACAAAAAAAAAATTAAGACCCTTTACATTGGGGAAGAATATATTAAGTATCAACCCAATGGGGAAACACACACAGCTTTTTTTTTTTTTTTTTTTCCGTCCAGGTTGTCCAGGAGGCCTCCATTTGTTGTTAGCACGCTGCTAACAACAGGGAGAAGGAAACAGATAAGATAGGTGTGTTTAGAGTGTAAACTGTGTCCAAGGTTGAAGTTCCTCATAGACACTGATCTGAGGTTAGATTTGCAACTGTCCCTCAAATTGTCAAGGTTAGTAAATGAGCTGAGAAGCTGACGGCTCGTCAGTATTTGTGAAGAATAACTGATGTGTCTGATAATCAGACTGAATTGTCCTTTCGTTTCACTCTATGAATCACTCAACATTCAGAGATCTGGGACCAGGCAAAACAAGAGAGTGAAACTAAGCAGAGAAAAGGAAACAAGTAGGAATATATAATTATAGGGTATCATAGCAGCCTGTGCCTGTGGATGATTATGATTCTCAGTTATATGTGTTGATTTAGTTTAAATCAATTTTAAAAAAATCTGTGCTATTTTATTGAGGCATAACTTCTAATTTATATGTAAATTAGAATGTTTGTTTATAATGTTTATGTGTTGTAATGTTTACAGGTGTGTGACGCTTATGCAACAAAAAGGGTTAGCCCATGTTTTTAAAAGAAATATCAGCTTGAAACAAACTGTCTTTAAAGACGATCCATCATCCAAACACAGAAGTTTTCACTACCAACAAAAATATAAACCTAACATTGAATCATTCAACGTAAGTGTTTGTAAACAGTAAAACAGTCCCACATTTTCAAGTCTGTTCAACTGAAAAGCAAAACAGTTCCAGTTTTCTAACTAGTGCTGAAACACTGATACAGACAGTTGATTGATTTAGTCATTTGAAGATTAAGATTAATTCCATACTTTTTATCATCAGTTAACTCTCATTTATCAGGCAGAAATGCTAAACTAGTTCCAGCTTCTTAAATGTGTAGTAAAAAAAAAAGCTCAGATATTAATAATAATAACACTAACAATGGATCTGTTCTGTTCAAGTGTCCCATGACAGTGAGCCACCATGCACAACACCAGGGCCCTGAAACTGAAACAGCTGAATGCAACTCAGCCATCATTCATTTTATTATGTACACCAGGGCTTTACCTGCTTTCCCTCTTCACAGAAAACATGTTTCGGTTAAGTTTCAAACGTTTCTGTGCAGAAGAGCTTAGGACAGACAAGAGAATCATGTGTAAATGAGTGAGAAGAGGGAGAAAAGGTTATTTTAGACCAGGGGTGACATGTAAAGTCTATTTTAAGGCCCATTGTTAACTTCAAACTGCCGCATGCAGGGACGTCGCTCTGTCACCCGCCTGCTGTTCACTACGACTCTGAGATTGGGGAAATAAGCGGGGTCACATACTGCAAACTAGGATTTAAAGGAAAGATTTCTCTCCCTTGATTTGCATTGCTGTCGGATCATAGCAGGGGATTACTGCCTGTCACGATCACTTCTCAAAAAAACGAAACAAAAAACAAAAACACTAGTAGGAAGAACTTCCCGAGAGTGATCAGCAGGAGGATACATTTCTTGCCTGTGTGGTGTGATGCTCCTCCCAGGTGGTCATGTCACAGGAGTGGAGAATGTGTGGCAGCATCTTAACACCCAGCAGCTATCTGTAGGAACAAATAAACTGTGTCTCTCTGACGTCGCCCTTTAAAGCACGTTTTGTGGGCTCTGTTTGGAGAGCTGCCTGTGTGTCTTTTTAAATGCTTTACATAATTTGAGGATGAACAAGAGGAAACACTGGTGCTCTGTGTGATGAGTTTTTGTGCAGTGTACGTATGTGGACTTGTTTTCACGCCTTTAAACAGACAGAAGCAAAACACTAATTGTTACAGCAGTTGTAGAAATCACCTCTGAAAACAAAGCACTTTGGGTTCAGGCTACTTTTTATGTCGGAGTGGTAATTCTCACCCATAGACCTACTTGCTGTTCCTTCTCTCTGCCACTTGGTGGTGCACTCTGACTGCTTTCTGCCTCCCTCTTGTTGCTGAGTGCTGGAGAAACGTTCAGTGGCCCTGCTATAACAGAGGCAAAAATGTGACCACGTGCTTTAGTGTGCTTTGAGGCAGCTCTTTAACGTCAGCTAAGGTTTTAAATCGAAGCCAAAGTGTTTGCATTAGTCCCACTTGATGCCAACTTGAAAGCCAGCTCTCCTGTGTGGCCTATTTGCCCTCATAATGACAATTCAATCCTTTATCTTACTCCGGGTCTCACTCACACATACACCATCTGTCACTTTGGCACTGCCAGGTGGTCCAAACACTCTGTAGGCTTTTATTAAACTTGTCAATTACACTTAGCCATTTCTGTTTATTCTCATAAGATGAGAGAGACAGAACATGTGTTAGTGTGTGTGTGTGTGTGTGTGGAAGAGGCCTTTTCCTGCAGAGAGAGAGTGTGTTAATACAGTACGTTGCACCTGTGACGTGAGTCAGTCTTCGGTTATTTGTCCTGATTGCGTGTGTGAACCCCTATAGATCATGTTACTGTCCGGATTATTTACTCGAAGGACGCTATAGTAACCAACACAAGCAGAGCGTCATTAACAAACGGATCATTGTAACTTTCGGTAGGTTACCAACAAACATGGTAACCTACCGAAAGTTACAATACTTACATGTATGCTAATAATAATAATAATAACATGCATTATTTAAGTGCTTTATAAAGATAATGAATAAAGATGAATATGAGCAAAGCCAAGAAGAACAAAATGTAAGATTATTACTATAAGATCATATACATCCTGCATATCTACTTTTCTCCATGCATGCATTTCAGAACGAAACCTGATTTCTATGACATACTTTTCTCTATTTAACAAATACTGGAATGATTGCGCATGTGATTGCCAAGTATCTTGAGCTTTGTACCCTTCACTGTATAGTTGCTCTTGTAGATACGTCATGTAAAGCCAATCCTCCTGTCTGGTTGGACTGGGCAAAGTGGTTTGAAGTACTCCCACACACAGGAAGACACACCTTTTGTAAGGACACAAACTCCCCTCGCTTACTGTTTGCTATTTCCTCTGACATACACAGCATTTCATAAGACCATAGCCCAAATATGGGCATATCCTGTCGGGGGGGGCCAGCAGGCATAAAGGCAGCTTCCTGTCTGACAGGTAAGGAGGAATAGGAGTGGGCATGACCTTAATGCTTATTGTGTTAACAGAACGTCCTAAATATACACATGTTGACAGTGTGTGGTGCTTGTAGACTATCTGGGGGAAAGTTTAAGATGCAGCAGAAACATACATTTCAACATAAAGGCTCAAAATATAAACGATTCATTCATGATGCTCATAGTGGAATCAGCATGTAAATTCAGCTCTGTGTGTGTGTGAGTGAGTGGGTGCGAGAAACAGTCTCACTTTGATGGATTCTTTAGAGTCTTTTATGAGTCTTTGGGCAACTTTGCTGGCATCCTAAACAGAGGGGAGTGTGTGTGCGTCCTCACTGAGGGCCAGTTGGGGCCTCGACACCTGTAGCATAAGGCTACGCATCAACACGTTTCTGTGCTGTGTGTGCAGTTTCCAGCTAAAAGAAACTGGAAACTGCACCCCTTTTTGTTGCCTTGAAGGCCTCGGGCCCCCAGTTTTTTTTTTTTCTTTTCTTTTCTTTGTCGGACTCCTCACTGCATTTCTCTGTTTTAAACAAGCAGAAACAGGTGTCCGAGAGATAAACAATCACTGCCTGTCTCCTCGTCCACCGTCTCAGTGTCTCATCATTTGCTGAGATCTGGTGCCTCATTCACTCTGTCAAATTCATTCACTTTCAGAGCCCTCCAAGGCTTTGTTTGACTATGATTTACTCGCACATTGCTGGTGCATGGGGGGAACAAGGACTCACTTTTTGTCCAGGAGTGGTTCTTGTACAGTGGCTCCCTGTGCAATTACCTCTCTGAACTGTAACAAATAGGCAATGTTCCCTCCCCACGGACTCCTTATTGTAAAAATAGACAGTTATCTTATTGTGTGCAGTTTTTTTTTTCTCACCAGGAGCAATCAGTCACAGAATCTGCAATTCAGACATTTCATTCTGGCTCTGTTGGGGAAAAAAAAGATTATATCTCCGTGTACCCAAATTCCTATATGCTGAAACATTTCTTGCTTTACAACAGTAGCGTTTTGTTTAAGAATTTCTACCTTTAGATGTGACCTTGTGGCACAGTTCAGAAAGACACACTTTGGCCCATGTGGCTTTCTGAGGATTGCCTTGTGTTAACTGTTTTCTTCAGAGACCATGTATCTAAGCTGGATTTGAACTCCAGTGCATTTTCTTTAGGTGTCCACAGTTCCTTTTTAAAATATACAAAACTACCTGCATGAATCAAAGAGGTGAACCTAGTGACCTGCTTGTGCTGGGAAATGGATAGGGCATGGAGAGAGAGGAAGTAAAGGGAGACGGAGGGAGGATGAGGAGGAGGCAAACATCATTTTTTGAAGGGATTCGGGGTGGGCTGCAGAGGAAGTGGCCTCACTCTGACCCACAGTGTGAGCCTCTTCCTCCACCCGACATGTCTTTGAAAATGTTAGATGAACGGAGTCGCAGTGATTGGAGGGAGGAGCAGCCATTCATGTGGCTTCTGATTAATAGTAACTCAGACCTCTTTGTGTGTGTGTGTGTGTGTGAGGGGTGGGGGATGGGGGTGGGGGTGGGGGGGGGTTGTAAGCCAGTCTGGTTCTGTGTAAGTCAATGTGCCTGTCTAAGAGAACTTTAACTTTTTTGCCTTCATATCTGAAATGTTCTGTAACCATACTGAGTAAACAACACTGATTTGTAATCTCTCAGAAATACTCAGTTTCTACATGGTACTAGAAAGGCAATGGGGAATTCACCCTCTTCTCTTTTCTGCACCCTCTGTCTCTCTCTGGGACTCTCAATATTTAAAAAGCAAAACCAAAAGCATTTTTGACAGGCATTTCTTTACCCTGAAGCCACACTGAAAACCCCAAGTTCAACATCCTGAGTGGCTTCAGGACTGTTTCAGCTTCTCTTGTTTCTTTTGTTTTTTGTTTTTTGTTTTTAATGCAGTGATGAAATTCTTTCATGCTCTTGTTTGACTGCAGGTTTTCCGAAATTTAAAGGGACACATTTTACACGTGAATGTCAGTTTTATTTTGTCATCTGTGACTCTGAGGTGGAGTTTACCAATGTTTCCAAAAACTAACTCAGGTGATGAAATTTGAAAGAAGTGGGCAATTATGTGGAAGAGGCTGTGGCGTGATCAGCACTTTTCTTTTATCTTTTCTTCTTTTTTATTTATCTATTAAGCAGATTTTATTGAAGTTTATTTACATGTGTATACATATATATTTATGTATATGGGTTCATACATGTGCATATATAAGTCTGATTTTTTTCTTTTTTTTCTTTTCTTTCTCACATTTTGGATGTTTGACATAGATTCTTAACAGAATGTATGTATGAGTGCAAATATAAATGAATGAATGAGTAGTACCTGCAAACCAATTTTGTTCCAGTCTTTACTGCTGGCAGATAGGTGAGGTTTTCCACACATGAAAGTTTTAAGAATAACAGGAAAGTTATTTTAATTTGCCATCTTTTTCTGCACCTGTTATTTTAAGCAGCAAAAAAGATACTTAGACTTATTTCCAGCTACTTTTGTCTCTGAACTACATAACACAATGTTTTATGCTTTCAGTCCTTTTTTTTTTTTTTTTTTTTTAAATCTTATTCCTTCTGGTCTTGGCCTTTTGTCCTGACCTTGTCTCTCTCTTTGTCTCAGCACTGACTGTGGCCTTCAGCTTGACCGTAAAGCGATCATAAAATCAGTCACCTGGCCTTGGAAACAGTAGCTCAGTAAACGCTTGCAGAGTTTATTGTGAGAATTAATTTATGGCCTGTTAGTGCTAATCATTTTAGTTAGTATTATTAGTAGACATGTACTCTAATAAGGCTTTACTCTATCATTATGAATTTGCATTTTTTTTAGTGCGACTCTTTGGCATCATAACTATTCGCTTGCTTTTCCACAAACTTGTTCCTGTTTTTTTGACTGTGTGTGTGTGTGTGTGTGTGTGTGTGTGTGTGTGTTGCTTCTTGTGCAATTTGTCTTAAGTAGTCACATGCAGTAATCTGTCCACTATCCACATGCCTGTCATTCCTGTCCTTGTATGTTCAGAAGTGTCTCTTCTCACTCGCAGATAATGTGGATCATTGGGTCCTGAACTATATGCAGTCAGTGCTATAGATAAAGACCACGTGTCTTATCGCTCATCACCTCCTGAAATAATCCCACACTTCCTGTAGGCTATAGGCTAATGCTGTGTCTTAGGTGTAGTCTATGTGTTTGGGGTTTCACCTCTCTCTCTCTCTCTCTTACTCTGAGCTGGGAGGTCAAAGGTCAGCAGTTTGTGGAGGAATAAATTTCACCCTGAGAGCGACACGCTAGACTGAGCACAGCTTCTCACATATCCACTGATTTAAGGAGATGGTGGCAAAATATTGACTAATGTCTCGTGCAACAGGAGACGGGAGTGCTCTGAAATGTGAATGCTCTTGCTGGTTCTCTCTCTTCCAAATTTCACTTTCAGGTTTTTTTTTACATTTTTGGGTCATAGGCACTGTTGGCAACAATTCAGCAAAAATAATGAATTATGAGTGCACGAGGCTAGTCATGCACACAGACATGCACCTGTACATACTTTACACATTCACACATATATTTTACATACATGGTTTTATAAAGGTGTCATGAGAGAGCTAGGTGAGCATGTGGTGCATTTTTGTTAGGATCATTGTCAGTTATTCTCCTGATTATTTCTCAGTTAATCACTTCATTGCCTGGTTTATGAAATACATGAAAATAAGCTAAAAACACACCTCCCAGAGCACAAGGTGACATCTTCTGACTGCTTGTTTTATCCGAGCAGCAGCTGAAAACCCAAAGATATTTAGTTTACGTTCATATGTGAGAAATATTCAACTTTTAAGAAGCTGTGCAACATTATTTAAATAAATTGATCGTTGAATTTTAACTTTAGAAAATGCAAAGGTTTAAGGCGTTTAATTCCAGCACCCTATGAGTGGTAGTTCATAATATTCTGCTGTTTGTATAGAAATGCTTTATGATAGTGTTTGTCCATCTCACAGTGAGTCCAGGGACTCCACAACTGTGTGTCTCATTTCTCTTGGCAGTTGTAAGGGGGATCTTCCTATTTTGACGTCTGCATGCTCTGTTTGGGATTTTGGTGAATTTAGTATGGAATTTCATAACTATACAAAATGACATTTGCATTTTGCATTGCATTTTTTGATAGTATACAAAACTGTTTGTTTACTCCCTTTCTCTCTATCTTTGTTTCTTTAGGTCTGTCCCCCTCTCTCCCTCTCCCCCTCTCTCTCTCACCCTCCTGACAGAGGAAATCATGCAGCCTGCATTTTTCCATCACTAATCCCTTTGTTCTGTTTGACAGAGTTGGTGGCTGCTATTAATTTCCGAGTTGATTGTTTTTGATGTCTTTTGCCTTCATTTTAGCTGTGGTGGTCCTCGACTGTTACAGTATATAATCTATCTAGTCCCTGCAATAACACTAAACATATTAAGTGTATTTAATAGACAAAGATTGTGAAACTTTGTCTGTAATTTACGTGACGTTATAACAGTTTTTAGACATTATTGCATGTATACCTGAATATGGTAAAAGGCACATGCAGATATCCTCTAGAATAGACTTTGCACCTTGTGGCACATACACATACACGGTCTTTGTCTCACACATGCACTCGCACACACTCCACCCCCATTTATGTCACCCTCTGACTAATCCCATTTCCTCTTTGGTTGAAAAACAAACTCATCTTTATGACCTTCATGTTGATTTCTAATGAGCTGTGTGACGTCCAAGCCATTATCAATTATTCCATCCGTGCGCTCTGTCGTTTAACGCCTCCCACTTCAGGTTCAGCAGGTAGGAGGGGGCTGTGTGATGCCCCAACTAATAACACCCCAGACCTCTGCCCTCCTCCCCTTCACCTTTGCTGCAGTGGTAATGTACATGCAGTCCGACCAGCTCCGCGGTGGAGGTTGGAAAGACTGAGAGCGTTTGTTTATTGTTCCATATAGGCAGGGCAGTGTTGGGCCAGAGATGGCGATCCATTGTGTAGTATCTCCCTGCCTTCGTCATGAATAGTAGCTTTCAGAGGCAAGAGGGACTGAGGCGAAAGGCAAAGTGCTCACAATAGCTTTAAGTTTTATTGCGTTCCTGTCGCCGGCAGCCGATTTTTGGCACGTTACCAAATGCAACATACACACAGCTGCACAGCTTGTTTTCTCCAGCTGAACTCTCTCTCTCTCCCCCTCTCTAACACACACATGCACACGCGCACACACACACACACACACACACACACACACACACACACACACACACACACACACAAACTCTTATCTCTCTCAGTCTTGGTCGCAAGCGCAAGCTTTTTCTACAGCTCTCTGCCCCTCCATTCATTCCTTCCCTGCATCCATTTCCAGCAAACTCCACTCGGTTTGCACTAAGCTTTCTTTTGTGCAGTTTTAGGGCAACAATGCTGTTTGTTTTCCGAGGGCAGAGCAGAGAGACGCTGCCTGGCAGCCTCTCTGCCTAGGTCGCCCGTGTCTCCTGCATGTCACCCTCTGTGCGTCTGCAGTGACGTCTGAACAGCATTATCTGCCATAGGCCTCTGTTTGTTTTGGGCTGCTCTGGGCTTGATAATGGGCCATTACTGGGGAACCAGAGGCTCACAGGCACCTCAGTGGAAACTGCAGAGACCTTGCTAATCTGGATGATACCCAGCTGGCATTCAGCTTGGTAATATTAGCTACTTTTGGGAGCAGTTTTTAGCTGAAACCAGCTCCTCTGTAGCCAGCAACAACACAGACCTGTTGGCTATTTTTAGTGCATACTCTGGCTGCTAATGATATCACGGAGGCTGTGGCTGCCCTCTGCGTCTGTTTATGTGTGGCTCCCAGACTTTTGGCATCCTGTGCGTAAAGCCAGGATAGCCAGTTGTGTCTGAATGCTTGTTGTGCATCAAGAAACTCTTTTACATAATTACCTCATAATCTCCAGCCGCTCCTGTGGAAGGAATGTAAGGAGTCCACTACACAGTTACATCAATGGAAAGAAGAAAAATCCTCTGCTAATTGTTGTCACCCTTTGCTGTCACAGGAATTCTTTCTTTGTGAGTGTCACATACTGTTCAATGTGTTTGCATCACAGATGCTGGTATTTTCGCTTTTTTATTTATGTCATCGCTGCTTACACAGGACTATTAGTCGCACTGTTTCTATGAAAGACTCTGTCTTTGTATTTTGTGTAAGAATACTTACACAATACTTAGGCTGCTGTTAAACCTGCAGTAACACCTATTTTGATTATCTAGCCAAAATGTTAGAAGAAAGGGGAGTGGATGAAGTTAAGTGGGAACCTCCCGCGATAGATGGAGTCACATTCTGGTGCTCCCAATCCGACACCCCCTCACCGACACCCCACCCACCTGAAGCAGGGTGTCCATTAGACCTTCACTTGCCTACACTACACTTACACTGCATTCCCCCTAACATTAAAACCACACTGCACCCACATTTAGGATTACACAACTGATCATTTGCAGTCTCAACAATAGGCTAACAACATGGCTGACCCTGCTTGCGTGAAATGCCCCACTCAGCAGTCCAGAAGCCATTTTTTTTTTTAAACCACCTGACTCACTGGTGTGTAAGAGAGGTAAAACGAAGGACAAAAAAAAAAACTGGCCTTTGTTTTAATGGTGTGAAAATCTCCATAATTTCTGTGCAGAAGAAAGTGACCGTCCATGTGTGTTCATCCATAAATGAAACTCATTATTAGCTCAGGAAAAGGATAAAAGGACAATGGTTGAGTTTTTTTTTTTTTTTTTAATCAAGTGCAGTGAATTTCTGCTGCACCATTACTCTGCAAGTCCAATTTAGGCTACATTAGTCAAGTCAGGAGACTGTGTGTACTGTGCTGTGTGCAGGGAGTGGAGCTTAATTAGAGGTTGCCTGGGTGGAGATTGTCTTATTTTACCATGTGAGTTCTTGCCTGCACTTAATCCTGGCATACCAGAGTGTTACTTGTCCCCTGTGTTATCACTGTCATGTTATCTGTCATTATGTCAGGCAGTCAGGAGTCCCTGACACACATGCTGCTCCTCTTCAGTCTTGTACCAGCCACTGAATGTGCAGTCAGGCATGTTCACACAATCCTGTTCCTAATATCATCATGTTTAAAGGACACTGATTAGCTTACTTGGCGCACTATCTCGTGGATGTCTTAACCTTATCTAACATGACATACAGCTTTTTCATTTTGTACCTAAGTGCTTTTGAATAGAGTCTGTAATAAACTGGGCTGGCTTGTAATTCCTGCAGCAAAACTTGTCAGCCATCTAGTCTGAGCGTGAGACAAGGAATCATTCATAGTTAATTTGGACAGGAATGAGCCTCAAGTAATTGCACATGAGTTTAGGATTTAGAAATCCTGCAGAAATGAGCCCAGTCTAGTCTTCTGTCTAGACACTGTGCAACTGTGTTACAGTATGCCGGATTGATTTTGTATCCTGTCAAGCCGCAGAAAGGATTGTGCTGTTTGGCAGATTCTGAGAAACTACTATATGGGGGTTTAAGTTTAACTGAGACTTCTTCTAGGTGATACAGAAATGACATTGTTATTTGTAGCGCCACATGTTTAAACTGAGCAATTTTCCGTTAACCTTTGCACAGTCCTTGTGCTATTCCTGGAAACATCTGCTTACACAGGAAAAATGGGTAGCCCTCATCCAATCACAATCAAGCAGCCTTGCAGGCATAAAGTACACTGAATTTCCCAGTATTCCCTTTGTACAGTACTGAATGTGCAGCCAATGGCCTGGGCGGGGTGCTGCCAGCTGCACTTATCTCAGTGGCCATACCTGTCAGCCCTGGGGTGGTGCTGCAGCTCTGTGTCTCATCGTAGTTTCACTTAAGGCACACATGATCTAGTTTTCTGCCTCTCTCGGCTGTAAGTTCCTCACTGTGGGCTGTACTTGCATGCAGATTGCATGATAAACCTGACTCTCATGTACACACTGGCTTTACTACTCTTACTGTAAACAAGGGCTCCAGCTAACAGTTTTTTTTTTTGTGGTTGACATATTACAGCTAGGCCTGTCAAGACTTTTCTGCATGGTAAAGGTCAGGTCAGGTCTCGCAAAAAGTAATTAATGATCAGTATTGTATTTTTTTTTTTTGCTTTATATCACTACTGCTGTGGTTTCTGTTTATTCATCTTGATCTTTGCAGTATGAAGTGCACGATAGCAGCTGCCAAAGAAACCAGGGCCTAACAGCAACTGCTTTCCTTTCTCTGGTGGGAAAGTAGTGATATTACTCTGGGTGGTTCTCACACCATCTCCTCCCTGCCTCACCCTTTCTCTTTCAGAAGCTCGAGACAGCCAGAGTCTCTCCCTCTGGCTCATAAACACAATCCCACTTTACTCAGCAGCACTGACGACTGCAGAATGATGACTGAGTATTACGGAGTTTGATAAGCACGGGAACCAAGTGAGAACAGGCCAGTGTTTACATGAAAGCGGGGACGGGATTACACAGCGACACAGATCTGATCTGAAGGGCAGCAGACTGAAGTGCGGGGTCACGTTTTAGGTGTACCAGGAGACGGTTTTTCACTCAGCTGGGAAATTGCTGACTGGCAGCAGAGAGTAAGAGAGGGCTACTTTTAGCTTTGCCTGCAGACTGGGAAACTCCTGCTTGTAGAGAGAGAGTGTGTGTGCAGGGGGAGGGGTGTGCATGAGAGAGATGACAAAGTTGTGTGTGTGTGTGCGTGCGGGTACGCAAGGGAGAACAACTAATATACTGGCTGGGGCCCAGGTCTTTGAACTCTCTTTTGTTCAAAGCAACAGACATCTGTCTAGACACCAAATATCGCCTTTCCACAATTCACTGTTCCACACTTGTCAGCTGGTGTGTAAAGTCAGACAGACGCCAGTGAGTAGATATTTCAGGGCCTTTTTTTAACATGATCACCAGAAGTGTTACAGGCAATAAAATGTCAACTTTGATTTGGATTTTAGCAGATAAGAAAGTAAAGTTGTGCAAACGTGCATAATGAGTAGCAGTGAGTCAGTATGAAACACTGACTATATCAACAGTAAGAAACTTTTAAGTTATAATCCTTAAGATTTCAAGATATTTAATGCCACAGCAAAGAGTCCCTGAGTAGCTGATTTGTCACAAATACAACAGAGGAGCAGCTGGAGTATCTGTTAATTGAGCAACCAGACAAACTCTTGTAGCTTTAATATAGAAGTCAGTAAATAATAAGTGCAACCACTGTCTGATTTTATGGTGCAGCTAGTTTTTCACACAACAGCAAGACACAGTAAAATTTGATACGTGTCTGAAAAGTTGGAAATATGCAGCCTGAGTCCTGCAGCTCTTCCCTGTGGCAGCTCATCTTTGTCCTCTGTTGCTTGCAAAATTAAAAAATAACCCTCTGACAAATGAATGCCAAAAACAACTGTTTTCTCGTTTTGAATATGCATTTTATTAAAGAATCCCTTCTAGAGCCAATGTCGGTGACGAACACGCTGCTTTTCCTGTGACTGCTTCACATTAAAAGCCTCCCTGTGTTTTGCCAGCTGAATGCTTTTAATGTGAAGCAGCGACAGTAGAATGTTTTGTTTAGGTTCGGCCGTAGGAGAGTGAACAGTAAACAGTGAGCCTGATATCAGCGAGACAGAATTAGAAACAGTAATGACGGGTAACATGCTGCGTCGTTCCCTGTACATCATTTGCTCGGGTGTAAGAAAACCAGGACAGGAATGGCACAGACTCTGAACTACTACATTGAGAGATCAATACAGAATGTAAATACACTGAATGGCCAAAAAGTCGCTCACGGTCTTATTATCACAGTGCCTTAAATTTCAGTGAGGTTTGTTAGAACGCCAACTACAGGCTGAAACATGCTTCTCTTCCCTCCATGTAAGCTGTCATATACATGGGTGTCGTTTTTTTTTCTTCCTATCTCAAACCTGCATAATTCCAACCTTAGTCTGCATGAGTTCTACTTAAAGCCATTACAGCTCCAAAAAAATAATCTACAATGTCTATTATCAGTTTTTGCCTAAAACTGAACTATGGGTGCTAACTTACTTTGTTAGTCCTTCAAACCACAAAAAAGCTTGAGTAGAAAATGACTAATCTGTCATTTTGGGGTGAACTAAATGGAGGGCTTTGGATGTGAAAAAAGCATGGTCCCTGCCTACCTCTCATCACCTCATGTCAGTCAGTTCTAAAGTGCAGCCGACAATATTTAAGCCCTAAGGCAGTTTATTTCCAGTGAGACTACTTTGTTACAAAAGCTGCTGCAGCCTGAAAAGCCTCAGATACTCAGTGAAGGGACCACACGTACTGTATAGTTGACAGGACTGACTCTTCTTTTAGCTGTTTGTGTTCGTCAGCAGCAAATTTAAGAGTTTTTCTTGGGGTCTGAGCTGCAGTATAGCGGCAGTGTAACACACACAGTTTTTCATCTCTGAGTGTTGGTGTTAATGGCACTGACTCATAATGGTTCCCTGTTCTTGGCACTTTGAACACTGTGCTAATGAATAGCATGTGTGCGGGTGAGTTTGTGTGTCTATGGTACAGCAGAGCTGTGGGGCCTCGCTGCTCTGTGCAGTAGGTGGTCCTGGCTGCTGTATGTGTGTGTATTGTGATAGGGTGGGCTGTAAAGGGGGTGGTCTTGTTTCTGATCCTTGGAGGTAACTTTTTTTTTTTTTTGCAAGGCTCCTGTATGTACACGGTGGTGTCTAATGCCACACACTCGTGCACACACACCGCTGCCCTCCCATAGAGTTTCTGTCAGACCGGTGGTGCTGGTAGTAGCTGGCATCACATCACAGGGGCTTCACAGTTTGACTGAGGTGACTCAGTTGGGATGGTTTGCCTGCAAAAATCACTTCTGAGTGCCAGTGAGGTTTAAGACCTGCCACTTCACACGCTGGCTGAACTTATATTTGGCACCACAGAGTAGTAAACTATTACTTCTGTCTGTATTTTATTTTAAATTACAGCTGTAGAGGTGTCTTTTTCCCCCCTGCATGTCATGCACAATCACACAGCCAAAAGTGCCAGTAGCATTGTTAGCTTGTCGATCCATACTGTAAAAAGATTAGTGAAGAAGTATGTGACACTAATGCCCTTTAAAAAAATCTTTAAATTTTCTACAGCAAAGAAAAAAACATGGTAAAGCTTGTCACTCAACCCTCCTCTATTTAGTATCTACAAAGGAGCACTTTGTTACATTAATTTAAATGTAATCAATGAAAACCTTCCTCCAAAATATGACTCTATATATTTCATGTATACTCATATAAACACAACTCCTAGTTAATCGGCTTTGGTGTTCACCAGTAGGGACCTCTTCAAAATAAGTTCCTCTCCATTATTATATCAGAAATTTCCTTCAAATTCTTTCGTCCACCAGCTTTTGCAAGACCGACTGCAGCTGAACCCGCGGCCAGTGTGGTTCATAACATTTCAATAACATTAACAGATTAGCTCAGTGGCGATGGTCCTAACTCGGCAGCCCCCGTCACGTGACCCTCGATTTGCAGGTCGTATCGGTTGCTCGGGGCGTCTCTCTGTGGCACACAGAAGAACATCCACTGCGTTCAGCGTCTTGCTCGCGGGCCACCTCTGCTGTCACCTCAGTCGCTGCAGCCCTGCCGTGTGAAGCCTGTTTGCATTTCTCATGTTATCTCTTCATTCACTGTTGATCAGCGACTTCTGCACTGTTTGCACATTGCTCAATTTATTAACTGCGTAATCTGGTTTGCCTGGCAGTGCCGGGAGGCGTGTGGTTTTTTACCTAGCATTGGCAAATTGCTTACCAAGAAAAGCGTTTGAAGCTGGCGGAGTACGGAGAAGTTGGTGCTCTAATTGAAAGACTGCCACAAAGTTATTTGTAGTGCTGATGCCAGTTGGAAAAAGTCACTGAGTTCACCACTGTTACAAACGTCTGACCTTGTCAATGAAATTATGAAGTAAAACCATTAGAAATATATCTTTGGAGTCTGAAACACAGCTCGTTTTTATATTTTATAAAAATAGAAAAACAGCTCAACAAACATCTTAAGCTACTCCTGCTATGTAATGAAAATGTACTGTACCACACCATTTAAAACTTTACTAATGTTTACAGCTGTAAGCTTGTATAAGCTCATCTAAAGAGCTCCTCCAGACTATAGAAAAGAATACACTCAATCATCACGTATAGATAAAAGGATTTTATTTTCTCCACCTGTGGTGCCTCGCCTTTATGACTAAACCGAGAATGTTTCTTTACAGTGATCGCTCACTTTGCATTGAAATGGACAACCCTTTCATGTCTCACTTTCCTGTTATCAATAACATTTTAGTTCTTTGAGTCATCTCTGGCTGTGTTTCCTTTACAGTGTTTGCTTATCTTTAGATGGAAGTAAAACTCTTTAATCAGGCACTCCTAAGCAGAGGTCAGAAAATGGAGATTTTCCTACCCGTCCCATTTCCGTTTTTTTTTTCTCTTTCTTTTTTCCTCCCTAACTCTTTGTTCCTGAAACAAATGAAGAGCCGTACGATCCAGCTGCAGCATCAGAGGCCGTCTTGAGGGACTACATCCTGCTGGGTAAACGGGGTGCAGACAGGGTGGAAAAAAATAAACAAACATACAACATAAAAAAAAAAAAGCTGCCTTGATGGCTGTTTATGGCTACACTAAGTCCATGCGCGTTACTCTCAACTGTCACATTTACTGCACCTTCCCTTATTATCCCTCTTATTTACTGTTACTGTGACTGAGGCCTGATTACACAACACCGTACATTTATAACTAAGAAGTATCTGGTGCATGTAAAAAAAATCCCAGGAAACTTTCTAACAATATGTAAATGGAACAGTCTGCAAAATAAACACATACACAGCATGTAACAGAAAATCTTCATTTTCATTTATTGAATAAACCCTCAGAGCCTAAAGCAGCTGTTCTTGTGAATTTCACAATAAACTTCTGAGAAGCTGTACTTGAAGCTTCCTGTTCCCTGCTGAGAAAAGTTTTGGTGAAAGTGAGATGTGTCACAAGACTGCGTGCGTGCGTGCGTGCGTGTGTGTTAGTGTGTGTATTACATAAAACATTACAGGAAATATGTGTTTGTATGTGATACAGAGAAATGGTATTATAAGGAGGCAAGAGCACATGGGAGAGACACTGGAGCCAGAGCTCCCACATGGACTGCAGGATGTGTCGGGGCTTGTTCCCATCCAGTCTGTAAATGATTAGCAAGAGGTGGAATCACAGCTCCCAACATCCAACCCACTGCAGCCTTGGATCAAATATCTCCCAGACATCAGCCCCTCAGTCACACACACTTTTCAGCTCTGAAATCTTTACATTTCTGTAGCTTTCTGTTTGAATACAGATATCCCTCTGTGTCAGATTTTCAGCCATTGTCATAGCTTTGCAGCTATCAGATTGTGTGTACACACAGTATGGACAATGTGGCATTTGATATATTACCATGTCTGGGAGCAGGGATACTGCGCCGCTGCAGGCGTGCAAAAGGAACTTGATGTGTAACTTTTCACTACATGGTTGCACTTCCTAAAAACTAAATCAGAAATGATTCTGAATGTGCATGGGCGTGCCTGAGCTATGTGTTCACTTGGAACTTCACCAAATGAAAAAAACAGGGTGCTGATGTCACTTTTGGTAACAGCCCTGCAGAAAAAGAGGAAGTATGGACAGGGAGTTGTTGGCCTTATTAAAGCAGCATCTGTATGGCTTACGTCACATCCACCCCAAGTAACTGTAGTTGAATCACTTTTCCCTGTTGTTCTTCATTACAGTGTTGTATTGCCCAGGATGTCTTCAAAGGCTCACAGTTCCAATAACATCGCCCATGCCCGGCGGACGGTGCAGCAGCTGACAATAGAGGCGAGCATTGAGAGGATAAAGGTACAGTGCAACAATAAAACGTGCAGTGCAACCATTTTTAGTGATCCTAATTTGTCACTATGGTGCCAAACCCTCCTTATTATATAGACCTGCCTAATATGCATGTTAAATAAAATCAAACCTGTTTTTGCAGAGTAACATATCACAGAGGAAAGTAAAAGGATTTTTTTAAAGATTGAGACAGATGTAGGGAAAATCCTTGGCTCTGAGCATAATTTGTACTCCTTTTTGGAGTGCAAATCTGAACACAGACATAATACATACATTTTTAGATTCAGTGTGTCGAACACTTTGAGGATAATGTTTTATCTTACATCTGCTGAGAGTAAATGTCCATAAATCTGCTGATAAATCATTGAAAAAAAGATATGCTTCTTACAACTCCAGAACTTTTTCATGCTTTCTTCAGTGTCAGAGTAATCCTGTCATAGCTGACTGTATAAACAGGGGTACACTGCAAATAGGAATTGCTAATAGGTAATTCGGCTTACTTTCAGTCTATGCCAGGTGTCTGGATTTTGTCTGAGATGTGTCAGACTTTGAAAACCTTCTTTTGGGCATCTTACATAAATACATCCTGTTTACCACTGAATTGGCTGATTTTTGTGCAAGCATGAGAAAAAAAAAAATACTGCCACTAAACCCCCCCACCTCCCCAAACCCCCCCATGCACTCATGCGGTTCTCTTCATTGTTTCTGCAGGTGTCCAAGGCCTCTGCAGACCTTATGAACTACTGCAATGAACACGCCAGAAACGACCCTCTCCTTATGGGCATCCCTGCTTCAGACAACCCCTTCAAGGACAAAAAACCCTGCACTATATTGTAGTGGATGCCACCTAGCCTATATGTGTTTTACTTTTTTTTTTTTTTTTTTTGCTTATTAATATTGCTGTATTCCTTTTGTTGGGAGGAGTTAGGGGTGGACCACCTGTTCTGCTCACAATTCAACCATGATTTTCTCTCACGGCGATCCGTACTGAGGTATTCTGTGGCTGCCCCATTAGACTGTATTATTCTCTGTCTATCGACCTCGCCAGTGCCACTGTTCAGTTTGAGCTCTGACCACTAACTAAGACTTTGGCTGTATGAGTTATGATGGCATCAGGTACATAATTATCGAGAGCAGGTATTGTTCTCTGAATATTTGAACAGCACTGACACATTTCAGTGATGGATTATGTCCTTCTTCTGTCCACAGTCTTGTCTCCATTGGGAAGTGACTGTTATTGCCTTTCTGTTTGCCTTAAGTGGATTCAGACAGGCAAAGTTTCCCTCCTGTGCTTTAAAAGTATATCAGTTTAAAGATGGATAATAATGGCTTCAGACATCTTTCCAAATTTTTGTCCAGTTCAGATCGCTGAATTCAGGGATCAAGGTTTACAGTAACATCTGGTGTTAAATTAAACTACAGTAACTCAAAGTATTCTGTAACCCATCACAGCCACAGCAGCTCTGACTGGTCCACGACAATCCACATCCCATTTAATCCACCGTTTCCTGTCATTTTATGTGCAGTATGATTACCATGATACAGTGTTGTCTCATGAAATATCACGTCGAGATAAATTCCATATAAATATCTTAAATCCAAGATCATTTTTGCTCACATTCAAGCCATTGGGATAAAATGACCCCTATGCTGTGATGCTTTTGGTACATGTAAGAAGCAGAGTGAATGAAGCTAAAACGAAAATGCTTTATCACCTTAATACAGTGCACAAATTTTATTTTATTTTAATTTTTTTGTTCTTACTGCAAGTGTCAGCTGACATTGTGTAATGAAGACCTTGGGACCAAGCCAAACCGATGATACTGCATTTGAAAACATTTAAACATGCGTCTGAATATTTGTAGCCATTCCTTCTGATCACTTCACCTGGTACGATATTTTTAGGACGCTGACCTTACGGAGTATGCCAGCAAAGTGTTACGCAACACTGTGAGCCACGCCTACTTGCTCGTCACAACCAGTGTCTTAGTTGAGCGAATGTGCACGTCGTTGTCTTAAGGTGTGATTGATGCAGGTATTGTAGGCACAGGTGTAAATGGTAGTGTGCATTGATGATAAAACCACTCTCCCAAGACTGCTCTCAAATTTTTCTTTTCTTTTTTTTTTTTAAATTTTAAACCTTGTGTCGGTGGGGATATTCAATCTTCAGTCTAACATGTCCTGCATGCTGTGATTCTCTGGGGGAAATATCTGCTATGGTAAATTTAACAAAAAAAAAAAAAGAATAGATAGTATGAAGAAAGTTTTCTTACACTCTAAAGCCTTACTTATGTTTGCCTTGTATTATGAAGAGCACTCTTAATGGGAGTACGTCCTCTAGGAAAAAAAAAAAAGATGTTTTTATCTGTGGAATGAAAGTGATTTGTAACATTATCGTGCCATCTGTTTTTGTCTACGTGTCTCTAGCAGAACATGTTAAATCGTGTTTCACTTACGTGGTGCTCCGCTTTTCAGCAGTTTTGCTATTGTTGCCTTCTCCAAAGGGTACTTTTAGGTCTTCAAATCAGGAAGATCTAGTGTTATTATCCCACTGTGTTTTTTATGATTGTCTCCTACAGTCAGTTCTTCTTACTTGCAATAAATCATCCTGTACGCCTCTAAAGGAAAAAAATTCAGATTACCACTGCCATGTCATAATTTCTGTCCATTCTGCAGCCCTGTAATGGCCTTATTTGTACTATTGATAGATTAATTTAATTGTCAAAATTTGCATTTTGATAAATGTCTTTATTAATATACCAACCTTTGTATGAAGACTTAACTACGATTAATAAAGTGAAGCATTCCAACAGTACAGTACTGTATTAATATATCAATAAAGATGTTTTGTGCTGCACAGTCAGAAGATTTGAGCCTGTGATGACCACTGTCTTTGACACCACCTTCAACCAATCCTCACATTTAAACACTATAGAAAGCCGATTGTTCAGGTTGAGCCTGGGCAGAAAGATCTTCCCACAGTGAATCTGGGGCCATTTCCTCTCATTAGTTGTTTATTTATATCTCACTCAGGAGAGGAGAGACCTCAGGCCTCTCACCGTGGCTGTCAGAGACCAGAGAACGCAAGAGGGCTAAATATAGAAAGTACCAAACCCTGAGTTCCGCTCTTGGAGAGTTGTCTATTTTGGGAAACAGTCTGCGGAGCCTGAGAGTCTGTTTTCATTCTCCGTTGGTGGCCACTCTTGTCTTCCTGACCTTGTTTCTGGCCAGCTGGTGCTGCACACAATGGGAAGATCACATAGGAATAACACTCATTTTCACCCATTGTAACAGCTGCAGAAATCCCAATTGACAATTCTGACACTTAAAACAGACTATTTATTGAATGCCAAATATATCACACACACATCACAATTCATGCTTACCTATCTGGTGGTATTCTTGTTAGGCACGGATATGATACAGATTGCCTGGAAATTCTCTGTAAGCATGAATGCCCCTGAAGGCCAACAGAGCACAGCCTCTGCAGTAATCCCAGTTTGTCATTGTGCAGCAATGTGAGAATCACAGGGGGGGGCATGTGGCCAGCGGCTGGCAGGTCAGCCTCACTGACCATGTGCCTCACTGAGAAAATCTGTCCTGGCAGTTACAGTGTCAGTGTGTTGGAATGTGCTGATGTGGGGGAGAGGACGGGGAGGGAGAGAGGGAGGACTGGAGGGTGGGTGGAGAGTGTGGGCTGATGGAGCGGACTACAGTGGCACCTCTGTTCCTCTGGTAGATCCAGCTGCTTATAGAAATACACAAAACAGATATTCGAGTATATATTAACTGCATTTGCAGCCAGTAAATTCCCCGTGTCATGTCTTAGTCATGTTATACAATCATAAGACGTTGTGGAAAGTACAGTTTTTAGGTACTTTACTCAGTAGGTAGGTACTTTACAATTTATACTACACTGTGCTTCAACACTGTAAACTTGTCTCTCATCAAAAATAAAATGAGAGCCCCTGAAACTTCAGAAAATTATTATGTTTGTACTATTGCACAATATTATAAGTTGGGTGCATAATTTTTTTTTAATCCCCTGAAAGGAGTAATTATGAAAAAAAAAGTTAGTCATTTGCTATACTTCGCTAACATTTGGCTGCAAATAATTGGACATTTACAAAGTATTTTTTATAGTATTGTTGCTGTTAAAGAATCTGGATGTTTCCTACCTGCTTGCAGCTACAACTTGCAAACCTCATTTATCTTGTGCAGCGTGTGCCCCATTTGCACCACGCATGACAATTCAATGTGTGCCAGATCATTAAATTCTTCTTTAGTTTACAAACATCAAGATAATACTTCTGAACGTTCACCTACAGTAGATGCTGACACACAGACCTCAGCCTTTTGTTGGGCTGACTTCACTGGAAGGTCAGATTAGCTTCTTAACACTTACATCAATCCTCCCCTGCTTTGGTCTTAAAATAACCTTTTCCCTTTCAATCACAATAATGACATATTACATCAGTTGGTGTCACACCCTGCAGTCACAAGCCCGGCAGCCTTGCACACAGTGCCAAGTGATACCATGGGGCATGAGGTCATGAGCTGGTTTAAGTGCATTTTAATTATTTTCACATTATGCCAGAATGTGTCGGTGTTTATTTACAATACTGAGGACCCTTAAAGCTCTGGCATTACACAGACTGATTAGTACAAACATGTTCCTCAAACCTCATACAGTATATTTATTAAACCCGGTTATGTTTAATGTACTATGATAGTTATGACAGGGAAATAGACAGTTTAAGTACATGTAGCTCGCCTTGAAATTCACCTGTTAATATTAACACATGCAGATGAGGCTTCTGGGTAATGTAGTAAGTAGGAAGACCAACCTGTTTAAGTGTCACTGGAGTGTGCTGAAGCTTTACTAGGAATACAGGTCTGCTGCCAACACTGTGAAGTCATCCATCAATCCATCCATCCATCCATCCATCCATCCATCCATCCATCCATCCATCCATCCATCCATCCATCCATCCATCCA
>JBBMJY010000006.1:7840285-7852459 GCA_037833715.1 Toxotes lorentzi
TGGCACACAGATACAAAAAGAAGCTCACATCACTTTCATTAGATCCAGATATTAACAGTCTATAGCTGTGCCACAGAGCAGCCTAACGTGTTTTGCCTTCACTGTGCCAAAGGGATAAGAGAAGCAATCCATTGCTGGATATGTGAAGATTTTCACTGATTACACCCATCTAGTTTTTATATCTAGACTTTTTCTAGTGCTGTGCTGTACTTTAAGTGTAACATGCATGATATGACAATGATCATGTTATGTTATGTTATCATTAACAGTCCTGAGGAGATTCCTGCCTCAGCCAGTGTTCCCCATATAGCAGCTTCAAATATGTGCATGCCTGCATCTGGCCACCGTCTTCTATTTAAAGCTACTGTAAGGATGTTTAAGAAAAACAAGCATGGTGGAAGTTTTACGTGCCAATATTTTCAAGGGTAGAATGTGAAAATGTATTGTATAATTCAGCAAAAAGCATCAGTAAAGTACGGATTTCTCATTCGGACTTAAGAAGAACAAAAGAACTGAATGGAATTGGACTAACTTTCATCTTAATGTTTCGGAGATGCCATCAAAGAATCTGTGACATTCAACACACAGAGCTGACGTTACTGTATTTGTTAAAAATGTATCTCACTGTCTCCACAGAAATTTTTTTTTAACCTGTTTTTCTTTATCTGTTTGTTGATCTTGACCGTTTCAAATATTACTCAGCACCTACAATAGTAACGTCTCCCTAAACCCTCTGAGGAAGCGACTTTGAGGGAGAAAAATCACAATCATATTTTGTCTAGAGTCACCTGATAAACATAAAACTGAACTCAGCCGGGGGGGAAAAAAATGCAAACAAATACTCGTGTATCTGACATTTCGGGCTATAATTTATCAGGGGACATTCTCCTATAATGTACTTTTCTTTGCAAATTTAACATGGACCCACTGTCGGGAGAAAAATGGGACAAGGTGTGCGAGCTGAAAGCCTTAAGACTGTGTGACAACCGTGATAAATGCAGCAGGCGCTGACACGGCTATGGAAAAAGACAAAAGATACCTTTGTCTTGTCACAATAATCCTAATCTGTTTGAAGATTGGACCACATTAGAGAGAATGAGAGAGGAAGGAGAGAGTGAGAGAGAAAAAAAACAGGAATGGAAGCAGATTCCTGGTCAGCAGTGATAAATGTTGCTACATCAGAAATGGGGCTCAGTAGGATGTTTCTCTCTAATGGCCTGATTGCTCAATTAATTCTGTGGCCCGCTCTTTGCCGGCCCCCTTTAATGTGGTAACAGCTATATTTTCTCCCAGATTAGTATAGATACAGGCTGACAGTCTGCGCTGCTCAAGGTATTTGGGAGGTATAATTCATTCATAATGCCACAATGTGCCCCATCTATCATCTCAGGTTTTTCATCCGCTAACTTGCCGCTTGCTCCCTCCTCTCATTCCAAGCTCCTGGCTCTTCTGGGGCAGGTGGGCTGGAGTTGGGGGGTGGGGGGCTAAACTCAACCCTGAATGGTGTGTGTGTTTTGTAAGTGTGCATGCATATATGCGAGCGAGCACTGAGAGGTTGAGATGCGAGGAGTGTTAAGGTATGAAGTGTGTGTTTTCGGGGGGCATGTGGGGTGGTGGGGCGTGCAAGGTTGTGAGGTTGGCAGCTTCTCTTCTTTCTGATGAATTAGCTGGCATATGCAAGGGATGAATTACCAGGCAATAGGAGTCAATTATCCAAAGGAGGGAAAAAAAAAAAAAAAAAACGAAACATGGACCCTGCGCCTGTGGCCCCAGGGCCCCTTTTCCAATTCAGAGAGTGATTTTCCCAAAATGTAGAGGGAAAGAGAAGAGAAGCAGCCTTGAAGGAGCGAGAGTGGGATGATGAGGAGTTGCAAAAAAAGAGAGAATGAATGAAACTATAGTGTATATAGATGTGTCCCCCTCCATCCCACCCTCCTCTCCCTTTTTCCTCCATCCCTTTCTCTCTCTCCCTCCAATCAAATACAGAAGGCAAAGCGCAGTGTGAAAATGCAAGAGGCTATTATCAGGCCTTCAGAGTGCACAAATGCCACTTATGATGGATGAGTGTGGGATTTAGAAAGGCCTCCTGTCAAACACGGACCGTTTCCCCTCCCTAACTGGCCCTCTCGTTTTCCTCACATGTCTTTTGTATCAAAACCATATCAGGCCCCCGGTTGAAACAGGAATAAGTGGAAGACATTTGTAATATATTGAAGTCGGTGTACACACATAACCACAGTCTGTCCCCTGCTGCTTTTGCCATTTAATTTTCTAACCTCTTCTGGAGAGGGAAAGTGAAAGATGGAGTGTTTGTGGTTTATAATATATCTGAGAACAACAGGAAAGGTGCAGTGGTCACGTCATAAGTGTCACCAAGTGACAGTGGTCAGGAGTGGCAGTGGTGAAATGAGATCATTAGCAGGAATCATGGTGGGTTTT
The DNA here is from genome assembly GCA_037833715.1 of Toxotes lorentzi. Taxonomy (NCBI): domain Eukaryota; kingdom Metazoa; phylum Chordata; class Actinopteri; family Toxotidae; genus Toxotes; species Toxotes lorentzi. The sequence goes on from JBBMJY010000006.1 coordinate 7,842,725, forward strand.
GTTTGTGAGTGTGTTTTAGTCATGGAAGCACTAAAGGCGGACAGCACACACTGATGTTACTTTACTGCGTCAAAGAGAAAGAGAATCAAAGTCCTACTTCATGTGCAGCACTAAGGAAAGAGAATTTCAAGTGATTTAGCACAACGGCTGCATTTTCATGCAGAAGAGGACAATCACTCTTAGAATTTGCATTTTACTTCCATGGACATAAATCCAAATTACTGGATGAACCTGGCCACAAGTGTTTATCTTTTGAAGAGTTGCTCTTGATAGACCAATTTAATCTCAATAGTTGGACTCGCATTGTAACCAAACTGCTTCAAGACCAAAAGAGAAAAGAGGATAATATACGCTCATAGTGGGCAAGCACAGCCAGAAGTCATTAACAGTTTTAGATTAGACTGCCAAAGGAAAACACAATACCATTAACAAAAGATTCTTAAGTTATAAGAATGAGCGCAGACGTACTGTATACTGAGTTAAAGCTGGGGGAGAGTTTCTAGTGAGATTTAAAAGAGGGATATAAGAATAAAACAAAGGGAAATTATATCCTAAGGTTTCGCTGGCACCAGTGGCCTCTGCAGAGAGTATTATGAGGGTAACGCTTGAAATGAACCATTGACACGAGTTGAGAAAATCTAAGGCACGAAACTGCGACACAGACTTTTAGCAATAAGATGATTCTCAAATTCAGCGAGAAGGAAATTTTCAGATTTTTATTTAATTATTTATTTGTCTAGCAGCTTTGATTAATTAATGTGCACACTATCTTAATGTTTATTAACATAATCTAGTCATTCCCAACCAGTGGTATGTGATACTCATGGAGCTTCTGCAGTCAGCAGGGGTTAAAGATGGTGGAGCAGAATAGAAAAATTGAAATTGTGATATGGTTAAAAAAAACCAAACATATTTGTATGTAGATAAGTGTGGATGTTTGTGAATTCACAAATTACAGGTTGTTTTGAGGCTGATTTATAAACCACTGACAGCTCAACAGCTCACTGAACAAAACACACATCCCACCAGCCTGAGCCAGCTGTGATTGTTTAACAACAATGAAACAAAGAACTTCAAACTTCCAGCTTCAATCTAAAATGCAAACCAGCTGACAAAAAAAAGAGAGACCAGTATCAATCAAACTGCAGGATCACTACGTTTTGTATGAAAAACGTAGTGAAAAAAAAAAAAAGAGTAGAGTTGGTTTCTGCTGATGAGAAAAGAATTAAGACATGTATCTAAGAAAAAGACCTACTGTACAAATCACTAGTGAAAGACGCTTAACAGTAACTCTCAAAACATAGGAAACACATCAGTAAAAGACAGCCGCTAATGTAATGAAAGGCGTATGCACACATGTGGTTCTTGAGATGATTACAGAGTGAACATCCCGTCATGCTGTGGCTCACTGTGTGACACTGCCATACAGATATACATAGCTGACATCAAGCTGGAGCAGACTCAAGGTGAAGCCTCACCGATCAACCTGCTGATGTTTTGTGAGAAAGCTGATGGCGAAGTGAAGGTCTGAAGAAATAAAAACTGAAGCCATGACGTCACATCAGCCTCTCTTCCACTCCATTCATCGGTCTTTCTGACAAAATAAAGACAAATGGCCATCCACTACAACAGTTACTATTTTTAAAATGGAAAAATTTGTTTTGACAAAGTTAAAGAACGACTACTTTGTGAGCACAGGAAACAAAATCATTCAAATCATCAAAATGTACCTACTTATGTTTCACCGATATCCACAAAACTCCACACTCAAAGGACATTTTCTTAACTTTTTAGTTTTTTAAGGTAATCTCAGCAGACTCTTCTTTTCTGTTGAGCCATGATGTTTAATCTGCCATAGTCAGACTCATGGGCAAAATGGTCTTTGTTAAAGGCTGCCACAAAACTACCAAAGAAATCTTACTTCTGGAGCTGAATCTGGGAGTTCTGGTTCTCTATGAAGGAAAATATAACATCAATATAAATCCATGAGCTGGTGAGATGTAAGGAAAAAAGAAACTAAACTTTGGATCAGCGACTACAACATTCAGATCATGGCTTTAGGGCTGTACAATAGACACCAAGGTCATGTCTGAGGTTTTGTTTCAGGGCGTATCAGAAACAATCTGAAGACGTGTTTACTTTCTATACCTACACACAAATTACACACGGCGGGTCTGTAAGGCTGTTCGTGATACTCTGTAGGATGAATGTCTTAAAATGTGACAATGGGAAGATTTTGAATTTCTCCACAAGAACTACGGTCCTGATAGTCCTGCTATTTCTTAGAGAGTTTGCGGTAGCACTGGCTAAATCTGTTCTCTGTGTCCTGGCTGGAGCCCTGAAATTAGGATGTCGTTTGGTTGTTTGGTACAACATATAAAATATTCTATATTGTCTTTAGACGAGTGTCTCTTCCTCTACTCAAACTGATCTCAGTACAGCTTTCCATTCTACCTGGTGGTGCATCTCCGCTACTATCTACCGTCACACTTTTCCTCTGGGACTATCAGCCCCTTCACTTCCTCTATTACTCCCCTCCCACACCCTTACATCCTCCTACACACACTCTCACACACACATCACCTCCCTTCCCTGCGGCGACATGCGCTCCACAATGGAGAACAGAGTGGTTTGGGAAATGATGGCCATTTATAACTGCCTGACGCCGTATCCCACCTCTCTCTCTCTCTCTCTCTCTCTCTCTCTCTCTCACGCACACACACATGCACACACACTGAGAGTTTGGTGCTGGGGTGGGAATGGAGGGATGGGAGACAAAGGGAGAAAGCACCCTTCTCCTGGCTATTGTCACAAACACATTAACACTTAACTGCACAGATGAGCACTGTGCAAAAGTGTCGCATCACATCCAAACAGTGTGTTTCTTAGATGACTGTGGGATATGTGTGTGTGTCTGTGTGAAAGCATGTTGAAGCGTTTGCGAGCGTGCAAAATGAGGGAGTGATTTACACTGATAACAGAATATGAATATATCAGTGTTCAGCTGTCATCAGTTTGTTAAGGCGCAGTGACAGAGGAGCTCCTGAGTCAGAAGAGCTCTTCAGTCTCTCTGCCTGTCTCAAGTCTTCCCCTCATTTAGGGGATTTCACTCACCATTGAAGTTTAGTTTAGACTGGTTACCACCAGTTTATCCTCCTACAGAGTAGATCAGTGTTGACTCTTTTATTTTTGTGGTTTACACAATTAAAGGTGCCCTGTGGAGTTTTTGACCTCTAGTAGTGCCATGGAGCAGTTTTTATGAGTGCGTCCCATGGATGTATTATAGGAACTAGGTGCTGAACTGAAGGATGTCGCTCATTCACTTTTATGAAAATTGCCAAAAAGCCAAAAATGTTTTGTAGCTTCCAGGTTTACCTCTGTGTAGACGACATCACACCATTTCAAATCTGGGCTTAGGGAAAGTTGTATAAATACAAAACCCTTGTGTATCATAGTACAAAAAGAAGTATTTGATGTTGTTTTTCCAGTTGTCCTGTTGGATATCTCTTGGACAACAAACTATGTATAAGATGACATTTTTTTATTGCAATAATGTGAATGGTCACTGGGACAAGCTGGCAACAAGGCTGAGTGGCAGCGTTGTATCCAACTCTCTTAATACAGCCAGGGTGCATTTCTGCTTTGTTTGTCATGTGCACGCACAAGAATGCACATACATGTCCATGTGGGTGACGCCATGCACATTCCTGCCAATGGTTTCACAGATCTACAGGTGGTGGTAATCCTACAAGATATGCAGACATTTGCCTATACAAGAAAACTCCACAGGGCACCTTTAAGGAGTGGAATCAGATGAAAGTTTTTTTTTTTTTTTTTGTTTTACCCCAAATTCAGTTTATTCAAAGCAATATTTTTAGATGTTCTCTATGCTCTTATCATCAAAAAATGGAAAACTCCAGAACATCTATTAAACAGAGCTTGAGATCAGATATTGTTTTGCCAGCTGCAGATTTCAAGGTCAAATCTGAACTCTCAACAAAGCAGTCATAGATACCCCTGTGAAGGAATATAAGTTTTTGCATGATTCAAGATGCCAAAAATCTGACAATTGACTGACTCTTCATGCAGTGACAAAGGAATCTTTTTATTTTCATCCAGCAATATCTAAGAAATGATGCCTACAACATCTGTTAATGTTTATTAATATAATGAAAAAAAAACTAAAAAAAGCTAAAACCTAGATCTGATAATTTACATATTATGAATTCTTCAAAAAGATCAACTCACAGGGAACGAGATGTCGTCATTTAATGTGTCCCAGTTCTACTTATTGTACACGCTATATATAGTATTTTACTAGTCATTATAATATAACAAGGAATCAATGTACTTAAAATTAATTAGACAGTCAAAAACGTTTTTCCAAACATTTTCTTTTTTTTCTGTGTGCAGTGCCTCTTTTCCTTGTGCACTCTCACAAATAAAGCACTTTCAGATATGCACAGTATAATATTCTGCTTTGAGTGTACTTTGCCATGTTTCCTTGAGCAATAACTTGAGATAACCTATCTATAACAACATGACAATAGGCTACTCTTCATTATTGGTAATAACTGGATCATAGTGGGTTAAAATGTCAGTGGTGAATTTCTTTTTTCCACTTTTGTTCCACTCTTGTATCTGGCACGAGGATGTGAAACAGATGAGCGTAGATGACAGAGAGCCAGTGCTTTTATGTTAATTAGGCTGCTCACAGACGACTTTTATAAAAGCTGGTTATTACATGGATGCCGCTCGTGTGCATACATTTGTATTTCTGCATGTGTGAGTGTGTGTGACTGTGAGCATGAGGCCGCGGCCTGTCACTGTGCTGGATGGGCTGTCACTTTCTTAATTGCCTGAGTGTGACCCCGCCCCGCTCCGCTCACCTGGCTAATTACTGTGTCTTTCCAGCCAAGAGTTTGAAGCGAATTCAGATTCATTCAAGCTTCATTGGCATGAAAAGTGAGGTTACTGACATTGTCATAATACAGTACAGAACAGCAGGTTTGTCCTTCTTGTGATATTATACAACCCTGAGAGTTTCATCCCTGTCTAGAAAGCAAATGACGATAAAAGACGTGTCACTTTCAACTGAGAAAATGATCTCGTGTCAGAATTCAAACAGCTAACGCATTTGTGAGTCCTTCTCTAAAGTGAAGTATAAGCAGTTTGTGTGAAAAACATGTGTAAACACTTGTGTGGTCTTCGAACTCTGAGTGGCAAGATCAGAAATTTTCAAAATAAGAGTCACAAATACACATGTTCAATAACACAATCCACAGCACAAAGGTGAACAAGTTGTACCGAGGGCAGAGAAGTGAGCAAAAAAAAAAAAAAAAAAACACAAAAGGATGTGAGAAGCAGAGCAGGTTGAATTGAATCAGATTGGAGCCATGCAAATGAAATGCTAATGTGATGCTAATGAGCAGAGGGAGGGAGGGGGAGTGTCAGGTAGGAGGTAAAGTTTGGTTAGAGAGCGAGCTGGCGAGACAGCAGGCAAATGGGCAACGCTTGGGTGAGCAGTGAGCGGGCTACCCATGATGCCTCGATGAGAGAGGGAACATTAAGCGATAAAAAAACGGAGAGAGAAAGAGACTTGGAGGCAAGGCCCCGTGGGCTAATGAATGCTGATTAATTCCCAAATTACATTTCACAACTTTATTGTTTCTTTTTTCTCTGGTGCACATTTTCCATCAAAGCCATCGTTCCGTCTGTTATCAGTTGTATTCTTTGCTCATTAATTTGTGCTTGCTTGTCTTTTAAAGTCCCATTTAACTCAGTCTTAATGCCAATCTGAAGCTGCTGTTGCTGCTGTCGTACACCAATAACTACTCAGAAAGGTCTGTCCTGGCAGGGGCTCCTTCCTGTGTTTATCTTCCTGAAGTTTCTCCCTGTTTAAGGGTTGTTTGTGAGGCAGGTTAGAAAGATTTTCGCATTCTTTAAATCCAACCAGTGTCCTTCTCCTTGGGCAGGAGGGCAGAAACCATATTATTTACTCTATTGTCTAAATCAAACACATTGTCAGATGCTACAAGATCCTGTTGAGATTTTTTTAACTTATTTTTATTAGACAGTTTAGAACGGAAACACTGAGATGAGGATGAGAAAAGATGGGTATGACATGGAAAAAAAGGTCCTTGGTTGGAATCAAACCGAGGACGTTGCCATTACATGGTATATACCTTAACTCACAGGCCATTATTTTAAACAAGTAAACTTGTAAAGAATATACATATACTAAAATTTACTTAAACAGAGAGTCATCTACAATCCAACTCAGACAACTGATTATCACCCTGTGAGCTTTACATGAGTACAAATTTGAGGTACTGGTACTTTACTAATGTATATTCACGCATCTATACTCCACAACAGTTCATATGGAAATATTGTACTTTTTACTCCACTAATACATGACCAATCTATGAACTGCAATTGTGTACATTTCTAAAGAAAAAGAAAAACTTTTTAAAATAGTGTCTATGTGCCAGCCACATACTCTAACAAGTCTTTTAATCATTTAGTCAGTCTTTTTTTTTATTTCAACTGAATTATCTCCTTAAGGGAAATATAAAACTAAGTGCATCATAATTTCAGTTTTACTAAACACATAAGTGAATGCAGCCTCCTGTTCATCAGTACCATCAATAGATAAACTTGACTTTAGTTGACTTGTTACTCTCTGTTCTCTGTCTATTCTCCAGTCAGCCTGACTCGGCCCTGGCTCGGTTAATGGAGCCACTCTGTCTTTTCTGACACAACAGCAATCACAGCTGTTTCGTCTGCTCCTGTCAGTGTCTCAAAGTTAAAGACCTTCTGAAGAGACAAAGAGCAAATATCTTTTTGAGAGCCTGTCGGGTTTTCCAGAGCTTTCGCAGACCAACACATACACATGCACACAAATGCATTCATCAGAGCTGGGAGGGGGAGAGAAGGTGCAGTAACTGGAAAAAAAAAAAAAGTGATCATCTGCATCCCCCTGATGTGTTGGAGGTGAGAAAGAGCATCTCAATGGCAGGCAGAGCACGGGGAGGGAAAATGGCAATATTTAAAATAGGAGACACAACTCCATTTCTTTTTGAACAAAATATTAATGATCTTTCATTTGGATCTCATCACAGATGCGGCCGGGGGAAAATTGCATTCTGTGTGGCAGAAGTCTGGGGAAGACGTGAGACAGGATAATAGCCAATAGGTGTTTGGAGAGAGGGAGTCAGAATGAATGAGAGAGAAAGACAGAGAGAAACAGAATTGACAAATTCCCATGATGGGTACGCCATGAGAGAAGGGGGAGCAGGGGAGGAGCGGGGGTTTGAAGAACAAGAAAAAAAAAAGGAGCAGAAAGATTGGAAATTGAAATTTATGACATTGAAAATGACTATGACAGAGACAGAGGCAGGTCCCTCTTTGCTCTCCCCTCTTTGGTAGCAGTCAACCTTGCAATGAGGGCAGATCAAACAAAAATAGGCTGTTAGGGGGGCAGAGGGGGCGGCAGGCGCTGAGCACTGTGGATGGGATGAGAGAGGGGGAATGAAGGAGGGAAAGCAGCGGCGAAGGTGGAGCGACGAGGGGAGGGATAGAGGGGAGGGATAGAGGGATGGGAGGGAGGTGTATAGACAGAAGTGAAGGAGGACATTAAAGGAGAAAATGATGATGTTGTCAGTGAGCGATGTAAATCGCGGCGGCTACATAGTCAACAGATACAGTCGGCTGGCTGTGCAGGCCAGGGCCTGTCTCAGCTGCAGTGGCACTGACAAATGGAATATTTTCGGAGGACTTAATCAGAGGAAAATGGGCTTTCATCTGCTCGCCTACCCGCTCTGCTGCTCGCACAGAGAAATGATTGCCTGTCGCTCTTCCTCTCCCTGTCTCTTTCTCTCTCACAGTCATTGAACGTGGCCACTGAACCCTGCAGAGGTTACAAAAAAGGGAATTTATCAGTCGTGTTTTACAAAAGGATATAGGGACATTGAGATGCGCAATCACACTCAATTCATAATGGGCTTTGATTTGGTATTTGCTGATAGCTGGTTTTGCTTTGCGTAAATGCTCACACAAATTGAAATGACACATTTTAAAAGGCAGGAAAGACAGATTATAATACTTGCGCACACTCAAACAAAAAGGCACTCTCAAACTTTTTTCTTGGTGAGGTTTCAGTGCCTCAGGTGACTGGATGGACACTAATAAATCTTTCTGCTCACCTCAGTAATCAGTCATTCATCAGACGTCCGGAGCAAAAAGCAGAACTTTATGTGTTCTGTGAGAAAGTACAAAGTGTGCCACACTGAGATTGTCCCGATATACTTCAAACACACTCATCGTCCACTCAATAAAACCTATTACTTGTCATGAAGGCCTCATTTCCTACAGTTGTGTTTGATGTAGTGCCTCGGCTGCCCCGTCTGTAGGCCCACAGGAGCAGCAGATAGGCCTCCACAGAACAGACAACGGTGACATGATCTATTTCTCCCGTGATGAATGTACCAATCTGCTGCCCTGTTGCCCTGTCCGCCTAATTTGTTATGATGTGACACCATCTAGACTCTTTTCTATGATGATGAACTTGCTGCTAGTGTGTACCAGCAGGTAAGTGGGATGAAAACGTCAGGATGCTCTATGATGCCAGTGTAGCGCTTTAATTTCACAGCATCACCACAGGCAGAAATCAGTGACAATTCAGTTGAATAAAATGTAAGCAATGGTCTGCGTTTGTTGTTGTTGTTGTTGTTATTGTTGTTTTCTATCACCAAATGACAGCAAGAAAACCGAGAGTCACAATGCAGTCTGCTTAATCTGTGAACGTTTTTACATTAGCTGTTCTAAACGCATTTCTTTTGAGAATTAGTTGACACTCTCAAGTCTGTCTCAAGTCTGTCCATTCAGCAAAAAGCTAGGACCAGGAGGTGATTAGCCTAGCTTAGCATAAAGACTGGAAATAGGGAGGGGGGGGGGCAACTAGCCTGGTTTTCTCCATAGCTAACAAATACGCCTTCCATCACCATTAATTAACATTAAATTATATAGTTTTATAGATATAGTAGTTACAGATATATAGATATCCAGATACACATGTATTGGATTTTCTCATCAGGTTAGCTGTGTCCTCTTGATTTCAGTCGTCATGCTAAGCTGGGTCAGTTAGTTAATTGCCTACTGGCTCCAGCTTTCTTTGCAGTACAAACATCAGAGTGGTATCAAACTTCTCAAAGTGAATAAGCCCTTTTTCCCAGGTGTTAAACTATTTTGGTCGACTTTGGATGCACTTCATCAAGTTTGTCACCGTTGCTATAATCACCTTGCATAAACAGAAATCACCTATACTGCTGTGTACCCCAAACAGAGTCTGGCACATCATATGCTTCTACCAGTGCTCTATAATTAATGACCAATCACTCGAAAAAGCCTAGAAAAAGTAGTGCTGGAGAAGTTACTACTTTTTCTATGGTGTGTTGCCAAGCTAAAAGATAAAAAGATAAACAGCACAGTCACTCCTTACACAAGTTCTTATGTAAAAGTGGAGAAATGATTGTGTGGTTAACAATTATAACTTTAAGCACTGTTCTGTGGGGTGTGATTGGTTGCAATGGCATTTTACTATAGGTTGATTCTGATGTGTGAGCTGCCAGACCAAATGGATTTCTTTTTCGCAGTTTTGAAAACACACACACACACACACACACACACACACACACACACACACACACACACACACACACACACACACACACA
>JBBMJY010000006.1:7857543-7882983 GCA_037833715.1 Toxotes lorentzi
ACACACACACACACACACACACACACACACACACACACACACACACACACACACACACACACACACACAGGCAAACACAACTGCACATATGGATGTATTATACATGCACCCACATACACAAACAGCATGGGTGTCTTAAATAACAAGAAGCAAACAGCTTCAGTAACCCAACTCTTCTGAATTATCACCTCCTTGCTTGTGGCTGTTTATGAATACAAATTGAATTTCCACTGCAACCTTGTTGCAGTCATGGCTCATTTGATTTATTCCTTAATGAATATTTCCCCTTTCAACTCAGGAGATGGGAAAACATTTCCACACTAAATGAGACCCGGCTTTTATTGTAGCCCATTCTTTCCTACGTCTACAAGTACATTACACTTATGGTTGTGTTGCTGCTTTGGATTGAACAAGGCTGTTCCATTTTGTAGAGGGCAACAAAAGAAAACTGAGAGAGTAAAAAAAAAAGTGTTGTACCTGTATTTTTTTTACTCTAATAGCTGCACTCTGAAGTTTTTATTTTCCTTAGTTATTCTACCGTGAAAAAAAACAAAACACTGGCATTTTTCTGTATTATCCTAAATTTAGAAAATGTCATACAAGTTAGAGACAGATAAGGAGATCTAAACGTTGGATTCAGAGACTAAACCCTCTACACTGACTGTCCACTGTGACAAAGATGCCGGTCGTCACATCGGTCAACGACTACTGTTAGACAGATTCCACACGAACACCATTTACCTGTTAATGTTGTGTAGATAATGTGCAATTGACTGTAGGCCTGCTAAATAATGCAGCGGCTTGTTTGGGGCCATAAGGAGAATTTAAATAGTATTGATAGGCTAAGCTGCCAAGGTGTAGGATGTATGCAGTCAGAAAGCCCCACTGTGTATTGATCAAAGAACGGGCTTAAAGCAGAATAGCTCCCAGTTCTTGAACAAATTAGGAAAAAACAAGCAAACAGAAGATCGGCAGTGTGGGGTGATAATTCAGAATAGGTGAGAGAGGGGGAGAAGGTGACTGTTATAGTGTGGGAGGTGGAGGAAGAGGGGTGATGTGGAAAGAGACGGAGTGAGAGTTAGACAAGGAGACGTCGGGGCCGTCTATCCATCCATTGCATCGCCGGGGGCAACAGGAGGAGTAAAGTTGTTAACGAGTGTGTGGACAGCGGTGTCAGGCAGAGAGGAGGTCCATCAGGGAAATGAGACGCCCGGGTTCTATTATGGCCCCAGGTGCATTATGGGAGGACAAAGGGAAACTTTTGGTGGAAATAGATTATAGACAATAAAAGAAGAGAAGAGAATTCATGTGTTATATTTATTTTATTCTGATGTGTTGGTTTTTATTTTCAATTTGTGCCAATTAACTATTTAACTGAATCCTTTTCTTTTTTTTAATTTTTTTTTTTTTTTATTAAATATCTCTGCTGTGGACTCAGAACTGGTTTGCATCATATTGAGTCTACGTGTAGGTGAGCAGTCTGGTGTCCACATTATGAACATTTGATGCATGAATGATGCTTAAATCTGTATTTATCACCAAATAAATTACAGATTATTAAATATGAGATTACTGTAAATTTTCACATAGCTTCTGAAACAGACAATAGTTACAGGCGGGTCTTTATTCTGATATACTGCGAGTTGTCCACAGTGCGTTACAGATAACCAGCTACCACTAAATGGGCAACACAAGTTGCCCATTTCAAAATGCTTCCCCTGAAGACAATTTCATTCTGCCTCTGTGTTTTATTTTTATTTTACACATAAACTGAAAAGAATATTTTGCGTCATGCAGAAGGTTTCAGGTCTGCAGATGTGAATCTTATCTACGAATATAGGCTCTCTTCCAACAGCAGATGGGCTGCCTGCGCCACTAAGAGGTCTTACTCTCCACTCTCCACTCCTGGAGTTATTCACAAAAAGAATTAAAGTTACAATGTCAGTGTTTCATATGTTTTTGATGCATTGCTTAAGTCCAACCTGTTATTACAATTAATAAAAAGGAAAAGTCTGATTTATATGTATACTTCTGAAGTATAGCTAATTTCAGTTTTGTGATTAAATTAAATGAACTAAGTGTTTCTTTCATCTGACCATCAGGACAACTTAATGTAGAAATCCATCACTGTTTGTTTTCACCATAGGCTGCAATGCTGTGCTCAAATGTGTAAAAGTTAAATGGATGAACGCAGGGGATAGAACAACAAAGAAACAAAACAAAACAATAACAGCATGGGGCCATATTACAGTTGAGCAACACAGGACCATAATGATTTATTTAAGCCCATTAATAAAAAAAAACATGTATCACATCATATGTGCATATCGTATTACTTTTGAAACATGGAATTTAAAAAAAAATCTCATTTGGAGGCTAAACAAAATGTCTTTTTAAAAAAGTTTTAATCAAATGGGTTTAATTTTGGTAATTGTGCAGCGGAAAAGGCACATGTCCTTCAAATAGGGCCCCAAAGAAGGACAGCACATGTCACAGTCCGATCCTTTTAGATGTTCTTTAGATTACGTGTGCTGATATTGATAGGTGTACATAATATAAACGTGTTTTTCTCTTTGTTTATATGTATTCCACTAAAACCTTAAAAAGTGATTTGCTCACTTTGTGCTTGATCTGATGAAAATATCTGCACTGGCAGAAGATTACAAGACCAACAAAGTAACATCTCATGTCCAAGGCAGATATTTTTCTTCTTTCATGTTTTATATGGTGTTGTTCTGGTTGCTGTCAGGAATTAACGGCACTTAAAGCCGGATGCATGACAAAGTCCGCAAAAAACAAACAACTCACCAAAGATATGTGCCATGCATCCTTCAGTTGTTATGAAGAAACCTCGGATTTAATCTGTTATGATCGGTATCAATGAAGAAGAAAAACATGTTTCTCTGACCATTAGTATGTGTAGTTTGTTAGTGTATGTACAGTGGCCCTTGTGAGCTGTGGCCTCTGGCTGTGTGCTTAGTGAGGATTGAAATGGGACAGCTTTAAAGGGGGATTAATGCAGCATGTCCGAATGATAAAAACACTCATGTAGAAACAAACACATGTAGTAATTAACGGGGCAAACACAGTATACATGGTCAGAAAAATATTTTATAGATTGTAGCCTGACTTTGCACGTGTCTACTCCAAATGGTGAAATTCTACATTTTAATAATTAGCGTGACTTTCACCTGGAAAATGCTATTTTACATGGCTATAAACTGTTATCTTAAATGCTGGTCTTTAAAGTGTTAGTTTCACTCTCCTTTCATCTTCAAGTATGTCAAAGGATCATAAGTTCACATTTAATTTCCAATATTCTAATATATTCTAATATCTATTCTAATAGCTCAGCCTATTTTAGCCACCTCCCCTCTTAGCCTCTGATGTTCCCTCTTTGCATGATAAACAGCTTTTCAACCCTCAGAATATGTATGTGGCCCATATTTATTCATATGCGCAGCATATGAGAGCAGACAACTCTGCTTTGGGTGTGGGAGAGGAAATATATAAATAAGAAAGTAAATAAACAGTCTAAATAAATAGCAAGAGTAATAAGGTTAACTATTTAGGTTTTCTGATATTGATATTTGCAGTGAGAGCTACAGGAGGGGGCAAAATTAATGACAGCAGACATAATGCCATTGGGATACTTGGGAGTGTGCCCAATACTTTAAGTAATAGCGTTAATGGCGAATTTGAAGGAATTTAATTTCCGACATCAAACACCAGCGCCTTTAGAAAGACACCTCCCTCTCGCCTCCACATGTTTGGGGCTCTGAGAGCTTCTGAACTCGCTTCCTCTCAGAAGAAGGAAGAGGAGGAAATCATCTCCGCGGTGGCGGGCCATGTGGGGAAGGCAGGCGGCTAAAAACTTCCAAGCAGAACCCAAGCAGAACAGCCTCTCAACTCGCAGGGTGACGCTTGTTAGGCTCAGGCCCAGAGGAGGGAGCATGGCCAGTAAGTAAGGTTATTGGGAAATAATTAGCCTAGCCCAGGAATCAGCAGGGATAGCAAAGTCCTCTGGGGTAGAAACGCCAGTGCCCCTGGCCTCTTTTCCACAGCTAATTAACTTTGAAGAGAGCCTATTAATAAGGTTGTCTTCATAGAAAAAGCCTGAAACTATGTGCAGAAGGAACTTTTGGGTGTGGAGGAGGCTGGAATTCAATTCATAGATGAAATACAAAGAAATACAAAAGACTGTGGAAGTAATTGAAAATGAAGTGGTCTTTTTGAGTATTTCAGAGCTTTCTGAGGGACCTTCTCTCCTTATACAAGTCATACACACTGTTCAGAAACCTTATCAACCTTTCTCTATAAGCGTCAAATTGTCAAATCAATTCCAACAGAATTTTTTTTTTTTGCCCCAGATCGCTTGCTCCCCACTTCCACCTACTCAGTGGACGTCATCCCCAAGTGGCCACATGTCCCCTTACCTGTCATCCCAGAAACAGCTGGTGTTGCCACCAGGTCTGGGTGTGCTAAAAAAAAAAGGAAAGAAGAAGGAAAAAAAGGAATCCAGCTTTACAGCCTTAGGCTGTGGGAGAGCGACGCAGGCCTCAGCGCCTAATCACCCCCTCCCACGACAGCACTCATCAAGACAGCAGCTCCAACAAATCAATCTCCCTCTGACAGTTCATTTAGACTGAATTAATTTGGAATTAGGGGCCATTACTGCAATTGGCAGGCGTGGATATTCCCCTAACGCTGGCTGTTATCCTGTTTTGGGGATAAAGAAAAGGAGCCAGCTTTTCCTTTTTTTTTTTTTTCTGTAGGATCGACTGGATAAGGTGTTTTTCTGTGCTGATCACAGGGCTGAGGGAGGGAGGCATTGGATTTTCACTTTAACTAAATCATCATTGTTCTCAATCAACAGTCAGACTCTGCTGATTGTTTTTTTTTCTTCTGTCTTTCTCTTGATACCAAATGCAAGTGAAATAGGTGTTTAATGAGGGTCGTTGCTCTATCGACTGTCAAATTCTTGCCAGGGGCCAATTAAAAGTCCAATAGTTTACTAAAATAGCAGAGAAAACAATGAATACAAGACACAAGACAGAATTGAAGAACTAATAAAGGACTTTTAAATTCCTTCTGTCAAGGGTTAGGCAGGATAAAAGACCAAAGACAGCAAAAAATATCATACTAACAAGCGTTGTGTCTTTTGTGGCCTCTATTGCAGCTGTGTATGATAAACCATAGCCATAAACAAGCCGCCAGATTATATTCTTCATGTTGATTCAGATTAAACAACAGCACTTTTACAATCACTTGGATATATGCTACAATACAAAAACACTTTCCAGGGATGTAATAATTTAATCTTCTGGTGAATTTTACTTCCGTGATGTTACTGTCATTAGCGGTGCAGGACTATCACTGATCTGAGGCTGAGGCTGAGCTACAGAACAGATTGACTTGGCCTCTCTCTCCTGCTGGGAGGCAGCAGCTTGAAGTTTACCCAGGGTTCATGACCTTGTGACCCAGAGGTTTGACCGAGACAGCTCAGCTCCATGGAGACGCCGCTTTGAAAAGATAAACACTCTAACATCACACGCACTACTGCACAGAGGCACATAAAAAAATAGGTAGATTAAAGAGATATTTAACCCTAAAATACAAAAGAGCGCAGTGTGTTCCTCTGAGCTTACTGTGATTGGCTCAAAGAACTTTTTTTTATTTTTTACATTTTTGAATTTCTAAAAAAGGTCAATATAAATGTCAGGTTTGTCTCTGAGTCTCTATGAAAAAAGAACAAGGGCATCTTTCTAAACTTACTTCTCTGATTTGCATGTAGGTGAAGATGAAGATGAGCTGTTGGAGATGCTCCCATGGCTGTTTCTTACTTGTATTTACAACTTGTGTAACATTTCAAACCAGCCTCATGACGGGAGCTGAATCAACCACTCAGCTTGCTTGAACAGGTCAGTACAACATGTCTTTGAAATTCGGAAGTTGCGCACATCAACCATTCTATGAGGATCTGCGGCCTGCAGATACTCATTGCAATCTTTGCTGCGCAAGTTTGCAGAAAGCAGAAACGCTAATTTGTATCTTCCCAGAAACACAACTCCACCCCAAAAAATCTGTTGCAATCAACAGGTTTCTGAAAGGTAATCAGGGAAGAAGCAGACAAGTCAGACAGTTTGAGGGAAAATGACTTGAGGAAAAAGATGTACCGGAGGCTAGATTTCAGACATTTCTCAGGCAAATACTGTCCTTTTTATGGCACTACATCTATTATAAAGCTTTAGTTACTAGTTACTTGGCAGATTCAGATTATTAATACAAAAATCTAATCAACATATATACATACATTAATTAATATATCAATATCTATAATACAATAATATGTGTTCTGCGTAATGCATATTATTCCGCATAATATTTTGATGCAAACGCTTTTGTACTTTTACTAAAGTAAAGCTTCGAATGCAGGAATTTTACTTGTGACAGAATATTTCTGTGGTATTTCCACTTTTACTTACATGAGTAACCCCTCCATCACTGCACTCCACTGAACATAACGCTGACGTAAGCGTGGTGGCCTCTCTTGAGTTAAAAACGTAATTGTTTGACTGAAAATTTAAATGAAATTTTGCTGCAATCCTTGAAATAAAACAATAATTATGTACAGGCATTTTATTTTAGCCAGGTCTATTTTCATACATTCAGTTTTGGCACTCAGGGTTGTAAACATGGCCGAGGAGTTATGAGGAGGTGTACGCTGGGCGGTGAGGAGGAGCTCCTCTGTCCAACCATGAGATCAGAGTAAATATTAGCACTGACACACTGCTGTGGAAATACCTCAGTGACTTACAGGGGCTACGATGAGCAGGGCGGGAGGAGGAGTGGGAGGAGAAGAAAGACGAGTGGATGCAGACATTTAGGTGAGCCAAAAGGTAAACGGCAGGGCACAGCACACACTTAGCCCTGAATGCACACATGGACTACACACACACACACACACACTGACACCCTCTAAGCCCCCCTCTCCCCATTAACACCCCAAACTGCAAACACCTCTGTCCCTTTGATGACATGTTCCCTCAACACCTACACAGAGCTCACCAAGGAAAACACAGGCAAGTCCTCAGCTGACACAACACACAAGGACTTGTTCATTATACTGTTACTTTCTGTTTCATTACTTCATGTTTAAACAGGGGTCCACATAGTATAAATGCTTTACTTAAAAAAAAATAATAATAAAAAAAATAGGCAGATTTAAGGATGCACACAATTTTAAGACCCTGTCCTTTAAATATCAGGAGGGACCTCAGTAGTTTTCTCTTAAAGCACTTTGGTTTTTATTGTATTTATCTTGTTTAAAAGCTGAGGGGAGGAAGTTGTGATCTGAGCCGACGATAAAAGCACACGAGGAGGTTGTGGTTTCGAGGATGATCACATTACAAATACATGCTAAAGCTGAGAGCAGACAGTGCGGCCCTCTATTTATTATGTTTTCGGGCCCGGGCAGAATGTTCCATCAGCCTGAGAAATATGACAGTGATTTCACCGACACACTCTCAGGTTTCTGTGCAGGTAGGTAGAGGTGTGTGTGTGTGTGTGTGGTGGACATGCATGAGTCAGGTATTACGTATGTATAGTGAGGGAGAAAGAAGAGGGAGAGAAAGATGGTAGGGAAGAAAAGATGAGAGAAAAATAAAAGAAAAAGAGAGAGGAGGCGAAAGGAAGTTCATGTTACGTATTTGTAGTTGGGGTGTAACATTTCAACACTGGGCTGATAATAGAGTCAACACACTCTGCACAGGTTTAGGGGCACAATGATGTATATGAGGAATGTAAGAGTGTCAAATAAAAGCTCTTCTACACCACAGACGAATACACACACATACTCAAGTACATTTTACCCAATAAGACAACAGAGTTAGCAACACAATGGCACAACTGTGATTCTAAAACAATTAGGAACATTTCAGCTACTTAGGAAGAACAGAAGAAGAGCCACAAGCCGAAAGCTGAGTTGCTCTGATGCTTTCAACAAATTTCAAGAATATTTCTGTGGCCAGAAAATACAACTGGTTCGCTTAATAATATACAGGCTGGGTTAAAGATATAGCTCAACGTCTTGATAAACATGCATATATGCTTTCTTTGCCAAGAATTAGATGAAAAGATTGATACCACTCTCATGTCTGTACAGTAAATATGCTGGGAGTCAGCAGCCAGTTAGCTTAGCTTAGCGCAGAAAATGGAAATCACAGGGAAAAAAATTAGCCTGACTCTGGTTGAAGGTAATAAAATTTGTCTACTAACACCTTTAAAGCTCACTCGTTAACTTGTTCCTTCTCATTTTAATCCGTACAAAAAAGGTGTAAAGATGTTTGTGGTTGCCTGGCAACATCACAAAGAAGCGGATGTTTTTACACTTTGGTTTTTGTACTAATTAAGTAAACAAGATATGAAGTGTTAATTAGCATTAGAGATGTTGGTTGGCAGATTTACTTTTTAACCTTTGAATAGGGCTAGCTGTTTCCCCCTGTTGCCAGTCATTATGCTAAGCTAAGCTAACCACCTGCAGGCTGCAGCCTTATATTCACTGTACAGACACAAGAGTGGTATCGATCCTCTCATCTAACTGTCAGCAAAAAAAGTGAATACGCTTATTTTCCAAAATGTTGTTGCATACCTTTAAATTAGAAACTGTTTATCAGGAAGTATTTAACTACAAAGGACTAGAGAGAGTAGGCTGTATCAGGTCTATTACACATTCTGATCATTAAGTGTTCATATGAGCAAGTGAAAGGAAGTGTCAGGGAAGCTGAACACAATGATCGCTGGATTTGATTAAAACAATAAAATACAGAGAATGTAAAACAAATGTTCATATAAAACCATTTAGTGTCATTTTTATGGGATTTGTACAGCATCACTGCTTCTGCACAAACAAGATTGGAAGATTATGAGCAACAGAGACGCAGACTAATCGCTGGATTTGTTGTGGGAAATGCCTGAAAATCCAGGGATTTTCCACTGTGATATAGTTTTAAATGCACTCTGATGTACACAGATATACACTGATATACACTCTTTGCCTGCATGACCTTAAGCCATCAGACGTTCTTGACAGAATGTGGGAAAACCATTAACGGGGGACTCAAAAAAATAACAATAATTTTTGAAAGAACGCAAAGACAGCTGAGTTGGTCAAGGTATTGGCAGAGAAAAATATAAAAGCACTGTAAGAAAATCTTCTTGTCAGCAAACAAACAAATATTACACCCACATGTACGTCTAATATTGTACACAGAACTGTTTTGTGTTTTGGTGATTTGTTGACTCTGTATAGTTTGTTTTGTCTCATTTTTTCTTAGTATATTGGCGACTGGAGAAGGTGGGAAGGGGATTGAAAGGAAAACCTTTTCTGAGCTCCTATTATTCTCTTACCCATAAACTTAATTCAAATCATGAATATTATATAATGCAAACCACCCCAAGGCCTTTAGGGCTCTATAAAGTCTTGCAACTGAACTTGTGGTCTCCTGGTGCAAACAAACTCCCAGTGTGCTCCGCTACCTGCTGCTGAATGGTGACTCTTGGGAGCAAGACAGAGGGGTGTCTCTGGAGACCAGAAGTGAGGACATGGAGGAGGGAAAGGGGAGGCACAACAAGATGGAAGATGAAAGAGATAGATGGGAGAAAGGCGGCACAGAAAAGGGAGGAGAGGAAGCTTGACGGGGGAGGCGTGGGGAGGGTCACAGTTCTCAGCGGAGGGAACGCGCTCTCTGAGGTAGCAGTGTGGAACCACCCAGGGCCTTGTAATAGTTAAATCATATCAATTAACCGTGGGACATCAGGGGATTAAGGGTTAATCTCTCCCTTGAGAGAGAGAAACAGTAAATTAGAAAGGAAAGAAAGGGGAGAAAAAGAAGAGATCATAAACGCCTGTGTTGAATGGGAGATGGCTGACATGATGAATTACAGAGCATGAAAAAGCATTTTTCAGATAAATAAAGAAGGCGCCTGAAGGATGACTTCTTGTTCAGTTGTGTTATCAACAATGACGTGGTAAATTACTATACAGCAAATGAGCAGTGTAGTGCTTCATTTGCATTTCCCCAGCAGCAGTGATGGGACCAGAAGTGGCATTTAGGGATTAAGAACAACACAAAACAGGAGATAATCCCATAGCTCGGCCACACCCACCTGGGAACTGACTTACGCCATTTTCAATTTGGATGAGGGCCTGGAAGAAGAAAAGGGGTACGAATAATTTACCCCCTCCCTCTAAAGCCTCATTGCCTCCCATAAAATTGTCCCCTCAGATTTAGAAACATCCACATTTGATTGAAAATGAAATCACATACAATAAAAGATGGTATATGAGGCAGAGGTTTGGGGGATCTATATTTGGGGAGGATTGGGGGACTGAGCTTTGGGAGTTTGAGAAAGAAGAGAGGAGCCCCTCTTTCTTTGGTGTATATATGCAAAAATGGCTGAAGTAGGTAATGGAGCTGTGAGGTAAGAGGATTAAGATCAGCATTGGGTCAGGACTGATAGTGAGAAATGGGGGGATGGAGGGACAAAAGGATGAGAGGAGGAGAAAGGAAAAGGGGCAGAGAGAGGGGAGAGAAAGAGAGGCAGAGAGAAAAAAAGAAGATATTATTAGAGAGAGATGTGTGATTTGGTGTGAAAAGATATGAAATGGAGAAACTGTCCCTCTCATCCTCTGTCTTCATTCTCATATGTGATCATATGGGATCTTTGCGTCCCCCTGATAGGGTAGCGGCAGGATAATGCTTAACCTGATACTTGAATTGGCTTTGCAGACAACGAGGGGGTCAACAGCATCTCCCCTGCCAAGGGAAGAGCTTGAAGGCTGCAGGAAGGCATGAGCAGGCTGGAGCTAGAAATCTGCAGGATCGAGCTTTTAAAGGTGACACAGGGGGTTGAGGGGCTACAGAGGCTGTAAAATAAAGTCTGAAATATAGCTTTCACAAATAATTTCGTATTCAGAAACAGAATTCTGACACAAATTCTGGACCCCACCTGCCTTTGAAAGGAATAGCTCTTTGACTCTTATTTGCTTTCTTGCCAAGAATTAGAAGAGAAGATTAATGCCACTCTCATATCTGTTTAGTAAATATGAAACTCAGCCAGGAGAGGGTTATCTTAGCTCAGAATAAAGTCTGAAGGCAGGGGGAAACAGCTGGCTCTGTCTAAACATGACAAAATCCACGAAACAGCACCTCTAAAGCTCACTAATTAACTTACGACGCATTTATTTTATTTATACGGAATTGTAAAGTGTAAAAAGCAGACTCCAGGTAGTCACTGCTCTATGAAAAGAAATAGCCCAGCATGTAATACTCCAGAAAACTACATCTTGACATTTTTACACTTTGGTTCTTGTACAGATTAACTAAACAAAATACAATGTGCTAATGAGTTTATGAGGTGTTGATCGGCAGATTTGTTTACCTTTGGACAGAGCTGGCTGTTTCCAGTCCTTATGCTAAGATAATGTCTCCTGTCTCTGGCCTCAGATTTCACAGACACGAGATGATATCAGTCTTCTCACCTAACTTTAGGCAAGAGAGCAAGAACTATTCCTGTAACAGCAAAATCTTCTGAAAGCCTGTGCTACAAGAAGGAAAACTGCACCGAAACTTGTGTGACAGAAAATAGCTAAAGGTGTCTGAAGTTTACAACCTTCTTCCTCACAAGTACCTGCCTCAGTGGACAAGCTGTAGCCTGACAACCAGACGGGGCTCAGGGGCCTCATCTAAATTTTCCCCTGGCCTATGCGTCTTTCCTTTAGCCAATTTGCAGGATCAGACTCAACTCTTATTTGCCAGCCAAAGAGGCTCAGCTGCTCGACCCCAGCAGTAGCCTTGTGGAGCCACGTTGCCTCCTCACACCCCTCCCTGACTCAGTCGCCCCACCCCCAGTCTTAATTCAGACACTTTGAAGTATCTTGGTCTGTGGTGAGGA
Source organism: Toxotes lorentzi (assembly GCA_037833715.1). NCBI lineage: Eukaryota > Metazoa > Chordata > Actinopteri > Toxotidae > Toxotes > Toxotes lorentzi. Next base: position 7,869,499 of record JBBMJY010000006.1, read on the forward strand.
GCCACTCAATCAATTACGAATGAAATAATCTCCTTATGATATTTCGAGGTTTCTTCAAGTAGGGGGGTGGGGGGTGGGGGGTTGCAAGAAAGAGATTATGGAAGCGAAATCAGTCTCTCAGCTGCGTCTAAAGTGACAGGGGAAGAATCAGCTGAGAGGATGGTGGGAAATTAAATAAGAAAAAAAAAGATTATGTCTAAGTGTGTCACCTCCAAACACTGCTGTGAAATCTCTAACCTGATCCATGAGGAGGTGGTGGTGGAGTGAAGAAGCGAGACTGGATTATTGCAAGCTGCGTCAGAGAAGAACCCACGATTTCTTAAAAGGCTTTTGCTTACCACTAAGAGAGAGCACACACACATATCAAACAACCATCTATGTGATATATCTGTGCGTGACAAAACACACAAAGACAAAGATGTGCCGTCTTGATGGGTATCTGAGTTTAGCTGTTAAATACCGAGATACACCACATATTTCTGCTTTGAACCATGAAACGAACAGATATGGAGACACAGAGCCATAAACCACTGCAGTCGCAATTAACTGTAACTCGGAAAATACAGGTATGATGCTCAAATGTTAGGGTGAGGTGACATCTGTGCAAGTGAGGATAAAACAGACTCATCTGAAAAGTTTAAAATTCAACCAGTTAGCTTAGCAAGGGGTAAAAAAAGAGAATAAACTGAAAGAGAAAAGGTGGTTGAAAATGTAACAAGCTCTCTCTTCTGTGTTTGTTTTGCCTCTCAGTGGTGTTAGGGGCTTCCTTTTTCCTGTGAAAAACAAGACTGGATTACTACCATGGAGCCTCAAACCACCTTGAAAACCTTGAAATGATTAGATAACACAAAGGAAAACAGAGGGAGAAAGCCAAAAACAAGATGAGGAGGACATGGAGGAAGGGAATTTTGAGTGAAATGGTGTGAGAAATGAACTAAGAGGGATCACAGGATAGATGAAAGAGACAAAATTTAATTTCTGTTTTAGATCACTTTGGGTTTTTTTTTTGAGAAAATGCTTTGTGTATTCATACAGTGGTTTAGAAAGTTTCCAATTTATGTCGTAAGGGATGATTGTGCTGTCAACTGTGAGGCTTGTCAGTTATTAACAGACTCATACTGTCGTTCCTCCAAGAAAAAAACAATATCATACATTTAGCTTTATGGAGAATTGTAGTTTTAGAATTATTATTCAACTGTTTCTTCCACACGCTCCATCTTTAATTCTACTGTACTGCTATTAATTTGTGTCAAGCGTTTAGTAAAGCGTCAATAAATATTCAGTTTATCTGAAACTTGACAAGACCTTCCTCGCCTCCCTCTAGCCTCCCCTGCCCCCCCCTCACCCCCCATCAGTGCTGCGCCCCTATCTTGCCTCTAGCCCTTTTGATTTTCTCCATGGCTGACTGTTGTTTCTGCTGCTGCAAGCTCAGCCATCAGCGGGCATTGATCGCTCCCCTTCATCCTCAGCATCCCCTCCGTTATACCTGACTATGGCGACTAATTCCCCCGTTCTCACCCCTCTTCATCCCAGATTGAGAGGGTCGGAGGAAAAAATCAATAACAGTGCCAAGTGGGGCGGGGTCAGGGGTCAACGAGGTCCTTGACAAGTGTGTCAGGGGAAGGAAGGAGTGAGAGAGGGGAAAAAGTGCTTGTTTGTGTGTGTGTGTGTGTGTGTGAATGCCCGAGTATATGAGTGTGTGTTGCATAAGGAGTGGTCAAGAAAAACAGAGTGACCAAAGGCCTCGTGGGTGCAAGTGTCAGGCTTGTCAGGGATCAAATTTATGACCATTGATCGGGGCTGCGTGTACGTGTGTGTGTGTGTGTGTGTGTGTGTTATGAGGTGATGGATGTGTGTTTGTTAGGATCATGGTGGAATCTGACAGGGTGAGGAGTCATCATATAAAGCCCATTACGGCCAAACAAGCCTATGAAACAAATGAATCCCACGAGACGTCACTGTAAAGCCCCTGCCATTCATGTGTCCGTCCTTCCATCCATTCATCCATTTGTCTGACCATCCGTCAATTTTAAACTCTAATAATGCCAGAGCTCAGTATACAAAGATATCCAGTGATGATGAAAATGGTATACTGTAACTGAGGTGTGCTTTTCTTGCTAGGTTTGTTCATGCAGACTGTGAACTGGCACATGCTTCGACAAATACTTCAGTCAGGGGTCTGCATGCATGTTCCACACACGTGGACTATATTTGGCTGAATAACAAGAAGCCTATGTACAGTACATGAAACAAGCACTGAGTTTGCTTTCCTTGGTGGGCTGGTAGTCTGTAAAGCCCTTGTGGTCACAAATTTTGGGACCTTTTTGGACATGGGCTGATGATAAAATTTACTCTGAGCCATTCAAACCCCTGATGCCACATGGCTCAAGCCAGCATTAACTGTGCTTTAAAGGAATAGTTCAACATTTTAAGGAATAACATTATTTGCATTCTTGCCAAGATTTAGACCAATGGCACCACTCTCATATATTACATATTCATATTTGAAGCTCGGGCCAGGAGACTGTTAGCTTAGCATAGAGTGGAAAAGGAGGAAACAACTAACTAGGCTCTGTCTGAATGTAATGGAAATCTTGGTCACCATGAGGTTACAAGGCAACCAGCAATGAATCCAGGGAGTTACAGTACCTGGCCAAGGCATAATCCTTCTCATAACTCCCCATAAAATCAGAAATTGAACTGGCTGTTGAATGGATTAAACAACAAGATACAACGTGCTAATTACTGAGCTTTAGAGGTGTTGCTAACTGGAGTCAGGACAGGAGTTGAGGGAAGAGAGAGATGGGAGAAATTACATGCAACAAAAGCCCCTGGCAAAGGAGGACGTTGTAGTTCATGGTTGGCAATTCAGCCCCTAGGCCACCAGAGCTTCCTGAACTATCCCCTTCAAATTATGCCCAAGTGGAATGGAATTTTGATGGTTAAAAGAAAAAAAGAAAAAAAATTGTCACCTGTCAGTATTCAAATATCTAGAACTGCACTTTAAATGTATTCAAAATGCAGCTCTGCAGCCCAAACCGCTTTACCACAAGCTCATCTGCGATAGTGTCAATTAGCCCCTAGCTTAGCGATCTCCTGCTGCTGCTCAATTTGGCTGTTCATTCCCCACTGTTTAAAGTCCACATCAGTAATCGTTCACTGTAATCTTCCCAGGAACACATAATCATGGGCTTTTAACGCCCAGGAATTAGCTCCTCCTAGGGAACTGTGTGTGTGTGTGTGTGTGTGTGTGTATGACTTGATGACAGCCATCTAATAACTGACATCCACTTCATGAAACAGATACATATCCCTGTTGTACTCCATTTAAAATGGAAAATAAAGGGGACAAAGGCAGACACCCAAGGTTTTCTTTTCTGATATACAACTTTAGTGTCAAGCTCACAAAAGCATTTATGCAAGCGAGGGCATTACGCTGTGCTCCACAGACGCATACCTCAACTGTACATCCATGCCACACCGACACAGTGGAAATGGGAAAGGAAGATGAAGCCTTGAAGAAATCCATTTGCAATTTAAATGGAAATGTAATGAGCCCGTGGTGGCAGTGAATTAGCCTGCTGATCAATTGATCATGTCAAGGACAAATAGGTAAACAAACATATCCATTAGCCTCTTGCTCCACCTCCTCCCTCTGCTCCCTGCTGTGGAGAAGTACTGGAGGATCACTGAGAGGTGAGAACGTGTGTGTGTGTGTGTGTGTGTGTGTGTGTGTGTCTGTGTGGTTGTGAGTGAGCTGAGTGGAGGCAGGGGTGACGGCAAACACCATCGAAAGTATGTTTTCATGGGGAGACTCCCCAACGAAAAAACACAAAGTGCTCACTGAAAACACATATACACATATGTAAACACAGTGACACACACAATTGCATTCCCCACTGTGACTGTCCTGCCCAGCTCTTTACACAGACTGTTGGGCCCAGCAAGGCTCCTTTCAGAGGCGATGGAGAGAGCAGAAGAGGAGGAGGAGAAGGAGGAGGAGTGACAGGGCCTGAGATTCAGACAAGGAGCAGGACGGAGAAAACAAGGGAGCGAGAGCGAGTGAGGAGGCTGCCAGCAGACAGTAGACTGGAACTAGACCTGCTGCCTGGCCTCACCCCAGTCTGTGTATGTGTGTATGTGTGTGTATGTGTGTGTGTGTGTGTGTGTGTGTGTGTGTGTGTGTGTGTGTGTGTGTGTGTGTGTGTGTTTGTGCAAAGGGAGAGGGAGCACCAATCTAACCCTTAATGGTCCTCATTAAGGGTTTCAGCAGTGATGTAACTGTTAATTACTCCTTATTTGGCTACTAAAACCGATTGTACCATAGTTCTGTTCAGTCTTAAGTAGCAAAGTCATCAAACTTTGTTTCTGTTCTTTTTTTTAGAAAGATGCTTAAAGTTGGAGCGAGCTGAAACATTGATGTTCTATAAATCATTTCAGTCCACACTGAAGTGAGACATCACTCATCAGTCACAGCTGCTCGTTTCCCCTATCAGAAGCCTCTGAAAACTCAATCACCACAACTAATTCATCTTAATAAGAAACTGATGAGGAGCTTCTCTGGTTTGATCGCCAGTCAAAAGAACCTCATTGCTGCCTAATAGTTAAAGCAAACAGAAAGACCTGTTTAATGGCAAACCTTTGTGCCAGATTTAAAAAGAATCAGTTGTATGGGCCATTTGTGTGGTCTAGTGGTCTGAAAACTTTAACCACGTCATTAGATTTGTAGGGATACTAGCCAAATTTAAATTTTCACCTGAGATGGTGCTAGATGAAAACTCAGGAGATCACCAATGTCATTAGGATACATCATCTGGGGACCACAAATGTCTGTACAACTGTCCTGCTGTCACCCACAGAGCCATGCCTCTGGCACAGCTAAAAAACAAAAATGCCAACAAAATAATCTAAAAAAGTTAAAAGGATTTGTTACCACTAAGACATCCTTTGTAAAGCCATTATAAGCTGTAACTGGTAGCTTTACTAAGAAATCATTTACTAATGCTTCAGTCTTGCCAGACTATGAAAAATCCCATTGCCAGTGATCAGCATCCTCCCTGACATATGATTGTAAAAATGTATAGATGTATAATGTTAATGGAATTTATCAATACACTCATTAACTTTTATAACTGTTGCCTTGGCGGGCAATCAGAAAGTATTCATTAATGCATCAGGAGCATACACAATCCCGTCAAATAATAAACACTATCAAATGGGACTTTTCACAACCTGGCAACCGCAAAGTTGCCATTATTAATAGTTTATAACTCAAACATAAAGCATTAGTAAATGATTTATAAATCATTCATAAATCCATGGGTTACAACTTATAAACCATTTATAACTAATGGCTTAACATGGTACCAAGAATTCTCTTTATATGAAAAATGAATGCTGCTTTTCTCATCCCCAGGGCAAAGATGTATAAAGTTTTCAGTCATTAAATTGGATAATTGTTTGAATTTCTCGGGTCTCAGTTGCACACAATCTATCCAGATGGCTCGGTAAAGATAAAGGAGATGGAGACATGGGAGAGGATGACAGCCTGAGCATTTCTGCGAGGAGTTATTTCATGCAGGCTGCCTGTTCAACGAACAGAAAAAAGTGCCACCATCTCCCCTTTCAAAGCAGGACAGGATATTACCCTTAGCTTTTGAGGGCAAGGACACATGGAAAGGCATTTGGAAAATTATAATATCCTAGCATATACTGTATGTTGCAGTGTGCATGATCTATTTTGGTAGCACACCATGCTGGGAACACACTACTAGCTAGTAGGAAATATAATGCACTTAACACAAGACCTTCAGAAGAAGAGTAGGTCCACCTTGCTTGTATCTAATTAAAACAGAGTATTTACACATCACCTGTGTGCTTCAAAGGAGGGAAATCTTCAAATATACATTGCTGAAATGCTTGACCCCAAAAAACATACATGCATGACGACAAAAAAGAAAACTGCTGATGAGGAAACAGCAGGTTAATACAGGATGAAGAGAAGAAAAAAAAGACCCCCACAAAAAGAAAGTGCTTTTTAAAGAGGACCATTTGTAAAACAAGGAGTTTAAAGCCAGATTATAGGCCAACAATGACACAATCCCTTATGTTCATTCCTGTAATACGCTGTGAAGAAGAGGATTTATACTTTATTGTGGTGGAATGCATCGAGGCTGCCTCGTGTCTCCTTCTGTGTCTGCCTGCCTCTTTGGGAAACATTTTCCTCCTCCTGAGGCCAGGTGTAATCCCTGCATGGAGGAAACAGATGCCTTCAGCCAACTGCTGATCAGCCTTATAATGGTTCAAGTATTACGAGTGATACCACCAGAGGGAAAATTCCTTCAATCCAGTCTAAAGCTTTCTCGGCACTAGCTGACTCCGCAGAGGACTGTGCTTGGCTTGGGTGGCTGGTTGTTGGATTTCTCCTCAACTATCCTGCTTGTCTCCTGGTCTGAGTTGGATTGCATTGGATTGTCTTAATTGTCTCTAATGACTAAATTGTCCCAACTATTTGCTTCATTAGCTCTGTGTTAGCTCTATTAAGAAGGAACGGAGCCGAGGAGGAGACGGTAATTGAGGGTGTTAATGAAGGCTACATGATGAGTGCCCTGCTGAAAGCAGCTGAAAGTAAAAGAAAAAGTGTGATGCTAGAGTGTTTGAGAGCTTTGACAGAGTGGCAGAGCATTTTATTCGGAAAGGATGTCAGATAAATTCCATTTTAAAGCTAAATAAAAAGGTAAACCCTATCAGTCTCTCAGAATAGTGTTATATTCAACACACTGGACAGCTGGAGCAATTTTAGAGTCAATATTTACAACTAATGCAGCAGGTATCGCTTAGTCTCACCACCTATCCCTCAGAGCTCTGACTTAAACCCTGTGAGCTCTCTGTCCCCTAAACCCAGCTCCAGATTAGGGTCTGATTGTCCATACTGGAGCAGATAAAGTGGGATTTTCTGTAGTAAAGACAGATGTTTCAGAGGAAGTGAAGGGATTCTGGCTCCACGAAGGAGCTTTAGCTTTGTCATCGCTGTTCAAAAATTTGGCCTCATGCATCCATCCAGTGGCAATATTAGCAGAGGGTCTAAAAGAAAGGGAAGGGTTTCTATTGTAGATGGAACACAATATTAGGACTTTCTATCCACACTGTACATCTACAACTCTCCAACCTGTACAATTTGAACACCTTATTTTAAAAAAACCCCCGATTTCTGCCTTTATACAAAGTTGGACTGTAGAAAAGTGAACCAGCAACGTTGCAATATAAGCTTACAGTATTTAATCCACATTTAGTTAAGAATATGAGCAGAAAAATCCCATTATACTTATGTTCAAAGATAACAGTGAAAGAATCTGTTTCATTTAACTGTACATCTCTAGAGTCTGAATTTTGGCAACTTGATTTGAAGATATTTTATCTTCTTGTCATCATGTAAAATGCTAATGAATTTTATTAAGAAAAAAAGTCAAAACATGTATTTTTTTTTTATACATATATAGTTTTGCTCCACCACCCAAAATCAAAACACACAATTAAAACCTGTTATTACTATAAGACTGTGTGACAGGGCTTTTAAACCCTGGCCAACAACTTAAGTTTTATGACCATTTGTTTACATTGATCATGTTTGTGAGCAGGAGCAGACCTATGTTTTAATGATCATCAGACTGGAAACGCATGATTTTCCTCCTCACCTGTTTCTGTCATCTTCTCATTTTGTCCATTTAAATATCACACTACTCGTTGTTTCTTCAGTAATATGTATGCATTTCTATCACGTGCTCACAAATATGACTGTGGACTTTAAATGACAGTTATAGTTAACACACGTGAAGTTTCCTCCGTGCAGGTGAAAGCTTGTGTTACTCAGCTCTTCTGGGAAACTCTGACCCTCCCTGTATGATCTCTCTCAGTTCAATCCTAGAGTGTGTGAGATTTTTTTTTTCCCTCTTGTTCGCTCTCTCCTTTTCTTTCTCATTCTCTCCTCTCTCCCATTCTCTGCCACTCTCTTCAGTTTTTCCTCCTTTTTTCAACACATAGGTGGATTAAGGCAGAGGGGCTTTTGTTTAGATAAAGCGAAGGATTAGGGAGAGATTTGCCCCCATAAAGTTGTGGGCTTGATGGGCCTTTTATCCCCGCATGTCCTTAAAGCTGTGTTGCCTCTGGATTAGGACTATACAATGGGGCCCCTTGTGCAGAGGGATCCGGGCCAGAGAGAGACAGGAGAGAAAGAGAGGAGAGAGAGAGAGAAAGAGAGAGAGAGAGAGAAGGGAGAGAAGGCAAGGAAAAGAAATGAGACACAGGGATTGAGACAAGGGAGAAAAGAAGGCAGGAAGAAAGAGAGGAGGATGGGGGTGTGGGGTGGGGTGGGGGGGGATTATACAGCTTTTAGAGGAAACTGACAGGTTGAAAACTTTTAGAGGAGGGATTTGCAGAGGAGATCTTGAGATCTTGTCACCAATAAAGGGATTTCAGGAGGATTCAGAGGCGTGGTGCTGACAATAAACCGCAAAATTGTCGCTGTCTCTTTAAATTCATTTATCTAATGCGTTAGAATGTAGATAAATAAATAAATAAATGAATACGAAAGCGGGTCTTACTGTGGAAGTGCTGCTAATAACGTGTCTAAGAGGTGGCTCCTGGCAAATTGCTTTGTTATTCTTGTCAAAAAAGGTCTCCTGTAGGAAGTCGATTTTAAACTACACATCAAAATGATTAATTGCCGTGGGATGAACAGATGCTGAAATACCCTTGAATGGTGCCGGGGTGGCTGAGGCTCGCTGGATTGCAGACCTAATGTATTCATGAAAGTTGCAGAAACATCATTAAGAGTATTAATTAGCTATTAGAGAGCAGGAATTGTAAGGATCGTTTTGTTCTTCGTGCCTCCATAAAACACAGACTTTTATCAAACAGAGACGAGAGGAGCAAATTCACTTTAGATATCGGTGTGTATTATGCAAAGGAGGAAAATAATAATATAATAATAAAAATCCATGTTTTCTGCTAAAAGAGAAGGAGGGAGGGGGCTAAACCTGATAGGAAATCAATACAGAAGAGTCTACTTTGACCAAGACTCTGGTCAAGAAAGGAGTTTGGGGGTTAAAATCTAGGAGGAGGAAATCATTAATAGCCCAGATGCCTCTGTCAAATTAATATATGTATATTTATAATTTGAATTGTTCGTCAACTGGAGGTCATTGTTTACCCTACCCACCTTGTATTCAGCAGTGCATGGCAGGGTACGGGGGTAAAGGGAGCTGTTTTTTGGCTTTTAAGCCCTTCAGATGCGCTGGACAGCTCTAGTCGCTCTAAGGAGCTTTAGGTGGAGAGGCGCTGAGAAGAAACTCTTTCTCGCTTTAATTGCTTTAGAGACGGTCCTCACAAAGAGACAGTGGCCAGATTTACCTCCCGTTTAAGTTCTTATTTCCATTGGTTCACAAGTTAATCCTCTTTCTTTCTCAGACCTCGGAGGAAAACCGAGCGATAGAAGCCTACCAGGGAGCGACAGAACCAGGGAGGCACACGAGTTTGAAGAGCACAAGGAGAAAGTTTTAGGAGGTGAAAAGAAGCAGAAATGCAGCGGGGATCTATTACCGCAGTTAATAATAATAATAATAATAATAATAATAATAATAATAATAATAATAATAATAATAATAATAATAATAATAATCGTCATCATCATCATCATTTTAGTGACATGAAATAAACAAAAGTAATATATTAGTAGTTTTTAATTTATTTCCTCTGCGTTTGATTTGACAGTTTTTGTTTTCCAACGTTTGACAGCAGTCGATGTAATAATTTAATATACCAGATTATATGTCTGGTGCTTGGCTATTATTTAAATTAGGAGACTCTTTTTCCATGTGGGAAAATAAATATATATCTTGTAAACCTCTCTCTCACACACAGTGACCCATGTAAACTTTATGATATGTCCACATAACACTGATTGTCCCTGAAAAGTGCAACTGGGTGCAGTGATTTTTTTTTTTAATGTAGCCTAAGTCGAAACGCCTGAGCAATAATATTCTCTAGTCCATGAAATCTTTTGTCTCCTGTTCATATTTGTCAGAGTGAGAAACATGGTCAGAGATAAAACTGCGTTATAGGCAGGCCAAGCACTTTCCCAAAGAATCTCCCAACAAAATATGCAAGCTTTACATTAAAAGGCTACTTTGCGCTGCCCTTAATTCCCTACCTAAACGGTTTTGCTCCGGGAGAAGAAATCTTCTCTAAAAACCCTTCAAGAAGAGAAGGGCATTATTGCCCTAATCCTCTTACCCGCAGTCATTTTAAGACAGGGGTTTTTGGAGGCTGAGATGGCGTCTTGTCTTCCCTATCCCATCCCAAATCCTTCCAGGCCGGGAGAGAGTCTAAAGGCAGCACCCTGGCATCTATTAGCCATCTCTCTGAAGTCTCCCTCTCCTCCAGTGGCATGTGGGGGGAAAAAAAGCCGAAAAGCAAACAAACTAAAGGTTGAGTTCTGTTCTTCACAAACTGTAAGGAAAAGGGAATTGGCCTCAAAAAAATTTGAGGATAGGGAAAAAACTAATAAAATCACTTTTATACGCATGTTATCCGGTTCATCGCACACTTGTAATTGTTCAGTATGAGCTGACAAACTCTTCTGTAAAATAAAATCATAGTCAGTGTATAATTAATCCATGTTTTTCCTTTTTATAAATTTCAGTTTGTTGGTCCAAGCTGCAAACGTGAGGTTCAGGAGAACAGTCTTGTATGTGCCAAATTACATCTCACGCCCCCAGTGAATAAATGAATTAATAAATAAATGAATGAATGATTGAATGAATGAATGTTTCCTACTTTATATCAGCAAGACATCAGTGTCTACACATTTGCCAAAAATGGTGCCATTAAAAAGCTTCTCTCCTCACTTTTCAGATTTGTTTATCAAGTCCAGGGGAAGAAAGAAGCCGTGTAGACAGACACGGAGGGATTTAGCGGACATAATGTGCTTAAATTGATCATATTTGAAAATAACTCCAGAAGTCAGAGCACCGAGAGCCTACAGCTGGGCGATCAACTATCTTATTAACTTGACTGACAGCACAGAGAGCCAATAGAAAGGCGAAAGGACCCCCGCGAAGCTCCCCTTATAATCCCTCCACCGGGCTCTCGCGCACCAGCAGATGGCGGCTTCCCACTTCAGCGCGAGACGCGGAGAAATCACCACGAGGAGAGGACAGCTGTGTGCAGGTTGGAGCGCGAGCGAGCGGACTTGAAGTTGAAGCCACAGACTGGATGAGTTTTTCTCTGCCCCGACTCCGTCAGTTCAAACCGGACTGAAAGGCGGAAAATTGAGCACTAAAAAAAACAAAACAAAACAAAACAAACAAACAAAACAACCCCAACAACACAGCAGCTGAAAGAGCAGAAGCTGAAGCCTGAAGAAGTTGAGGAGCTTGGATTCTCTGTGCTGTCTGAGGAGGAAGTGGCAGAAGGCAGAAAAGACGACCGTCTCCACAAGAGGTAAAACATTTTATACTTCTGTCTATTCAGCTCTGGTGCTTCGCAATAAAAATAGTTTTAAATATTTGTTTAAAAAAAAAACGCTTTACTATTTGTGTAAAATTGGCTGGCATTTTTGTCATTCTCTGAAATAATTTAAGCAAACTCAGAATTTAGTTTCTTATGTTTGCAAAGTGATAAGGTGCATACATGTTATGTTAGAAGCGGTAACAAATGTAGATGTATTTATAACTGTATTTATAATATAACTAATTGCGGACTGTTTGTTCTGTGCGTACCACACAATGTTTAACCTGGAGGCTAAAATTTAAAACGGCCACATGACAAATAATGGGTTAAATTAAAAAAATAAATAAATAATAAATAATAATAAAAAAAAGCGTGTAACTAGCTAACCCTTACCATGCACCTCCTTTTTATGTACGAGCCCAAAAATGACACCTAAAATAAAAGAGCTCCTGTTCTTCACTCCTTTAATGAGTTTACCAAAGAATGAAAAAGGGTCAGAATCACTACAAAGTGACAAACAAGATAATGTGAAGTTTCTGTCCTTTTTAATTTCTTAAAATGTTGCACTCTGGTTACAAAATAATCGGCAATTGTCGGAGTGACTCTGGGATCTTAATGCTTTAACAGACTTGATAGATTCTGAAAATTAAAAAACAAACAAACAAACAAAAACCCCCAAAAGACGCAGAAGTTGCTTTAAATTTCTCTCTCTATGTAAATTACATATAATATAATAACATGTCAGAGAACTGCCCTCTGACAGTTTACACAAGTGACACAGCAAAGTGCAGATTGTCAGGTCGACTCGTGCCCCTGAGGGCTGTTAGCAAATAACATTTTTCCTAATTTAGTCGGATCAAAGAGTTGCACTGTACACGCCAATTTACATAATGACGGTTTGATAATCGAAGCATTGAGCGGGGCTGCCAGGAGGGCCCAGTGCCTGGAGCAGATCGGGGCTTATGAATGACAATAACAGCACTGACGGGCTCACAGTGATGAGCTATTGTGCTGAATTTGATATGGGCAGGAGGATACGGGCTATAACCAGAGATAGCAGTGGTAAATATAAAGCTGGTAATCCTGAGGAGGCAGGCAAGCTAAAAAGTTTACCTGCACACAAAACAGAAGGGCAAAAAACACTAAAGACATGCGGGAAGATCAAGGCTTCTTTGCAGCTTCATTACATGGTGTAAAAAAAAAAAAAAATGGGGTAAGATTAAAATCAGTTTAATCCCTCAAACTTTCATCAGTGATCCAGGCAGGCAGGTGTAAACAAATACAAATCTGTAGGCTTACCTTTGAGAAACGTTATAGGCCCTTGGTGTATTTCTTTCCTTTATCAATTTCGCGATTTAAAGTTTAATCATATTAAAATGTACACCTTTAAGTTCAGAGAAAACATGCAGGAAAAGAAAAAACGCCGGTGAAAAATAAATCGTTAGCCTATTACTAGAACACACGCGCACGCACACGTGCCCGCGCGTGCACACACGGGAACTCCAACCCAGAGCTAACCAGCCAGTCCCACTGTACGTCCGTCCGTGTCAGCGTTGATGATAAATGGAGGGCCTCGCAGTCGAAACCTATTTGCACTTCCATTAGACGGGGAGCCAAATGGGGATCAACATGCATATTTTTACCCGCGGAGAAGCCATACATCTCAGCCAAAACGTTGCCCCGGGGCGATGGGATAAGAGGCCGCCAGAGAGGGGAAGGGGGGGGGGGGGGACGGGGACGGGGAGGGGGGCCCATTCAACTCAAATACTTGGGGGAGTAAAGTAAATGTTTAGCGAAGCACCTTCTGTCCCGGCGAATTAAACTATTCCCCACTGCCCTCTGATCACATTCATCAGCCGCCGCAGCCACTTAATAGGCTGGGAATGGGCACTGCGGGCAAACACACACTCACACTCACACACACACACACACACACACACACACACACACACACACACACACACACACACACACACA
>JBBMJY010000006.1:7883083-7905366 GCA_037833715.1 Toxotes lorentzi
CACACACACACACACACACACACACACACACACACACACACACACACACACACACACACACACACACACAGGCCTGGTCTATGCGCTGCACTGAAAAACTGCGAAATGGGAAGAAAAAAACTACCTTTTAAAAAAAAACGACCACCCAGTTTACAATAGCCTCTACTTGGCCTATATGAATACTGCTAATAATAACAAAAACGACAAGAATAACAACAACAATACTACTACCACTACTACTAATAATAATAATAGTACCATACTGAAATTTTCTTTTTTCTTACAAGAATTATCAAGATGCCTACCAGTGATAATGTTACATGGAAGAGTTGGACCTTTGTCAAATCAACACAATTTAAGTACGTTTAAATTACAACAAATATCCTGCCTAATTTCAGAGCATAGAACAAACCCTTCAAAAATATATCTGGAATTATGTACCAAATACTAACTAACAACGATTTATTGTTGATAATTACATTTGTTGACATTTAGAGTTTAGGTCCAAACACATTATTCTAAACTGACCCAATTAAATACAACAATAGCAAAACTGGTAAAATGATAACCCTAAAGTTCTGTCTAAAATATCTTACAAGTTATCCAAGTCCAAGAACTTATCCAGTTCCCTGGATACTGTACCTGTCACAGAGCAGAAAGATTTATATATTTTCCCTGTGGTCTCTCTGTAATAGTTATAATAACTGTTTGGGCCTCGGAGATATCCCCTCCTGCCAGCCTCCTCCGTACTAATACATATCTAATCGTGTCCTCAAGCGTTTCATCTATGAAAATCTCGGCCGTGAAGGAGAACTACATGATAGAGTTTTGGAAATTGCTGCCTTTTGAAAGGCTCTGACATGGATGTTTCCTTCAAGAAATTAATCTGTTCGTATACGTATAAATGATATATATATGTTTAAGCATCAATTTTAATTATAAATAACAAAAACTGTGAAAAATAAATTGCAAGCGCTGCTCTTAAATGCTGCTGTAAAATGTTTTTTTTTTTTTAAAGGTGAAAAGATATTGGTCGCTATAATTGACTGAAAACAGCATCGCCGTGATCATAGCCCATTAAAAAAATAATCCTGGTATCCGGTTGCAGGTTTTGCCACCGAGACCCGGAACAAATCTCCTTATATCATTTTCCAACACATTTCATCAAAGCCTTGGTCTGTCAAAGCAACGTTTTCAATGGGGATTTGGCTTCTCCGGGATCACAGTAACGTGAATGAACTCATGAATAAGGCATCCGCTTCGGTTCATTATGAAAACGAGTGATAATTACCCCAATTAAAAGTCTTTTGTATAATTAATGGAATGAACAGGGTGATAATTGGATGTTAATGGATAACACTTTTGTCTGAGTGTGCACATTAGGATCTGTTGGGCCCTTGAGCGCGTGGACCTGCTGTCATTAACTTAATAAATAAATAAAACTCGTGTGTGGCATATCACCCATAAATAGTTGTTATAATAATTGTTTTTGTTTTTTTGAGTTTGTTCCTTCTTGTCAAAACGAGGATCACATGTTCAGTAGTCCCAGCACTGTCCATCAGCAGCCACGCGCCCTTAAAGCCAACATGTCCTTGAATGAAACACTGACCTCCCTCCTTCTCATCCCTGAAAATCATCATCACCATCCTCTCTTCCGTTCTTCCGTTCCGCAGGTAGCGACCTCTCAACATGCAGCACTACGGGGTGAACGGCTACTCTCTGCACGCCATGAACTCCCTCAGCGCCATGTACAACCTGCACCAGCAGGCCGCGCAACAGGCGCAGCACGCGCCCGACTACCGGCCGTCCGTGCACGCGCTTACACTGGCCGAGAGACTAGCTGGTAATTGAGTGCACGCTCACACACACACACACGCTCGCTCACACACACACACACACACACACACACACACAGATACTGTACACAGACAAACTGCAGACTCCTGTTTGACTCACAGGCTTTGGACCTGCATCCTGACAAATTCAGCGTCAAAGTATTTTTGAGACACACAGTTCAGTATTTCATGAGCTTTCATCTGTATTTAGTTCAGTAAAAGTGAGACAAGTAAGGATATATATTTGCTGACATAAGTTTGCAAATTTGAACTCTAGAAACTTTGGAAAATGTTAATGAAATGCGAGGAAAAGCGGGAAGCATCTTTTTTTGTATAACCCACTCAGATGTCCATGAATCTCTGCTGCACATTGTATGTGTGTTAATGAGGCACACTTGTATAAACAATGTGCAGCAGATATTCATGGTGCAAATAAAGTAACTTTCCATGATCCCATCATCATCATCATTATCATCATCATTATCATCATCATCATATGCTCAGTACAATAAAACTTGCCGTGTGTTTTCTCTTCCAACGGCTGCGCATTTCAAGACATCATCCTGGAGGCTCGCTACGGCTCTCAGCACCGCAAGCAGCGCCGGAGCCGCACGGCCTTTACAGCCCAGCAGCTGGAAGCGCTGGAGAAGACTTTCCAGAAGACCCACTACCCGGATGTGGTGATGAGGGAGCGGCTGGCCATGTGCACCAATCTGCCCGAGGCCCGAGTGCAGGTAGGCCTGCCCCAAAGGAAATTCACTGTGCAGAGGGCAAAAAAGTAAAATAAAATAAAATAAAAATAAAAATTAGCTACTGAAATGGATTTGTGTTTTTGTAGAAGTTAATAGTGACTTTAGAGGAGCTTCATATGCGTGTCCTTTGTATAATTTTCACATTTTTAATGTGAGATTTTGTATTTTGATAGGAGTTTGGTGTAGTATTTTTTTATGAACCCGAATATGTGGGGGTGGACTAACTCATTTTTCTTGCCAGCTTTTTTTTTTTTTTTAGATGTAAAGAAGTAAAGAAATAAATCAAAATAACTGAACAAGAAAAAAATAGGCCTACTATAGTTGTTTGCAGCATTAATTAAAAACATTGGTGAAAACACTGACTGTGCATTATTATAGATACAGAAAGAAATATATATACAGTGTATATTTAAGGGAGTACTTGCACAGTGAAGCTTTTCACTTATGCCTGCACAAAAGAAAATGCAGGTTATTCATGTGAATTCAAAAAAATTCTAAAATATAGTGACAATTAAAATATTATTAATTATTATTATTAATTTGCTTTTAAACTGTAAGTTAATTCTGTTACAGCCTTATTGCTGGCACCTATGGACTTTTTTCACATTTCACATGCAACTTCAATTATTTGATGCCCACTGAAATCAGCCACTTGGTGTGCACTGAAGTGCCCACTATACAGTTTCAATCGACTGTTGTACATCTTTTTTGCTGTTCTGCCTCGCTAAGACGCTCTTTTCCTCTCTACCATCAGGTTTGGTTCAAGAACCGCAGAGCCAAATTCCGCAAGAAGCAACGCAGCCTCCAGAAGGAGCAGCTCCAAAAGCAGAAGGAGGCGTCGGGCGAAGGAGGAAGCGAGAAGGAGGACGCACCTCCCTCCACCACCATCCTCCCGGACACCCAGCTGCCTCCTTCATCATCCTGCTCTTCTTCATCTTCTCTGGAGACAGAAGGCCCTGTGGTCCGTCCCATACCGCTGGACATGGAGCTGAACGTCACATCGGCAGAACATTCAGGCAGCGAGTCGGCAACGGAGGATAATGCCACTGATAAGGAGGATGAGAGTAAATCTCAAAGAGAGGAGATAAAGTGTGAGAGACCAGTGACACCCGGGGACATATCACCCTGCAAAAGACTCAGCCCTAAACCAGGTAAGAACATAGAATGGCATCCCGCACCTGCAACACCCTGCTTATCAGTCGACTAATAACTAAATGTTTATACTAACAACTTAATCCCCTGTTCTCTCTGTCCAGACTCTCCCCTGGTCTCTCCATCCGTGACCCCCTCCTCCTCCAGCAGTGGCCTAGCCAGCAGCGGCCCTCTCTCTCAGAGCCACTCTTACTCCTCCTCCCCTCTCAGCCTGTTTCGTCTGCAGGAGCAGTTCCGCCAGCACATGGCTGCCACCAACAACCTGGTGCACTACCCTGCTTTTGACCTCGCCGCCCCGTCTTCACTCCCCTACCTGGGAATGAATGTTAACATGCCCCCTGCGCCGCTGGGTTCTCTGCCCTGTCAGTCCTACTACCAGTCCCTGTCCCATCATGCCCAGCAGGTGTGGAACACCCCGCTGCTTCAAGCATCAGCTGCAGGCGGCCTCACCAGCCACAACAGCAAGACCACCAGCATCGAAAACCTGCGTCTGAGGGCCAAACAGCATGCTGCCTCGCTGGGACTGGACACAATCTCTAACTGAGGATCAGACAGGACCATGTAAACTAGGCCACAGCCTCGGCCTGCACATCACCCCATCCTACTGCGTGTCTGTGTGACTGTGATAGGTCTTTAGGAGCTGTACACTGATGCCTACTTGAGCAGATGGGCACAGGACATGCAGAAATGTCCAAAAAATAAAACATGCCAACATGCACTGGACCTACAGAACTCCATTTAACAGCTTTTTAAACCACACTTCCACAGCTTTTTGAGTCCTCTTAGCTTCTGCTGCAGCTCAAGGTCCAAAAGTACATCCATGGGAAAAGAAAACCCAACATCGCCAGAAAAAGGTGAAGCGGATCAAGTGAATGTCCCAAACTCAAAGGACAGCAAATGTATTCCTGACTCATATGATGATGTTTCCAACAGACATGCATAATACAAAAAAAAAAAAAATCACTAAAGATGATGTGAACAGCTGATGATGGATGCACTCAGTTTAAAAGACAATGCAAATAATGTTTACAAGAAAAATGTGAATAAATGAGGCACTTTTGGAGGAATTAGGCCGGTTGGCCGGGAGGAAAAAAAAAAAGGTAGCAGCAAAGAGACCATTTCTGTCAAAGGACCATTGACATTTCAATTAAGAAATGTGGTTATGTACATAGCATGTACTACATAACAGCACATAAATAAAAATAAACCCGAGCCATGTTGTCCTCAACAGCATAATTAAACGTGACTAATTTACCCGTTTAATGGCCAGTAATATGCCACTTTGTACAGAGGCTGGTTTGATAATGAGAAAATGATTTCAGTGAATAAATTCTAAAAGCTTTTAATTACATTTTGCCCTGGGCTGAGGGAGCTGGGGCAAATGCAATTATGAACATGCATACCATTTAAAGCAGCCTTTATAAATTCAAAAGGTCTGACGGTCAATTAAGGTAGCAACGTGACTGACATCAATTGGAAATCATTTTATATTCAACAGAAATCAATTTCCGTTGAATGCAAAATGATATGCTAAACAATTTTGGACTATTGGACAAACACTGTCTCTACTCATATTTTCTCAGCAGTCATTCTTGCCTTAATATTCTCTTGAGGAAACATGCAGCTTTTTATTGAAAGTCAGGCTGACTGTTAGCACTTGGTGAGGAGACTCACACATGTCTCTGATGTTTTCTGTTCACGTGTTCTGGCAAGTAAAGTCTTCATATGAAAAAATAGCACATTATTTTAATATGTAAAATACAAAAAAGTTTATCTATTAATGTTTACTGGTAGGGTAATTGTAAAGTTCCTATTATGTTGTATAATTAATAATGGACTCTGTCTCAGATAAAATTCCTTTAGCTGTCAGATTGTAAGATTGTATTTGCTGAGCTCACCGGCAGCCCTGTCTACCCCCTCCTCCTCTCTTGGTTGTCTGTGTGTACCGACCCTGGGTTGAAATAATATTTTAAATGTGTTCAGCTTCTTCTCTGGAATTGACTTAAAAGAAGAAGTAGAACAAATCTGGATTGTTGGAAAACGACCTCCTTCTGTAGTTTGCAATCAATCCAGACAGAAAAGCCTGAAGTCAAAGAAGGTGAAAAGATTTCAGTGAATAATTGACCCGAGTCCTCTGTGTACTGCTGTCTTGACTCTATTTGAGTTCCGTTGTTGCTCTTATTCTAATGCTGTTCCCCCGACTGTCTCTGTCAAAACTACTTGGTCCAGTGGTAGATAGATTTATAACGGTGGAGGAGGAAGGGATCGGACCATCAGCAGTGTTGTTTCCTTTAGTCCTCCCTAACAATGTAGACTTGAACTAGTGTTGTTGTAAAATATTCATCAAATAAAAACATTGCTTGGAGATCTTCATAATGAAGACTTTTACTATTTGTGCTGAATATTTACTCAGTATTGGGTTCATAATGACCAAACTCCGACATGTGTGGCGAGCTACAGTTAAAATCCATTAAACAGCATGAAATCAGAAATACAACAAGTAGTAGCTTTAGGATCTTACATTTTAATATTGTCGTCAATCGGCCTTTCAGTGAGTATTAAGTAAACTAGAAAACCTATGGAACAAAGTTGGTTTAAACTGTAAAATACAAGTAAAAGCAGGTAATATAGAATGCGAGTTATATATTCATCAGTCCCGCCTTTCTTCTGTCTTGTAACTATGGGAGAAAAGGTGATGTTGAAGAAGGTCACATTAAAAGAACATAAAAAAAAAACACAAGTAAAATATACGAGACTGTGTAGGGAGACAAAGAGTAGGGGAGCGAGAGAGACAGAAAAAGAACAACATAATCTGAAAAATAAAAAGCCGCGCGTCGACATAAGCCATCCCCAATGAATAAGCAGGCCATTATCCTGAAGAATGACGGCCTGGGGCGGTGATTATGCTGCTATTATATCTTTAACAGCATGGTTTGTCAAAACGCACAGACCCCCACCCCACTGTGCTCCTACACACACTCAAACACAGAAACACACACATGTGTGGGGCAATTGGGCATCTCTTCCACATCCTCTAAAATGTGCCCTTGCTCTTCCTGCAGTAAACTTTACACGTATTGCCCCGTCTGTGTGACATTGCTCTGCTGTTAATTGAATCGGCCTTTAACATGTATTTTCCCCTCAGTGTGTGTAAATAACAAATGCACCTCGGCTGCTGCACCGAGCCATATTCCCGACCGTTATGAATGAGTGCTTTCCAAAAATCGGATAGAAGGGGATAATGATCTCACCAGATTAGCAGCGTTAATGTGGGTGTAACACCTCACCCTAACCTTGTTGTGTTTTATTACACCAGATACATGCGTGTGTGTGTGTCCTCGGCCAAGGGCATCTCTCGATTGTGTGACTGATAAGATTGGGGGTGTGGATATGCAGCCAGAGTGAATGTCCTTGTTATCCAGGGGAGGAATCTGTCCAGGTACACGGCTGGTTTTCCTCCCATGGGACTCTGGAGCAGAGAACATAACACAATACTCTTGTTCCAAATGTTCTCTCTTTTCTTAACACCCATCCCCCAAACACATACACACACGCACAAATACGCACACATATGCACACCCTGGGGGCTGAACAGGGATTGCTAGATTGTACTGCTGCAGGGTCAAGTGTGTTGAGCCCTTGGTGCTGGATCAGGTGCTCCCATCTCTAACACTCAGGGCTGTGTATTCACCAATAACACCATAACCACCTATTTATAGGCGCACACGCATCTCCATCTACTTTCCTTTAAGCAAGAGATGACGTGTGTGTGTGTGTGTGTGTGTGTGTGTGTGTGTGTGTGTGTGTGTGCATGAGAGCATGTGAGTTCTGTAAAAATCTGTCACCCAAGAAATGAAAGCGGAAACGAAGCCCAGATATTAACCCAATACTATTTTTCTAGTATTTTATAAAAGTAGGTTGTAAACACTGCAGTGTACATTATTTTTCTTTATGCTGTAGAGTTCAGACTATAGTAGAAATGACAGCTTTACGCACCTTCAAACAAGAGAGATTTGTATTTGACCCACACCTGTTTGCTGCACCATTTGGTTTGACTCTCCTTTTCTCTTCTCTCTCTCATATACACACACAGCCCCCGGAGCAAGTCCCCCCCCCCCAACACAAAAATCACAGTGTACCATTCAATCAGTGCTTTTTTTCCTCCCTCCTCTCCATGGTTCTCTTAAAGGTTTTAACCATGGCGAGAATGAAAAGTTCCAGCGTTAGAAACCTCTGCCCATTGAGGAGGTGACAGGTTCTGCCAGAATATGATCCTAATCCTGTTTCCAGCATTCTTTTAGCCCACTGGCATTGCCATTTAGCCGCATATTCTCTGCGCTGTCAGGCCCAGGGAAATCCCTCTAATAGTGCATTGCCCAGATACACATCAAAGCCCTCCTGGAAACCACCGGCGGGAACTTAAGGGAGAGGGAAGCACAAGTCTAATCAGGCTCACAGCTGCCCATACACATGCAAAAAAAAAGCTACGAACGGCTTGGACGCCATGATTCATACAGAATTGTAACTCATACATGAGGCTTGAAGGTGTCCAAACTTCTTTAAAATAAAACTGATGTGACAACAATCCTTGTCCTTTTTCTGTAAGGTGTTTTAAAGGGACTTTTATCTCAATTGGTTAACTAATTAACAGAAGAGACACGGAGGAGAGATAGCTGGTTATACGGATGGAAAAACAAAGAAAGGAGTGATATCAAGAGGCAAACAACAGGTGGCTAAACTGTGTATCCTGGGCCACCCTCCTTTAGTTCCACTTCATCTTCCATTTTCTTCTTGTCCTTTTTTTCTTAAACACCCTGACTGCCATCTCGCCCCTCCCCGGGTAATCTTCTTAGAGAGAAGAAAACCCCCATTCTCTCTCTTCTTAATCTGTCTGCAGCCTAAACCTACGGTTGCATTTCCAATGAGGGCCTCACTAAACCGAACGGGAGTGCTCTCAGCCAGTTCATGGAGTATGGAGTCTTAGCTCACACGGTGAAAACACGTCTGATGTGCGAAGCTTGTTGGAAGTGATTTAAAGAAGAATCGTTAGTTTTGGGAGGAATCACTTCCAGCAATTTGTTGCAAAAAAAAAAAAAAAAAAAAAAAAAAAAAAAAAGGAATAACACTGAGAGAATGTCTCGCAAAACTGTTCTCTCCAAGGCAACAGAAATGTCCATACGAAATATAACAAACACACATTAGGAGTGAGCGATATGGATAAAATACTCTGTCAAGGTTTAGGAATTTCTATTGTGATACTATTGTGATTTCAGATGTCTGTAAATTGTTAGCAGTAATTCCCCCTTTTAAATTACAGTTCAAATGATCTGATATTTCACAAAAACAAACAAAAAAAAAAAACATTGGAGAAATGTCCAAAAATTCAATACAAATTTGTCTGGGAGTGTAGTTTTCTTATTTCGTCTCTCATTAATCATCTCTTGAACTTGATC
The DNA here is from genome assembly GCA_037833715.1 of Toxotes lorentzi. Taxonomy (NCBI): domain Eukaryota; kingdom Metazoa; phylum Chordata; class Actinopteri; family Toxotidae; genus Toxotes; species Toxotes lorentzi. The sequence continues at coordinate 7,892,276 of JBBMJY010000006.1, forward strand.
AGATTAGGTTTGACTCCCTGACTGTATATAAAGAAGTTATATCCATCTCAACTAGCTACAATATTAAAATGCTTCTTGACACTGATATATCAGTATTAACAATACCAACTAGAGGACACACTTTTCTGCAGAAAGAGCACTTCTGCTTTTATACTTTAAGCATAATCTGCAAGAAGGACTTACTTGTAATGGAGTATTTTCAAATTGATGTATTTTACTTAAGTCAAAGGTCGGAATACTTCTTCCACCACTGGCTCATTCAAAAATCATACATATATAGACACAGCACTGCCAAAGAGGGAGCTTGCTGGTTGTTTTTCAGCTTTGTCCATAATGGTTTTAAACAACCAGAGATGCTAATGAGATTGTTACTGAAAAATCTCTAATGGTTGACAAATGAGAAATTGTCAGATTGCCCAACCAAACTACACAATAAAAAAAAGTTTCACGAAAAGCACAAGTGCAATCATGACAGCATGGAAATTGGCCTCTAGAGGACAGTAAGAGATCCAGAAAGTCTGAAACTCTACTTGTGAGCTTCACTGTTGTAGTAGAGGATGTATAAGTAACAGTCATAGTGGCATTAGTTGTACAATCTCCTGGAAAATGATTAATAAATTCTGAAATATGCAATGCATATGGGGGGGGGGCACCATATAGCTTTTTTTTTTCTCTCCTGTGGCTGAGACCAGCAGAGAGCAGAGATCACATCCTGCTGGGCTCAGTCTACACAGTGCATCTGTGACAAAGACCCCCATCGGTGAAATCCTCTCTCCCACCGTTAACTGGGACACATGTCTGATTTTTACCTCTGGGCTGGAGAAAGACACCACAGTGAGAACAGCAGCATCTGCTTTAAATACACAGACTACAACTAAGACAACACCGGCCTCCAGGTGTGTATTTACTAAACATAAAACACACCTTAATGTTCATCCTGAAGCACTGAAGATACAAAACTGAATCATTAACTTTAGGCAGTGGCAGGTAATCAACTCATACAGACTCGACCTATAACTCCTGTCAGACATGTTTCTTTGAGGATGTTTAAGTTTGTCATTCTCCCTTCTGCTGTCATTTAATAACCTACTGTAGGTGAGTTTAATATATGGAGTTCATTACTAAAGGGTACAAGATCATTCATTCAGCAGAGCGCGTCGTGCGAGGTGCAAACTTGAATGACAGCGTTCTGCATCTTTATTGACATAAAAGGCAACATTTAAATTGTATTTGAAAACACAACAGAAGCATGGCTGTGTAGTTAAATCCATAATGTTCATCTTTCTAATACACAGCATACGTCTCCCTAACACAGGCTTACACATAGGGACACAAATGCACAGCGCTTCATTGGCTAATTCAATAATAAAGCAGGCAGCCAGTCGAGTCTATAGACAGGCAGAATAGAGAGTAAGTCATCTCTAACAGTCTGCCGTCTCCTGAGTGTTAAAACATGTAAATTTATGTAAGAGCCCATAGGAAACACATATTTACAATACGTTTAGGTAATCACAAGATGTGCGAAGAGGCATTCAAGGCCCTGGAGACGAAAGCAGTCAATACAAAAATAGTTTTTATGTGTCATTAATTCCCTCTGCATTCCCCGATACATCCCCCTTTTACCGCAGTAATACAGTAATCACTCACAATCGCACAGAAAATTATCTGCACTCATCTGTGGAATAAAAAAGCGGAGGGGCAAAACAGGACGAGGCGTTCCATTTTAGCTCTCTGCTGCCTCTTTAATGTTCATCTGGGAGCCGCATGGCTGCCGTCCATCCCTGCACATGGATGGCAGTCAGCTCCTGCACTTCGAGCAGCTTAATGACAGTGGGATGTGGTTGGTGGACTCGTTAGACACACACATACTCACGCGTGCGCACACACACACACACACACACACACACCTTTTTCACGCTACATTGCCTGGGCAGGACAACATAAAGGGTCATCGGCGGTGTGATGGAAAAAGAGGCACCTCTGCGCTCACATTAGGTTGTGATAAGAGGAAACATTTCACCTCTGGGTGATGTCAATGCAAAACGGAGTCAATCCAGCTATAATAATGAAACTTGCACTGATTCAGATGTGAGAAGCCAAATGGTCAAATAAGTCATTACCTGCCTGTTCATTATGCCCTCCTTCCACACAGCCGCATATCGCATTATTAGGCAAAGCCATCAAACCTGATGAATAACCATAGAAAAAGCCAAACCTATTTTCACTGGAGAGTTAAAGAGAGCTGGTAATTCTGATTCTGAAATTAGAGTTTCAGTAAAGTGATTCCACGACCCGAAACATTCATCTTTATGCATTTGACACAGAGGAGGAAACACTGTATGTGCTGGAGTTTCTGTAACCTTTACAGATAAATGCTTAGTGTCCTCTAGTGGAAACGAAATATGGAGGATACCTTTACTCTTTAGCTAATGTTGCCACCTATGGGGCAAAAAAATAACTGCAAATAAAATTCACAGCTCAAAGTTGGTTCCAGTCCTCAGTAAATTGCATTGTGTTGAAAAATTGTCAAGAACCCCAAAACTGAAATTTGACATTCCTGTGTAAGAGTGTGACACAAAGACATTACTCCACACTTCATTAACTCCAATGTTCAAATAAGTCAGAAGTCAAGTTCATCAGCTGTGCTCCAACAGTTTGTAAAGGTAAGTGAGTATTAATCGGACCGTGGAGAGTGACTTAATACTCGTGAGTCCAAAGGTCCAAAAGCTTTTAGGGCAAACCTGTTCATCAGTCCACAGCCTACGTCAGCCTCCTTAGCTTGCACATGTAGATAGGCCCAAAGTTCGCGGCTAAATGTGGGATGACCATCTCACCCAGGTGGAGGTCAGGGGCGAAGTGAAAGGTTTTCCTAAACATATGTGTGAGGGGTCGCAGATTGACAACCTGGATGTGGATATGATTTGGGTGGGGGGGTTGGGGGGGGTGGAGGGGTGGAGGGGCAAAGAAAAGGCAAAGAAAGGTCAAATGATTTGGTGTGGCTTGAATTTCCATGTTCATAATCAAGCAATTAATACAGTCGCACCAAGAACTAAGCACATACGAAAGAGAGAGTGCACGTATTAACGGAAACATGCTCCAAATCCAGGAATACAACAAATAATCAAGCACATACAAATAGGGTCATGCAACAAGAATTTTCTCTTTAGTCGCTTCCTCTCTTGTATGTGCTTTGTCCCAAGGGCCGACCATAAATTCCTAGTATACATCTCTAGTATACAGTTTCTTGTTGAAACTGACTGTGTGTGTTTGACTGACCTCAAGGTGGATGCCGTGCTTCTCTTGAGCCATGTGGATGGCCTGTTCCACTACACCCAGGTTCTGGATTTGAGAGAGTGTGCAGGTGGAGTACATGATCTCCCCGCCTGGACACGCTGCTCTGATTCCTGCCCTGCAGGATACAGAGAGGGTTTGTTCATTTTATTTAAAACATGTTCACTTATAGCTTTGAAGAGGAATCCTATCCTCACACTATCTTTGATACTTACAGCAGCAGCTCCAGCTGTAGCTGTGGTAGCCTCCGTCTCTCTCCAGTCCTCATCTTATTGAATATATTGTTGTCATCCTCCATGACTGAATGTCTGTCTGTAGTGCAGGGAACATCAACAAGGACCTGAACACAGAAGAAAGGAGGAGGTGGATGAAGTGGTAGTATTTGGATAAGCATGTGATTAATTCAGGCACAGCCAATCTGTTTTTTTTTTTTTTTTTTTTTAAAGAATGTGTCCGTGGCTCACTCTGTCAAAAGTGTTCCTTTCGATTTCCCCCCAATTGGTGCCATCCATGGAGGTGATACGCAGGTTGCATTCTGTCAAAAACTCCTTAGGAATGTAGCTCTGTAGGACCCTTCTCAGTCGCAATGTCCGAGACACCGAGGTGTCATTTACACACAAAAACCCTTTGATGTAAACACAAATGGTGAACGGTTAGCAACAACTGACTGACAGAGCAACAGAACTACTACTCACAGAAAGAGAACAGGCAAGATTTTGGTATGAGCTGAGTGAGGCAAAAATACAAACAAACATGAGAGCATTCTGCTTACTGATAGCCTGGGTCTGAAATAAAGCCAGGGTCTTGCCTCCTGGAGCAGCACAGAGGTCAAGCACATTGTGGCCTTTTTGAACATCCAGGGCGAGACAAGGCAGCACGGACGCCGCGTCCAGCAGATAGTAACCCAACGCCCTGTGCATGTCTGGCCTTAAGAGAACAACAGAGAACTGAGAGTCAGAATCCTCATTTGGATGATAACATGGTCCTTGATAATGTTCAAACACTTGGGCTTACTAAGCCCTTTCAAAATCATATATATTTATTACACAGAAATATTTGCTTATTAAGTTACAAACTACTAGACTTGTAAAAGACTTCACACAAATGTTTTCCAATAACCTAAAGTAAACATTCTGACCCACAGAGGCAGTTAGTAAATGTATAAAATATTTTGTATTTTGAATTTTTGTCCAATAAGTCAAATAAGCTCACCTAGCAGGTTTGAATCTTGTGATATCCCCTCTTGGAAACACTGCACACTTGATGTTAGGACTAAGCCGTAGGTGAGATTGATGCTGATCGTCAGGATCAGATTTCTTCACAGGAGAGTCACTGGATTCCTCCTCCACACCAACCGCAGAGTTGTGTTCCAAGCATGGCTGAGCTGCACGGATGATGAAGAACACAGAAATGAGGAGAGAGATTTGTCTTTTTAATGTCATTAAAAAAATTGTTATCAATAGGTCTGTTAATCTTCACAAGTCTAAATGGTGAAATATGAAAATGTAACAATTGTATACACCAGGACCTATCTCAGGGCAAAAGATCAGAAAAACTAAAATACACTGCACACTTACTCTCAGTATCTGTGTCACTGATGAAGTCTCTGCATCCTTTTACTTGGAGGTCTTCCAGAACAGCATCGTGGGAGAAATTGTTGAGCAGGGCTCCGTATTTTCTCTCTGAGAGCAAGGCGACTCGGACTGATGGCCACAGGTGCCCCATCTGGACACTGTAGGTGGCATCAAAGTGCTGCAGGGCCAAACTGGTAGGGGGATGCTTGGGATGTGAAGCAGCCTGTTCAAAAAGTCAAATGAACAGGTATCTCAAAACACTGATTTTAAATGGTTTTGTTTTGATGTGCTCTTCCGTTTCAGTGAGAGTTTAACTAGGGTTTGATGGGATTTGTTTTATATTCTTCAATGGAAAATAAAAAAGGAAATACATTTTTTATTTTATGTATGAGAGAACAGGAGAAACAATATAAAATTAATTATAGTTGTACTTGACAATTTCATGAATATTCTGTCATTTATTGCATTTAGCAACAGAAGTCACAGTTGTAGATATTATCATTTCTTTTAACACTGCTGTGAGTTATTTACATTTCAGGGGCAAATATTTTTGTTCAAGCTCTCATTAACTACATTCTCCATTGTGCACACAATAATTATAAAATTCAAGGACATTTTGTAGAGATATCTACTCGTAGCTATGTAGCTAGTTATTCTTCACAGATGAAGATGTGTTCACCTAACCACCCAACAATTTCAGCGATAACGACAATCGGCTTGCTTTATTAAATACTGTTGTCAACGTACCCATTTCTCTTTCACACGGTTTCGTTTGGGCGTCAAACTCCTTAAATCTTTAACTTTTCTTAATAGAAGTCTGGTGTTCATGAGCAGCGCCATCATGCCGTGCGACAGTTTTTAGGTGCCGACTTAGCTCAGAAAGCCAAAACAAACGTTCCGCTCACATGAACTGGTTGATGGGCGGGCCTTACACAAAAGCTAAGTCAATGATTGGACCAGATCGACTTCAATTATTAATTTTCACCAATAGGAAACGTTATCCGGTGATCCCTTCTAGTCGTTTCCGACGTGTGACCGACCTCACGTCCTCATCGAAAAGCGGTGCTGCTGCGGAGTGTGAGCTTCTGTCCTCTGTGGTGAATTTCAAAGCCGTAAACATGGTATTCGAGAAGAAAATGCTCACGTACGGCGACCCCGACGACGAGGTAGTGAAAAATACCGTTTGTTTTTTTTTTGTCTTTTTAGCCGCTTTTTTTTTTTAAGTGTATTTGGCTAAGTTACCTAACAAGTTACAGTTAAGTAGACTCTGCTGTCAGTGACAGCTCTTTTAACGACGTTTAAATATCATTTGGAGTATCAAACATGGACGGCAGCCGAGATGATAACATTAACTGTACATGAGTTAAAGTTATGAGAGACATTTGACTCATAAATCTAATTCTTTAGACCAAATTAACTAAATATCTTTGACATCATTGTCACTGATTAGGAGGAAGATACGCCTGCTGAGGAGGAAGAGGAGGAAGAAGAGGAAGAAATGGTGGTAAGTTAACCACCGAGTCTGTTATCACACACAAAGTTCTCTCAAAACACCCACAGAAAACATTAAGTATGGACAACTTGAATAGCCTTAAATATAAAGTATAAACATTTAATAAGGTAAAAAACAGAAATGGACTAAATCTGATGAAAAACTTAAAAAAACAATTACCGCACACACACACACACTGATGTGCATTATTAGCACTCACTGTTTTCATTTTCACAAATTGTACATTTTCTAGTTTAAAGGCGTTAGCTCACAGTCATGGAAAGTTATAATTATGTCTATGTCTCCATGAATTAATTACTGTATTGCAAGTAGTTTTGGTAAACAGCAGTCATGAACAAGCTAAGGATTGTGCTTTAAGTCTTGGTCCAATTTCCCAAATACACAGCATTTCTCCCTTGTCCCTCTCAGGACCCTATAGAAACGATACGATCCAAATGTGAGCAGACTGAACACTGCGTGCACTACAAGGAGCGTTTGGAGGCCTGCGAAGCCAGAGTCAGCTCACGGTCCAACACTGAGGAGGACTGCACAGAAGAGCTCTTTGACTTCCTGCACGCTCGGGACCACTGTGTAAGTGTGTGACTCAAAGAGACAGTGGAAATGGAGGAAGAAATACAATGTCAATGAAAGACCAGAATACATATTATTTGTTTTGTGAAGACTTCAATTTGTGCCTTATTTGTCTACTGATGGTAATGTGAATTGTGTTCTTCTTTCTCATTACAGGTGGCACACAAGCTTTTCCACAATGTGAAATGACCTGCCTGCCCAGTTCCCACCATTTGCAGCTGTAGAAGCTATTGAACTGCAAAAACTGTAAAATAATCAGGACAGTTCTAAAGTCTTTTGTTGTTCTCCTATGTATTAATGTAAATGAGTGTTCTGGGGTTCCTAGACTAAAAGCATAGCAGCCTTTCTATAGACAGTCAATACAAGGTCAGAAACAGTTGGTAAATTATGAATCACTGCTTGTATGGATGATGGGGCACATCTGTTTTTAAAAGGTTGTGCAAAGAAGGGCTCTGATCATCATTCATAATGTGGTCACTTCATATGCAAAAGAAAATGTGCTGCTCCAGTAATGGAGGGTTTACCTCAGGTTTGGCCAGGGACTTATCTTTTCTGGCCAGAAAATAAAGGTTTTCTTTGGTTTCCAGTCTGTCTGTTGCTCCTTTTCATTGTTTTCCTCTCATCTGTGGGAAAGAAGTGACTGACTGTCTAAGCAGTTCAGCAGACCAAAGGAATGAAGGCTCTTTTGCTCTGTTTCCAAGTGAGGAAAAATTGGGTGATTATGGACAAATTGATATTGGAGTAATCACAGCTTTATCCGTTATGGTATTTACTAAAGTAGTAAGATCCCGTGGTTTATCCTGTCTCATGTTGTTTTAGTGTCAGGTTTATTTGTAACTATAATATCTCTAAAGGAAAATTTTACCTAAAAAAATGATTACAGTAAATGGGAAGATGAAGACCTATACTTAAGTTTTGCCCAGCCCTGTTAAGGACAGACCTGTATCCTATTTTAGGCTAAGATGCCATGTAGTCGAAAAGATGCCTTTTATGTAGTGAATGGACACTGAATGGATGCTCCTGGTACTTGCATGACCATAAAACTAATTTTTCCACTACCAAGCAAAGAACAATACTTTTTTTTTCTTGCGTGTACACCAAGCTAATCTTTTTTCATCTATTACTTTTCCATGACCAAAAAAAAAAAAACTTGGGCAATAATAAAAGAAGCCTCCACAAAAAGTTAAGTTGACTAAAACTTTATTTGAATACAAACTAAAAGTCATGATAATAAATTAAATTTAAAAAAAAATGCATTATGAAAAAATCTTAAAAATGAAAGTTAAAAAATTGAACACATGGTGGCAGTGTGAGGTCATGTACTGCCAGTTCAAACAGGAACGGTGAGGTAGATGGTGAATGTAGATGTCTGTGACTGCAGACGTTTTAAGAAAACCATATTATCGCCACAAGGATAACAGATCTCATGCACACAGTGCATAACATTACAGATGACGCAGAAGCATTCTCCTTCTCACCTAGAGTTTTCTTTGTTGTTGTTGCCAACAAAATAATCCATGGAGGCCTGTAGACAGCAGTGGAGACAGAAAGTTAATTTACCAGACTGAATAATAAATGATAGTGTGTCTTAAAAAGTATTTCTGCAGCTCTCCCATATACTGAGACTGCTACAAAATGTAATGTGCAATTATGTTTCGATTGTGTTAATGCGAGTACTGCAGTTTGGTACGGGAAAGTTATTGCTGTGCTGTATTTACCTGCATGAGCAGCCTCTCCTTCCTCAGTTTCTTGTAGAAAAGGAGAACGTCTGGATCTGCCCGCACCACGCGGGGGTCAAAGTCCATGACCCTCAGGCCCTCCAGGCTCCGAGCCCGGGACAAGGCCACATAAGCCTGGCCGCTCTCAAACACGCGCGCCAGAGAGATTTCAACACAGTCCAGTGTCATTCCCTAAAATAAATGACAGAAGACTTGTTTACAGGTCACAGGGAGCCAACATGCGAAAACAATTTTACAACCCAGAATTCACTGGCATTTTGTAGTTCATGTTGCAGCCTGCCTTACTGGATGTATATTCCAGTATCTGACTCTGACTCTAGGATTTATTCAGGATGTATTTTGACGCACTGGTTGTGACCAATGAACTCAATTACCCAGAGGAGCCCTTTCCACCTTCTATAACCAATTTCAGACGTCTGCTGTGAGAACCGAGTGGGAACTGCTGATGAGACAGCCGAGGGACTAGTGATGACACAGTTACAGCTCATTTGTGGGCAACAGTAATACCGGGTTAGTGTTTAAGGTGTCTGAGAAGGCTTCTATAGCAATTTCCCTCATCAAATAGCATTGTTGCACCTAGTCTCACCTATTCTGAGTTTCTTTCTGCTTATTGCATGACTGTGAAACTGTCACTAGGAACTTTGTTTCTTCTGACACTACTTCTTTTTTTTGCCTTTATGTTAGGTCAGGAAAACAGGGAGGACGTTGAATCGGGGATGTTTTGATTTCGGTCAGCATCTTAAAACTTGAGCAAAATTCAAATTTAAAACTAAAAGTGTGAATTTAGAAAAAGCTGCCGTTCGATAAATCAAACGTCATATTTCAATCAAAGGGCAATTTTGGAAAGCTGCTGATAATTAAATCTCACAGAGACGTCAACAGGTTTTTCTTAAGATTTCAATCATCATAATAATAATAATTTTTTGTTTTCAAAGATGTTTCACCACCATCCACAATTAATTTTCTTTCCATCTGTGAACATATCCTCTATTTCCGTTGCACAGTGCAGCCAAAAAAAATTGCCCGGACTTAATAAGACCATTATCTTCTTTGAGCATACACCACTTTTCCCGCTTATGTAGAATAACACTTTGAGCTAAATTCAACTAACAACATCAATGCAAAACATTCTGAAGTAGGTATAGTGTTTACCATGTGGACCATCATCAGCTATGCCATGTTGTTATTGCAATTACACCTTGCAAATAGTGTTTACATCAACTTCCAAGTTGTAATTAGGAAACAGGGAAAGTGCTTGAAAGCTAAACCAATGCGGATGCCTCATATCAGGCAAAGACTGTTGTTCAAATGTAATTAAACCCAACATGGTATCAAGGTGCATTTCCAATGCAGGAACTTTCTCAAGGGATCAGAAGACCTTTTGAGGAACTCAGTTCCCCTGCCTGAAGAAGACCACAGTCTACATTTCTGACATCACTCTCATTTCCCTGTCTTGTTGATCTAAACCTTCCATGACAAGCAGTAACGTGGACAAGCCTGACTGAGCTTCAAGGCTGGCTCACACAGTGCACTCAAACTGTCAGCTATTATTTGCTACAGATGCGGTACAAAAGAAAAGTAAATTAGTTTCAGGCCAATTAAATCAAAATAGGCATTGATCAAGTGAGTCATTATTTCAAGAAAAACCCACACAAAACAAAGGCTCTTCGTGGCAACACTGAACAACATCTTCTTCAAAGGAAAAGTAAGGGCATCTTTGTGATTTGGCGGAGCGTTGGTGTAGGCTCTGACTGAACCTGTGCTCACCTGGCTCTTGTGGATGGAGATGGCCCAGGCTAGTTTGAGCGGCAGCTGCTGTCGACTCAGGTGGATCCCACCACCGGACTTAAACACCCAGCGCTCTGGCTTCAGCACCTCAGTAACGCCGCACAGGAAATGCACTCGTGGGAGTCCTGAGGGAAACGAGTGATTACAGGGATGTTACCACCAGAAAGTTACTTACCATTTTGTTTCAGCCTAACCTGCCAATTGAACATAAAATGCATTATGTTATTTTACAATTCAAAAATGTCCAGTGATATTTATCTTGTTAATGGAAGGTGACAATGCCAAAGCAGCTCTAAATAATAGGTGTTGAACAGAAAATAGCATTAAGACAGGTGGCTGTAATCTTTTGCGGGAGGGCGGGTATAAGCATGGTTTTGGATTGGATAAGGTCACAGTTAAGAGCTACGGCTGTTGACACAACAACTCTGCCATCTTGTAACAGCAGTTACCCATATACAGTACATGACAGTAAAGTGAACATAAGAAATGGGTGGCTGGTGGGAGCAAAAATGCCTCCTGTGGTTGAGCACCTCCTACAAACACCCATACCTCATCAATAACGAAAAAGATGGACACTGATTGGCAAGTGATCAGAAAAAGGAAAAAAATAAAGCACAGCACTGACATATGACAAAATAGCTTAAAACATTTCACCATTTGATATTTTCTTGCAGAGAGTTCAGTGTGAAGACTGATATCACTCTCATGTCTGTACAGTAAATATGAAGTTTGAGCCAGGAGACAGTTAGCTTAGCATAAAGCACAACAATCTGGCCAACATAACTAACCCTACATAATCTTGCTTGTAGGGTGTAGACAAGAGTGGGATCAAAATATTGGCTGGACAAAGCAATTGTCTAGCCAATCTGGCATTTCTCTGGTATTTCTTAGCTAAATTAAATATTTTTCAAGTTAATTAAATTAAGAAATACTGACCATGTTTTCCAGACTCAAAACCCACAACAACCCCTCGAGCTCCATTCACCAGACCTCGAGAAACATCCAGGTTCTTTGTCAGCATGACCTTAAAAGTACAAGCCACACCAAAAATGTCAAAGCATGGCTTCATTCAAACTGAGCACAGTGCTCGACACATGTCAAAAGTGGGAAATATTGCAGAGACATCATAGAATCACACTCTACAGTCATACCTGAGCTCCCACTTTGAGCTGGATCAGCCTGCTGACAGGGCTGTGAGCATCTATAGTCTTTACCAGGGCTGGATCACTGTCAAGTGCCTCAAACACACGCACTGAACCTAAGAGACAGGTAGAGATTCATTTAACATGTGGGTAATAATATTATGAAGGCAGGTTGTTTTATACAAAATGTGACAGAGTATGAAAGTAATGACCATGTTGTTAGTTTGGTATAACCGTTCAAAAAGCAGTCTAAAAAAACAAAACACACTAACTGGGTCAACACTGCTCAGAGTTTCCTGATGCAGTTAGGACTTACAAAATAAAAGTAAAGCAGAACAAGAAATAACAAGAGTCAGAAAACAAATGGCGTCCGGCTGAGACTGAAAACACCCATGACTCAAGGAGCGGATAACAGTTTTCACCTGGTTCCAAGCAAAACTCAGTAACACCTGTTAGAAGCTGAAAAAAAATCTATAAATGGACGGAAGAATTCAGACCTGGCAGCTGCTGGAGTTTGCTCTCGTTTGTGAGCTCCACGTCATCCTTGTGCGTGCAAAGCCTGGTTGCCAGAATACCATCTCTCTCGATGTGGTGGTAGGCGCTTTCCATCAGCTTAGCAGTGACTTCCTCCGTCACCCTGAACGGTGTTAATTAAGACAGAACTTTCTTTCTTTTGAAGAGCCATTTATGCAGCTAAGCACAAGACATCGCCATAGATCCTGAAACAGTATAAAATAAAATAGAACACACAAAAAAAGTCCTGCTGTTGCTATAACAGTTGTAAATCTAAATTTATTTAGATTTATTTATGTACAAATGGACGACACATTATTCTGCACATTTGGTGCGGGTATTAAAATAGGAAAAAATATGAATGAATAGCTATTTAAAAAAAACAAACAAAGCTATTAAAAAACAGTGCCTGTTATTTTACCTGCCCACCCTCACTGCCTGCAGCAGGGAGATGAAGGACTGGTCCGTTTGCCTTCGCACTTCCGTTAGCTCCATGTTGACCTGGATGACCTTACGCCAACTCCTGGCCTAAAGGTTCATAAAGAGGAAAAAGGTCTTTTTCAATAACATACATTAATGCTTTTCAGGAAATAAGCAGAGAGTCTGAACAGATCCCAACATATAGTAACAACATAGCAAACTAGACAATTCCCCTGCGGGAAATTGCGAGAGTGGTGCATTGCGCTTTGTTCGCCCATGTGTGTTATATATCGTGCTATTGTGTGTCTGTGTCTGTGTCTGTCTGTGTGTATTGACTGTGTGTGTCTGTGGCTGCTATTGACTATTGTTTGTGTGTCTGAGTGTGTATTGTGCGTGTCTGTGTGTATCAGAGTGTCTGTGTTTGTCAGTGTGTATCTCAGTGTGTCTGTCTCAGTATTGACTATTGTGTGTGTCTGTGGCTGGCTGTGTGTGTCTGTATTGACTATCTGTGTGTCTGTGTGAAGCCCCTATAGCCCTGCTA
>JBBMJY010000006.1:7931468-7996898 GCA_037833715.1 Toxotes lorentzi
CCCCCCCCCCCCCCCCCCCCCCCCCCCCCCCCCCCCCCCCCCCCCCCCCCCCCCCCCCCCCCCCCCCCCCTACCCTCATACTTTTAAATCTGTGCCGTATGTGAAGTAACCAGTGATAACATGATGTGTATTTAAAAAACTTTATTCCCTTGGAGGATAATACCATACAAAAATAAAGGAAACTTTATATAATAATAATAATAATAACAATGTGACATACTGAATTCAATCACTCGATCACTTTAATAGGAGAAACGTTGAGGTCCTGTAGTATAAATGTTTCACTTGTTTGCCGTACATACATTCTAGATGTAAAACTGATTTTCTGTTTCAATGATGCTGTGTAAAAGCTGATATCATTACCCAGAATTCACCACAAAACTAGAGATCAGCTCACTGGTATGTGAGATGCTGTTGAGAAAAAAATAAAAAATAAAATTAAGTATACCGTGTCCTTTCAATTCATTTCTGATAGGATTCATTTCTGACATTTCTGTTAGGATTTTTAAAAAGTCTCCCTGGGATGAAATGTAAGGAAACAAAATCTCAGCTTTTGGATGTTTTATAAAAATCCCTAAACTAATTTCATAAATGCAAATTGCATCCAATCTGTTCAGCCCAGGTTCAGGAGGCCTTTAATAAATGTGAAAATCAGGACCTTTAAAAAAAAAAAATGTACACACTGTATGTGAGCAGAAGTAACTGTCAATATGAAATTTGAATCTTGGCAATAAATAGATATTTATCTACAATGTATAGAGTTCATAAAAACAGCTCTCATATGAAGCTATAATAAATAAATAATTTATCAGAAATAAATATATTTTACTTTTATACAGTAATACATGAAGATGCATGGCATCCATTTGGCTGAGTTCACCTGAACATAGAAATTATCCGATGTTATGTCCCTGTTTGTGTGTGAAAAAAAAAAAAAAAAGATACTGAGCTTCTGTTAAGAACTGGCTTCACTGTGAGTTTTAGTGAACATCATAGAAGTGTTTTTTAGTTTGAATCTAAATATAAACACAGGGTCGGTCCTTTAACTGCGTCTTTTCTTTTCATCTCTTGAGCTTCAACCTTCAGGTCTCGGCCCATATAAAAAAATCAAAAGAGTTATGTTCACATAAAGAGTCTCTTCGGCGAGTAATAACTGCTCTGCTGTATCCTGCATTAGACACCAGTCACTCAGTTGAATACAATTCAATTTGATGGTGCAACTGTAAATCCACACTGATTCCCTGATGACCTCCTCCAGCTGCACACAGACCTCTTCCTCCTCCACTGGAAATGCACCACAGGAAGCCAAAAAGTGGCCTTCATCACTTCCCCTGCTCTGTGTCTATGACAGCCCCCCCAAGCCCCTGTGGCTGTTTCATACATCCAGGCCTTCCTCATACAACATCCACTCTGAGCCTCTTGGCTCCTCCTCCTTCAGGACAGGTGACGCTCGCTCTCATCACCCTCTCCGTCATTTTATATCTTCAGCCCATACACATGCAGCTGGCGGCAGATAAAGACTGGATGGTCCTCCACGTGGTCTGGGCGTCCATGAAGGAAACCGACTCGTACCGGTCGGGCCGGCAGCAGGGGTGGCTGCTGACCTTGCGCCGAGGCAGCGACCCGTTTTCCAGCAGCGCCTTCAGTGCCAGGTCGTAATTTGTTCTTGAAGACTGGCAGGAGCCCACGCAAAACTTAAAGAGGACAATCTCATCCGAGTCAAACCCCAGGCCCAGGTCCCGAACCCTCATCTCTCTCTTCTCCACACGGCAGTCCCTGCTGCTCTGCTTCGGCCGCCTGTTTTTACCTTTACCCTTTTTATCTCTTTTTCCTGTTTCTTCCTCTTCCTCCTTTTCTTTCCTCTTCCTCTTCTTCTTTTTCTTCTGTGATCCCTTGGGTTGAGGTTCTGTGGGGTCAGAGGAGCGTGGAGAGCGCCCCGCCCAGCGACTACTGGGATCGTCATCCACCTCATCCATTACAAAGGGGTCTGAAATGGAGAGGGAAAAGGAGTGGTAAACAGTGGTAAACAAAGAGAGTTCAAGGGAAAGTCAGTATTTATTAAGAGTAATTACGGATAACAACATTCAAAATCTGCTGCAGAATCTAAGATTTCACTCTACCCTTTAACTTAAAATAACTTGTCAACTTTTAAATCACAAGTAAATATATTTAGATGACTCAGATACAAAGCAGATCTCCAGCCACACGCCCTCTTTCCATTCTAATACTCTGTGTGGTGAAGCAGATGTGCTGTAAATTACTCTTTCATAAGAGCTGCAGTACCATATAGAGCATGCCAAGTAGAGTAAGGGTCACTGTCGTCTTCCTGCTCCTCGTCCTCTACCACCTCTGGTAACGTCACAGGAAGCTCTCGCTCCTCCTGGCCTCCCAGAAGGCCCACAGCGTGGCCTGAGTCTGATGCTGCACCAGCAGTACCAGCTTTCATGTAAGCTCCTTCCGCTAGAGGCAGCAGAGAGAGGAGCACCCCGAGCAGCACCTACAGGACACAGATAACACATGTGAGCCGCCAGGCGGAAATCTGAGGGATTTATTTATTTGACTTTCTTACACATTAAAGCTGGCATAATACACAAATAAATGAGTGAATAAGCCAGGGATTGCTTTTCAAAAAGACAATTGGCATTAGGGTGTGGAAATTAGTTTATAAAGTTAGTCATTCTTAAAGTTGCATTTGATATTTTTTTTTATTATTTTTGGCCACCTGGCAGTCTAAGAAGTTGCAAACATGGCTTTGACACGCTATCGCCTCATAAAGTTGATATGGAGAACCTCCTAACATTTGCCCTTTTACACATCCAGCTGATACAAAGCAACATCAGTATATATTTATATATATATAAATCTTTTTTTTTTCACCTGTGGAATATAAATCCAGCTTTCAATTTTCGTTTAGTTTTGGTCTCAATTCTAAACCAGGTTCACTTGTTAGTTAACAAAACTAAGCTGACAAAGTGATTTACAAATATAAAAACAGATAAAGACAATGAGATAACATTTATAAGAGCACATAACCCACACAGAACCCTTCAAAGGATCTGTCTTAAGCCTATTTCATCAAAAGGGATCTCACTTATTCTTCAGTAATACTTAAGTCAACTAACTCTACTTTCTTTCCGCCCTGGATCAAGTGTTGTCCACTGGCTTATAATGTAGCGGTGAAAGCTTTGGCTTTGGCTAACATGGCTTTATGGAAAGCTCAGTCCTGACCCTTGGAGATGGATTTCATTAACAATTTAAAACTACACATAAGTCATCCCCTGGTTTATAGTTACATGTCCATTGTCCATGAAAAGTGATAAGGCTGGTGGTTGTTTGCAGAGATGGTGATTTCATATAAACTGAAATAAATAAGAGAAGAGTGAGGAAAAGAAAGAGATGGAGAGTAGAAGAAGTATCAGAAGTTAAGAGGGCAAGAAGTTTCACGGTGTTCTTTTCACGGTGCCTGTTTCTGACAAACCTTGGCCTTTGCTGACATTACAGAGGTAATCTCATGTCTATCCTTCCTCCGAACCCTCCATCTGGTCCCACCTGGAGAGAAAGAGCAAAAGAGGGAGAGAGGAATGTAAGAACAAGAACAAGCCTTCACTCTGTCAACTTTTCTCCTCCCAGAACTCCCTTTGAAAAGCGTAACATAAACTAAAGGCACAACATGCGGGCAATATGATGCCTATACATTCACAGTTGTCCAGATACTGTAAAACCCCCCCCCCCCAAAAAAAAACAGCCCCACGGGCCCCTGAGCAAGTCGACGTGTCACATAAATCACGTCTTCAATGCGTGTTTGTTGCTGCTTCAGTAAAAGGCCAGTGTTTGCTGCCAGCTAGTGTGGCTAGTGTCGGCTTGTCAGTTCATACATCCATGCAAACAACCCGAGTTCGGCAACAAAAGGCAGCATCTGCGATATACTTGTCAAAGGCATTCTTCAGGGTTATTCCTGTGGCAGAGGTACAAGCAGGGGGAACGAGGCATAGCGAGAGCACCTCGCGGAGGTCCCAGACAGAGATGCAGGACAGGTGATAAGAAGTGTCACGGATGCAGATGTTTATATATAGTACGTGCTAGGTGGAGGATCGTGCTGGCTGCGGAGCGCCCGTAGCATGAGCTCATCAGGTTCCTTTGTGGCCCCCCAAATATGAAAGTCAGCAGAGGTCAGGCCATCCCGTACTTCAAAAACAGGAGTAGTACTCAGTTCTAGGAACTTTACATGATATTCATCTATCCTGGATCAGTTCTTCAAAAAGCTATTGCTTTTGGAAAAGTGATTCGGATACGTCCTCTGGGTACTATGAACATCTGTGTAGAATTTCATGGGAATTAATTAATCCAGAAGTTGCGATATTTCAGTCGGGACCAAACTGGTGGACCAACAGATGGACCAAAGGATGGACACTGCCATCCACGGAGCTGTGCTCCAAGCAAATACAAAAAATACAAAAGAGTCAGTCTCATACCATTTCTTTGTACTAAACAGACTCTGGAATTCATTTTTGTACAGAACAAGGACTGTGGATTTTCTCCCCCATTTTTTGCATTGCAATATGACCAAGGGGAATGATTACTGTGACCAAAATTGACATGTTGTCAGTGTGGCCCCTTGTCTTTGGTTGTGACCAAAGAACCAACTAAAGAGCGTTTTTGTCCTCCTACTTCAAACGCCAAGATTTTAGAAAATTCTTAAAAAGTGGCATCATTTTGTGTCTGAGAACTCAATAGAAAACCTTCAGATTGCTTGCTTTGTGCAACTATTAGTTAATTAGTTAATGGTTAGTTGTTGGTTGTAAACAGCACTTGAAAAAAAGAATGCCATAGCCAATCAGTCGCTGTTCTGGAGCTTTTTTTTTATATCACAGGATCTTCCTCAGATCCATTTCAGGCTGTTTAAGGACTTCTCATCAACATTTATTAAATGTATAATGATATAAAACAGTAAGGTAAAGTTAAGGTTTCTGGCTGTTCCAGAAACTCAAAAACCTAAAAAGGTAATTTTACTTTTGCTGTTGTTTTGAAGCAGCCTCTTGCAAAGTCTCAGAGAAGTTAAATAAGAGCATATATCCCTCTTGCTTCTTTTAAACCGACACAGCTTCAACTTTATGCTTTGTATTCTCTTGTCTTCTCTGCCCCTTTTCATTCCCTCTTTCACTTTTCTTATTCTTGTAAAGCACTCTGTAATGTCTGTGTTGAGAAATGCAAAGTTAGTCGGGTGAAACAACCTTCTGCCTACAGATACCTCCAACATCTTTGAAACCACATCTGTTATCTCTAAGGGGCTTTGTATAACCTTGGCACTGAACTGCAGCAACGCAGCGCGCCCATAGCAACGTATTCGAGCATTTACTGTTCGTGTGTTCATAAGATCTCACAGATATGTAGTGTACCACGTTTATTTAACAGTCAAAAACAATCTCAGTTGTTCTGTCTGTGCAATGAGATGGAAGACTGGAAAAGAGTTAAGGATCACAGGTCACGATAAGACCTGTTGGTGCATTTGTGCAATACTGCATGTTCCAGCTGCAGTGATCCAGCCGAGGGAAAGCAAAGTTACAGACACCGAGGGGTGGGAGAAGGAACAAGAGGACGAGAAGAGAAAAACTGAGCATAATTCAGACAGACAGACAGACAGAGTAAATGCCACTGCAGCAACCTAAAACCAAACTGTGCTCTCCATCTCCCTCTGTCTCAGAGCTGATTTAAAACCTAACAGCAGTGCGAGGTAGGACAGAGGGCTACAGATCCTCACTGGCTCTCAGGAGAGGTGCCATTCTAAGTCACTAATGCT
Organism: Toxotes lorentzi; assembly: GCA_037833715.1. Classification (NCBI taxonomy): domain Eukaryota; kingdom Metazoa; phylum Chordata; class Actinopteri; family Toxotidae; genus Toxotes; species Toxotes lorentzi. Next base: position 7,937,266 of record JBBMJY010000006.1, read on the forward strand.
ACAGCTGGGAGTATTTAGCCCCTTTTAGATCAGCGAGCTGGGAGTCTACATGAGCCTGTCTGCTGGTTCATTTCACCCCGGCACTCTGGAGCTGTTTACACCCCGACGCCTCCAGCCTTTTCAGGGAATGAGGTGGGTGGGGGAGTCGAGGGGTGGAGAGAGGATTAAAAGAAGGAGCGGGACACTGGTCCTGAAGAGCTCCAGACTGACATAAGCCTACTGATGGTGTGTGTATGTACAGTTTCAGATCCAATACTGCATGTGTGCACTTCATGTGTGTGTTTAGAAAGGAAAGCATGTGCTTCTTCCTTGTTTGGCTGATTAAAGCCTTTGGTTTGTCCATCAGGCTGCATGTCTGCAGCAGGGAGAGCGGAGTTCTTGTCACCTTCCATTTACATTGTTGGTCCTCTGCACTCCAGTTGTTGTTCACAGTTAGTTAAGTGGGTAAGCCCTCCTGAAGCAAGTACAACCCATAAAGCCAGAGCCGGCTACTATTTCCAGAGCTTATGCTGCCGTTGTGAATTGCTTTTCCAAATACTGTTTAAGTGCTTGGAGAGGATGGATGTGGATTTTATTTGGTGGATTTTTATGAGTGGTAAAAGAACAGAGGTTGCCATAACAAAAGTAAGTAGTTTACTGAATATGATGTGTACTGAGTGGGTGTATTTATTAGCATTCATCAGCATTTGAACTTTCATCTTACAATTAATATCTAATATTAACCTTATGACTACACAAGGTCAAACAACAAAACTGCAAATTCTTTTGACATCTTAACACATTGAAATGATTATCTCTTAGAAATGTGATTTCTCTTGGGGGAAACAACATGTTAACAACATGTTAATGTAGGCTTAACCTACCACAGAAAACAGTGGTAAAAACCAAAGTGCCCCTGGTTAGCTGGTGGCTAGCTGGTGAGTTAGCCTTAGCTAAAACTAAGTTACCCTGTTTCCTGTAATTGAAAAATAAATTTTGATGCTCCAACATTTTAGTTTTTGAGCTTTTCCTGCCACGTGAATAAGGCAGTGGCTAAATCTAGTCATAATGGAGCAAAAAGAAAAACCAAATAAACTAGGCCTGTTAAAAGCCAAGTAGCCGAGCTTAGCAGAGCTGTCGTCTACAGCCTCTGACTCCAGTGGAATTCACAGGATTTGATGCGATTGAACTCCCTTCAAATCACATATTTAAAGCATTTCAGTGGTTAATAATCAGACTTAAAGACATAAAATTAAGGTTTTTCAATTTATATATCTGTCAAACATTTGACTAAGAGCCTTCAAACTTCACTCTCAAACCCTTTTTTTTTCTTAATGCCAGTGTAGTTAAAGCCCTGTGGCTTTCTGAGGTCATATAAATAATCTATAATTCCTTCTTTATCACTTTCAAAGCTGTAATTAAGGCTATTATATTTGTTATTTCCAACAGAGACAGGAAAGCAAAGGAAGCAGAGCAACATTAACATAAATGTGTTTCTGATTAGTGATCTATGTGCCTACTGTATACTATTACACTCTTGGACCTGAGCTTTGCCACAGAGCCTCCATAAACCTCTCACCATGTAAAAAAAAAGAAAGCTCCGAGCTCCCCCGTTGTTACGCCTCCCTCGAAAAGCCAAATGTCTCTGATAATGACCTCCTATTAAAGACACACACTGTTCTTTGCTGCAAGCGCGTGCACGTAGGCGAAATGTTCTGACCTCCAGCTTTAACCTGTCACTAACGCGGAGCCTGATTGCAGGAGCGAGAAGGAAAACAAGAGTACAGTAAATCACCGCTGGCTCAATAAAAGACACCTGCAGTGTAAGAGGAGATGCAGGAGAGAGAGGGAGAACACCAGGAGAGCCGTCTGATCACTACCAGACACTGAGAAATCGGCGGAGGTCCCACAAAACGAAGCATGGTGATATCTGCTGTACATGCTTGTGCCCCAAAGCTCTATACATTCAGAGCAGTGTGAAAACTGGTTTTGAAACTTTGCTTTAATCTTGCATGTGACGTTCTGTTGACAGAGTCTAATATCTTTTCAGTATGTCACACAGGGTGTAACAACAAGTCCTGATAGAAAGTTTTTTACCTCATTTGAGTCAGAAGTCCAGGAAAAGGCCTCTGGAACAAATTTGTGATTTAGAGCTGTGTAAATAAATGTAATTTAACTTCTTTTTAGACATTTATATGATGCCAAGGAATCATGTTTTACTGCCCCTTCTCTTTAACCTCCTCTCCTCCTCCTGTTTCTCATTTCCATCATGCTTCATTTAATGTTTCATACACATGAAATGTCTTTTTCCCTAAAAGAGCTATCTTCACCTTACCGACTAAACCAATTTCACTCTTCAGCAGTCAACGGCAGCATGTCTTAACTATGCAAGGAAGCCACAAAGTCAGAGAGGAAAATGCTAGAGGAAGAGCGATAGAGGGAACGAGATTTAAAAAAAAAAAATCACATGATAAGAGTAAGGAGAATTAAAAATAGAATGAGTTACTGTCCAGGGGAACGACAAATGAGAAAAAGATAATTGAACCACTGAATGGGAGAAGTCTTAAAGGAGAGACAAGGTGAATACAGGGAAGAGAGGGAATGACAAAATGAGAGTGCAGAAAGAGAGCACAGACTGAAGCCCAGTCAGTCTGTAATCCCATAATCCCTGGCAGGCAGGCAGGATGTAATTGCTCGTTATTGCCAGTTTCCACTCTGAGGCCTGTCACTGCTGGAAAACCACAGAGCGCCGTCAAATGAGAAACAGATAGCAGGTCCCATGCCTCGGTTCAGATAGGTCGGTAGGCCCCCTATGTAACCCCCCCCCCGAAACACACACACATATGCGCATGCACACTGGCGCGCACACACGGTCATTCTTTCTTTCTTCTCTCATAATCCTTTCTCTGCCACAAAAACACACACCAGTATACACCCTATCTTTGTCATTTTCACACACTGTCTAGTGCACACACACAGGGGAGCCAGGGTAATCAGAGGTGTGGACACTACAGAGCCTGGAGGAGGATGGTGAAGTGAGGAAGTGAATTTATATGACCTCACTGCTCCTCTGAGTTTCTCCCACCCGGAGGTTTTATTAAGTGACTGACAACAGCTGAGCCTGTAGGTGTCTGAGATTCTTCAGGCCTCTAACAGACAGTAAAGCATGAGAAGGAAACTCTGGTGGGCTGAGAGGAATAATGTGTGAGGAGCAGGTTGTCTGACTGTGAACAACAAGAGCTGGGCCACCAGCAGACACAGGTGCTGTTCACTAACTTTCAGTTAGTGCTGAAACAAATAGTTGATTGTTTGACCACTCGATGGACAGAAAATTGATAGTCAACAGGTCTGATAATCATATGTGTAAGATTTTCAATTAATCAAGGATTTTTAATATAGAAGTCACGAATAATGAGTTATTAATGATTTGAATGACTGTATTCAACTAGTACTAATATCTAAATCTGCTCTAATAAGAATTATCGTCTGACCCTGCAGTTCCGCTTAGGTCGACGGAGCATTTTAGCATCTTTTAGCTCGTTGTTTTGGTTTCACTGCCACTTTTAAGTTTTGGTTCACTCTCACCATTCTTATCAGCCTCGTTGTCGCAGCAGCAGGCAGCCGTTTTCAGGATAAGCCAATAAACAAACTGTACACTACTTGCTCAGCAAAGTTATCTGACAAACTAACACAGTGGAGCATTTAGCAGCTAAAGAGACAATTATTTCCTTCCAAAAACTGAGCCAAAAGGAAAGTGAATAATGGCCTTGCATTCATCAGGTGTACGGAAACATGACTCCAAATGCTGACGTTACTTACCTACTGGTTGTATATAAAGGCAACTGTTGCTTAACATGTTCTCCATTCAACTTCATAACATGATAATCTGTCAATGATGCGCTTACAGCACATCAGTAAAACAAAAACTAAATTATTAATTCAGCTTTCAATATTATGGTAATTGTTCTGCTGATTATCAGCTTGTGCAGGGTTAGCTATAATGGAAAACAGTACCTCTTTCAAGCTTTGCCTGTAGGGTTAGACAGTACAACCTGGACCTCATTAGAAGAACCTATTAGAAGGAAAACTTATTGGTTTCTTGATGACAAACCTGAGTGATTAGTGATTTACCTCAATGACCCTGCAGCCTTCTCCCCACACCAAAGAGAAGAGCTACAGAGAAACGTGTCTAATGGTTCTTCAGTAGGATAAATGAAGCACTCTTAGCGGAGAACAATGCGTTTGAAGAGTAACAGTTCTGGATTAACGCCGTCACACGTGCAGGTTCAAGTTGCCAAAGGTGCTGCAGAAAGTTACTGCAGGTCATCAAAGTGCTGGGATCAGCAGGTCACAACAAGCACCATAAAATGCATGCTTCCACGGGATGTTAAAGTGTCATCCATGACCAGCACATTAACCCTGAGCTGCAGCCCTGATGGCATTATTACAACAGGCAGAGAAAAAGAAAGAGCTGATCTCGTCATATTAACCACCAGAGCCGCCTGACTCCATGAAAGAAAACATATTCTCACGCTGAAAAAAAAATTAACAGAGATATTATGGAGTCAAGAGCATAAATGACTGCTTCTAACCATGTCATGTAAACAGGAATAAGTGGTATCATCTCAGCCCTGAAATTGTTGTATGCTGACTTACCTGCTCACACGAGACACGATGAGGTTTGTGGCAAACAGCTTTCAAATATGCAAATCAGAGCCTCCCCTTCCTGTGTCTGTTCTTCTACATGCCTTACTGCTTGTTTGGTTAATTTGGATTACTGTAGCTTCTATTGTTGGTAGACACACTGTCAACTTGCGCCAAGATCTGACTTCCATCTCAACAAGTCGCTGTTTCCATCAATCTGTCAATAAGATTTCATCATGAGAAATGAAAATGTGTTCTATGTTCATTGTCCCGACAGTGCATTAGAGCCACCAGGTGAACTCATTTATACATTTGTGATGCTTAGATTGGCTGGTTTTCTTACACCTGTAGGCAGGAAACCTTCTGTAAAGTCTAATGTTGAATGAAACAAACCACCTAAGTGGATTATTTGCCAACATCTCTTGATTCATAAGGAAAAATGAGAGATGGCTATGTAGTATTGCAGCGTAAAATACAGTTAAAGAATAACCTAGGTTTATTTTGGAATTTAAGCCAAATTTGTAGTGGTTATGAAAACATACTCACTGAGGTAATTGAGGGACACAGCAACATTGCTAAAAAATAGGTCCCATGGGGCAAGAAACACAAGCCACCACAAAGGTTTTTAGCAAACCAACAGTTATTTAATCCATCTCATTTGGAAGTAAAACCAAACACTGAGAGCACCTGAAATGTTTATAATTTATTATTGCACAGGAAAAATGTGTGTACAAAAACCTACAGCAAGTCAGTCTGTAAACTTTGATGGATGCTTAATGAATAGTCCCGCCTCTATTGTTTGCCTGAATTTCCTTCTTTAAAGCTGTACTGATCAATAATTTTTATGTTCACCATGGATGAAATGACTGTGCAGTGTAGAAGCATTTAGCAGCTAAAGACACAGACATTTCCTTCGGGAGCTGGTGGAGACAAAAAACAGAGCTAAAACGAGAGTGAATATTGGACTTCAATTTTTTTATTCGGACACAAACATGACTGAATGAACGCTAATGTTGGGTAGGCAAATGTTCCCTAACACATTTGCCACAGCAGCTATGTCGTTTTCAGTTTGTTCTGTTGCCCCCAAGTGGCCAAACAAAAAAATCTATTAATGCAGCTTTGAAAACTGTATTATTGTATGACTGCTTATGTTTGCTGCTTTGCTGGACTTCTTATTTTTAGCAATGTTGCCATGTTCCAAGACCCCAGAAATTAAACTGATTGATGAATATAGTGTTATTATTTGCAGCAGGAATAATGGCCAGTAAGAAAAAATTATAATAAACCACAATTATCCTTCAATACACCGCCAAAAAAAAAAAAAAACTGCATCAGCCTTTGAAACTGCAAAGGAAGGAGAAAGAAGGGTTTCTAGCACAGTAAGGAAGTGCGGTGAACTTGCTATAGGATTTTCCACATCAGCAGTAACTTCCATGAAGTACAACAGCCTCTGTGAGATTAAGTGTGCAGGGTCACTGGAAAGTTTAGCTAATGTGCAGTTAGCACTAATCACCCACAAAGAAACCCACAATGCAACAGACTCATAGATGTCTTGTGACCCGATCAGGTAAATTAGTTGGGACATCATCTTCCGCTGCTCTGGGCCTGTTTTTTTTCCCATGAGCGCTGAGATAAAGACAGCCTCCTGATGCGACACATCTGTGTCCTCACCTTCTCGTTCTCCTTCACTTTGTTTCTCACTAAGGCAACTTCCCAGTGTCCCTGACCCTAATAACCCAAATTCCTGCCTGATTAAGTTGGTTTTAAAAGGAAGCCACACAGAGAGCGGTTGGGTGAGCCTCACCTTAAATGGGAACACATTTTAGCTGTGTTGGAGAGATGATCAGAGGGTAGGATTTCACTTTCCGGTGTTTGTGAGGATGGCGGCTCTTAAAAGGCCGCCAAAAGGACAGAGGGAAAGAATGGAGAAGGAGGAAGAGGAATAGATAACACACACATTCAACACATAACATCTCACAGTTTCTCTCTTTCTTTCTCTTCCTGCCCATTTTCTCAAACATACTATGTGTCACTGACATTTCCACCAAAAAAATTGGCTTTCACACACATATGCACCCAGGACCCCTCACCTTTTATACAGATCCACACACACACTCTCTGAAATCCCCTCTCCCACCACCCTACCCCACCCTCATGACCTTTTCTTGATCCCATCTCATGTTGTTATTTCTCCAAATTAAGCCCACACTGAGCCTGAGAGCAACAGGCTCAGTGAAAAGTGAAAAGTGGCCATCGGTGACACACACACACACACACACACACTGGCCATTAATAGTGTGTCTTGTGTCTGGGTGAACCAGCGCTCTCCAAAGTGTTTCCGTGTCGCCCGCTCGCGCCCCAGACAGGCTGGGTTTAATGACCTGGCCTGATAGTTCAAAGCAGCCCTCAGACGCTATGATTAATGAATGTGACCCGCTAATTTCAGAAGAATACAGCTTATTGTATCAAAAAACTCTCTCACAGACACAAACACTGCTGGGCTAGTTAACATTCTTCTGCATTTCGAGAAAAAGTTGTTTTAAGGAGGGAGATTTCACGATAAGGACAGGAGTTAGCTTTATTTTTCATCAGCGGCTCCAAAAGTATTAACTGCTGCTTTGTTCTAAATAATTTAAGCTGTTTGAACTTGAAGAAGCCAAAGTGCTCAACAACAACAAAACAATCCAAGATCAGAGAAAGAAATAATTCCCCCAGCGTACTTACACAAGATTGTCCACCGCTATAAAAGCAAGGACCCAGAAAACAGAAGTTGCATGGGAAGCATTGAAGGAATACATCTAACAAATTGAAATTCCTTTTTGTCAGATCATGCCTCCTTCAATTTGCCCTGAAGGAATCACTGTGGTTCGCTGCGTACTTTAAGCACTTCCAGATTGAAGTTGCCCTGTGGCACTTCAGGTTGCATAATCAATCTCTCTCACTGCACTCTCTCCATTAGTGCCGGGGACAAAACAACCAGAGTAACGTTACACACTGAGGCTGAGAGTCGGCTGAAGACAGGTCTCCCTGCGCAGAGCACACATCCATCACTGTGCCCTGGTATGATGGTTGAATATTTCAGAGCATCAATACTTCTATGGAAGGAGCAAAAAAGCTGAAGCTGTTGTTTGTAGAACTGAAGCCTGTCACTGTGTTTGATGACGCTTCTTCTGCCTCTCATAGTTTTGTGCCTCCTAAGCAGTCAGCACACTTCACCTTTTGGTATTGTATTGTTTTTAATTGTTCTCTAGTGAATTCTTTTTACAGAACAATTAAAATTATATAACAAATCTTAGGGCTTTATCTGATTTGATAAGTGAAAATCCCATAATACACATACTTAATGAACACGTCCAGATTCAAGTTGAGTCAACAAATCACCCAGTCTGTGCATTTTGTGCTAGCTTGCTTTTTTTTTTTTTTTTTTTAAAAAAAGACTGGTGTAGAACAAAGAAAACAAATCATTTACAACATCTAAAGAGCCTTAATGTCTTTGTAAGTACTATCACACATGACAGTATTAAGCTGTAAATTTTCAGTAAAGCTCTATATTTTTCAAAACATGGCTGAAATTGTTTTTTTTTTAACTCTCTAGCTAGCTAGCTCTGAATACTAAGGGTGTGGATAAAATGGATGAAAATTAGCTAAGTCTAACGTCTTTTGTTCTTCAACCCTGATATATTTTTTCTTCTTGTTTTCTATTTTTCTTTTGCATGAAATGTTTCCATGTCAAAGAACTATTATTATAATTTACATGGCTGATGTTTCTGCATTCTTGGCTATATTGAGGCTAAATGCCATTCTGATTACTTAAGTAACAAATATTAATACAAGACTAAGAAGTCTAATCATGAAAATCAGGAAGTTTAACCATTACTGTGATTTTTTTTTTTTTAAATCAAGTCTGGAAAAAAAGACCTTTATTTGGTCTTAAACATTGGCTGTCAGGTGAAACAGACCGTTCTATTTTACTTCACAAGTCTAATCCTATAGGATTACATTTTCTGAAAATGAGGGGTTTTATCCTCAATATGTCTAAATGAAACACATAAAATCTAGATTTGAAATATCAGGCTCTGCCTCTGAAAGCATAGTAAGTAATGAAGACCACTGGGAGAGGGAGACAAACTGTGTCAGAACCTATTTGCAGCCACAGTGGCTCCAGATACATTTCTGAGGATGCTTCTATATAAATGAGTGGTAATGATGCTAAATTATTTTGTCATTTTAATTACGAGTGTTTAATTGGCTTTCTGTGAGCTTGAGGAGCAAAACAGAACAGCATCAGAGCAAGAAAGAGTTAAACCCATAACACCAACAAACGGCACGCTAGCTCTTGTAAAGCCACATGCCAGTTAAAACAAACCAGACCACACATCAGGAGGCTGCTGGTAAAAAGAACGCGCTGGCCCTTAGTACCTGACCCTCGGTGGAGCTGCTGACTTTGTGACCTTTGACTACAGGAAGTGAAAGCCGTGGCAGCATAACGGGGGAGTGTGAGATGCCTGAAACAGAGGTGATACTCTCATGTTCGGCCTAAGAACAGACCTGAGATTTTAAAAGACATGAGCAAAGAAAAACAAGGTTGTTTCACGACATGTTTTCTCACATTTTACAGGCATTTTATTGGCGGACATCTGCTGGGGATGTGTGACATGTCTCATGTGACGCCAGAGCTCTCGCACACACCGAGATTCATCGAGTGCACCAGCTTTGAAAAGCAGGGAGGAGACAAGAGAAAAAGGAAAAAAGATAAAAACACCAAAGCCAGATCCAACTCTGAACATCTGAGGCCTGCCGCCCTCCAACTGAGCCTCGTCTGCGTGCATGAGTGACACTGTATGTACATGAACGTGTGAGTCAGTGGGTCACTGAGTCAGTGAGTAAGTATGAAAGTTCATCTACGAATGTGTGAGTCAGTGGCACATCATGTAGTTTCTTCTACATCACTGAATGGACAAATCCTAACAGACAGCACAGTTCGGGACAGAAAGTACAGCAAAGTGAAACTGTGAGTGTGATGAGGAAAAAATACTGATGAAAAAGATCCCGAAACAGCATCCGTGTCACCAGCTCATGAGGCCCGAAGCGATCGACACAGTTTCATCTGAGAATGAAAAGAAGCGTGCTTGACTTCCAGCACGTCAAAACACCTGAAGCTTAAAAGACTTCATCTGCCCCTGATCCCCTCAGAAGCAGTGGAGAGGAGGGAAATGGATGCAGCTGTGTGTGTGTGTGTGTGTAAGACCAGCACTTTGATATTTAGATTTGCAGCCCACCACAGAGGAGGGTCGCACTGGAAGACTTCCTGACCGCCACGGTTTCCTCCTCAGCCATAGGAACACACATTTTGATTTATATTTTTCCACCATTCAGAATCACCTTCTCACACCTTGTTAAGCGCTTCGAAACCATAAATCATAAAACTTCACTTCACAAAACACAGAGAACAAACACCAACACCATCCTCCTCCTGGATTACATTTCACAAACACTGCCAATAAACACTAAATTAAATCCAACACTGGATCCAGGTCAGAGTGACCTCGAGAGTCAGAGGAGTCCTAAACAGCTGACAGGTGCGTGCAGGGAGGTTTGGAGCTTAGCAAAAAGCCACTGAAGTGAAAAGAAATCAAACATCAAACATTGTTGTTACAGCAAACGCGGAGACAAGAGCGCGGGTTTGCTTTCACAGCAACATTACGCACAGATATATCCAACAAAATTCTTCTAAAAGGCAACGACAACTGTTAGAAAACTTTGCAGAATATGAACGGCTCAGCCTTACCAGCTGTACTGAGCGCAATCTTCTGCTCCAAGTGCGCACCGGTGAGGACAGGAGAGCCGCTTCTTCCACGCTGCGTCCGATTCATGTTTTTGGCAATCCATACGCCGCGACGTGTCATGTTTTACACCTCACTGTCACGGTGACACTCGTGAGTGTTCAGAGCAAGCTGACTCCTCTGAGGCTGAAGCAAACATGAAGAATCCATCTAAGAGCGGCTCTGCTTCAACGCGAGAGGCGCCTCCTTCTCTGTTTTTTTTTTTTTTTTTTTCCTTTTCTTACGCGGTCAAAATCCCTTTTCTCTGGCCGGTGTCCTGCCTGTCACTGCTCCTCACAGAGTCTCAGCACCCTGGAAAAGAACAGAGGGGGGTGGATAGTGAGTAAAGACTGTTAGCCTGTGAGCCAAAGTCATATCATCCTAAACTTTTATAATGGGTCTCAGAGATAGATTTGAAAGTTTGAGTGAAAGATGGATCACTGGATGTGATCATTTATCTTTTTTTTTCTTTTTTCCCCTCAGATTTCCTGAAACAAATGTTTTTTATTTTTTATTTTTTTTATTTTATAAAAGCAGCTGCTCATTTTCTGACTCAGTCACATCCTGAAAAAGGCTTGAAAGAAGTCAAACTATTCTGGAAATAAAGTGAAGTTACCTAAGACGTATTTTTAAGTTGCTAAAAGAAAAGTGTATTTTAAGACAAAATACAAGGCCGCATGACATGTTAAAGCTGGACATTTTGAAGACGGCAGAGCTATCCAGGTCAGGGAAAATAAACTTTACAGCTGACTGGTGCGCGCAGTGTAAAGCCTATATAAAATATAATTAGGTAGGAGTTTGTTTGGGGCGACATAAACAATCCAACAAGGAATGAGAGAGAAAGAGAGAGTGAGAGAGAGAGAAAGAGAGAGTGAGAGAGAGAGAAAGAGAGAGTGAGAGAAAGAGAGAGTGAGTGAGTGAGAGAGAGAGAAACTGGCAAACAGTCTGAAGTGTAAAGAAATTCGCTTTTCTTCAATTTGCTACTCGCGCTGACTCACGTCCAACCATAGTTTAATGAATTGAAGCCAGTTTTTCAGGCATACCTTCCCTCTGCTTACCTTCAGTAACCTGTTCAGTCTTGTCTCCAAACAGCTTGTACAGTTAATGAGTAAATAACACCGCGGGAAATTTCTCACAACGTGTTCTGCGTCTCTTTAAAGCGAAGTCAAGGTCGATACGGAATCGAAACGTCCGAGGAGAGACTCCGCGCGGTCACCTGAATCTGTGACACCTCGTTCTCTTCTTCTTTTTACGCGTCAGTGGATCTGAACGCGAAGTTCAGCGGGGAAAAAAAGCTCTAATATCTTACTTTAACATTACAAGTCCGTGCGTCACGCCTTTACGCAGCCACAGTCCGCGTCTCCAAGTAAGCGCTTTTCTTGTTTTTTTTTTTTTTTTTTTTTTTTTTTTTAAAGACTCTCTTACTTGTGGACTCAGGTATCCAGGCTATGAGAGACTGCGCCGCTCCGGTGTCTTCTCAGGAGTCTACTACACAGCTACTAAACAATGTCTACAATGCCCCGCAGGACTGGAGGCTATGCGTAAAAACAGCGCGCCGCTCCGCCTGTCAGAGACTTTGTGAAACCGGAGGACGGTGGCCGCTGTACAAAGTGCTGTGATTTTTCTTCCCCATCCACGTAGCTCAGATGTCTTTTTGTTCCTGCGCCGGGTGTAGTGAGGGAGGGAGGGGGAGTGACTGTCACAGAGGACGGTCATGGAGCGTTTCTGGAAAAGCGTTCAAGGGGGAGACATCAGTCATTGAATGACATCTGTCATTCTGTCATTCTGTCATCTCCCAGACCCGTGAATGTCCGGAGTTTCACTATATTCCACTTGCACATACAGACAGTGCAAGCATGGATAAACACACATGCACGGACGGATTGTGAGACAGGATTTATGTTTTTTTTTTTTTTAACATTTGCTTGTGTCTGTGGTTGTTTTGCGTCTCACTGTGGATATTTTGCGTCTTTCTGTAGTCATTTTGTGGGCCTTTGCAGTCGTTTTGCATCTCTTCGTGGTCATTTGGTCTCTCCTTGGAGTCTTTGTAGTCATTCTGCTGGTCATATTGTGTGTTTGTAGTTGTTCCCAGTCTCTTTGTGGTCTTTTTTGCATCCCTTTATTGACTTCCCAACAAGAAATGTCGTCTGTCACTTGAAACAGAGGCTCTGGTCCAGGGCCTCTTGACCTCCTGTGTCTCTGGGCCTGTGCCCACTAGGCCAGTTAAGTAATCCTTCCATGCTCACATACATGACTGAATGTGCAAACCTGTAGGTCTTCACTCTGTACACACACTCATGCATGTTTGCCAGTGTGCTTCATGTGTTTGCTCGGTCAGTCCTGTCCCGGCCTCCTCAGCAGACGAAGTCACCTGCTGTCACAAGTCTGCAGGATGGACACATACCCCAACTCACTGCACCACAAAACACAGGAGCTACCGGTGGAGCTCCTGGATCTTCTCCACCCTCCAACTTGCAGGTTTGTCCCGTTCTGTTCTGCCACCCTGCTCCACCCACCCACCCACCCTCCGCCATACGGAAAGGCCCTCCAGCTGAGGCACTCCCTGCATGGCAAACACTGAGGCCTGCTGAGCACAAAGGCTGGGTAAACAGCTCCGTAGCTTTCTTCTCTGGACCCACTCTCTGCGCTGAGGCAGAGACAAATGCAGGGAGGATCCTGGTCTCTGCCACGATGCTATTTATAGCGGCGACCAACAAGGCAACAATGCACACAGCTGAGGTGCATGACATGCAGGAATGTACCGTCAGATAAAAAGGATGAGCACAATAACAACAGGAGGGAAGAGAGATCTGCTGCGGTCATAAAAATCTAATATTTTTGACCAAGATGAGTTAAAGGCAGCAAAATGGGCTTTCCAAAACTTTCTCTTCCTAATATTACCCAAAACACAGGCGGATTTTACTCCTTGAAACAAACACTTGAAACATTAGCACACACATCAAAGTGATTCCGTGGCCAAATAATGCCAGCGCTCCGCTTAAAAAGATGAGCTAATAACCTCCAGAGTGAAAAATGTCCTCAATAAAATGAATCACTGTGTAAACTGTAAGTCAACAGGCGGGTGGCAGAGTTTTAGCAGAGGGCACCACAAATTTAAGAAGTGTGTGTGCTTTTCAGAAGTGTGTCTACACCATCCATCACAGTGAGCGATGGCGATGAACTTGTTTGGCTTTGTGAGAGGGATTTGCAGCATGACACTGTTTGTACACCCACAGTTAAACCCCGTGCAATCACAACACACACACTCACACACACACACACACGCACAGGTTTCTTCTTGGGCAAGTCACAAGAACATGATGGCTGTTGTGAAATTTTTCATTTCCCTGCAAGAATATAAAGCTGAATTTATATTAGATTTTTGTTTTTTAATCATTTGCTTGTGTCTGGTGAGAGTCATGTCTCTGTTCTCCAAAAAGTACTACTGTCCCTGTGGGATGTGTACAGTGGTTTACATGGATACAGGATACTGTCCGGGCCTTTGTAGCTGTCATGGGTCCATCCAAGTGGAGAACCGGATGGGGAAAAGGGTGGGTGGTTTGGATTTTGGGTGGTGATACTGAAGGGAGACAGAAAAGAATAAAGAAGAGTGACTGTTCCAGATGTGAAGGACAGTTAAAGGGTTTTTTTTTTTTTATTCCGTCCAAAGTTTCTCTGGTTTCTTCTGGAGGCACAGGTCTCTGCCCTCACCGCTTGTCCTTCCTCTCTGTCTCTTTTGTGCTCTCTCCATCTGAAGGTGACTTTCTTTTCTTGGGTCTCTTCCAACTTTTAAGTTTGTTTTCACTTTTTCAAGTGGGAACTCCCCTCATCCAGCACACTGTCCGAAGCCCTCAGGGCCAAATGTGTGGGACAAAGTCAGACTGTAGCTGGAAGAGCAAAACAGTCAACTCCATAACAACGTGTTTCCACATTAAGCCAACAACTGCGTATAGCACAAATAAATCTGCAGTCTCTACACTTCATCAGAGCATTTCGACGCTGCATTCCTGCAGGCGTCCTCCGGGTTTGTTGTATCGCTGTTCATCTAAACAAATCATAAAGCAAAGTGTCGGCATATGGCTTGATTAGAGGCGTTATTATGTGGATGGATGACCAGAGTACACAACATGGGAGCTGCAGAAGTAGTAGCAGTGGTGAAACTTCAGAGCGTCTCTCTGGCTTCAGTCTCATCTCAGGGAAGTGTAGCTGAAATGATAAGAAGAAGCAGATCCTGTGGTGATGTTATTTTGTCGACAGAAGTTTGGTTCGCTCAGGCAAAACAAGGATATTTTTTCTGACATTTTATAGATGAAACAATTCATCAGATTTAGTGTTTAATCAACAGAATATAGGACAGATGAATTAAAAATAAAAATGACAGTTGTAGGCACCAAAATTCTTTTGTTACCTGGCTAAAAAATACAGGCGATGTGGGCACGAATTAACAAAACAGGGACTTGAACTATGATGTGTAGGTGCAAAATTTTTTATGTTTTCTGTGTTGCTGAAAAATGTAATTTTTCTGCCTCCTCCAATTCAATATCTCTAAACTGTTTGGTGTTCTTCTGAAACTATCTTTGTTGATATTCACTAATGATCCAGAAGCGATCACTGCTGCCGGGCTGATGGCAAGAAGAAACACTCAGTTGCCTGTGGTGATACAGGTGTGGGACAGCCCTGTAGGTGTGTCCCATCCACAGACAAAGGTAGACTGACAGAATGTGGGACACAGTGCGTAGAAGGGAATGTTGTTTTCCCTCATCTCAGCTGACCCGGCATTAAGTAAACATAGAAAAAAATGGGTGTCTGAAAGGGTGTTTTCTCTCCCCATTCCAACTCTTTTTACGAGGAGTTTGAATTTCAGGCCCGAAGGTCGTGGCCTTTCCGTTCCAACCCTACTGAGAGAAGGTGGGGCGGGGAACCTGTCGCAGAGAATAAAAGGCCTGCGACTGAAGCGGTGCAGGCATGCTCATACCTCTGTCTGTCGCACAAACAGGAACGACCGCCTCCAGCCGGCCAGCTGCCTGGGGGTGGGGGTGTCCCTAGTGGCAAATATCCTCCTGCTGAGGGGAGTGAGTGTTCGACCCCACCCTGCGGAGGTCAGGAAATCTGTTCAGTCAGAGTAGCCATAGCTCAGTGGTTTTGATTGACCGGTGAGGCTTGACTGAGGGGGGGGCGAAAAGTTTCTGGCACCCCATTAACAGCAGGATGGGACGGCCCTGTGGTGCTTTAAGGGCCCCCAGCGTCTTGTCCTTTTTCACCTCACACCGGCGCTGACTTACAGCAGCCCACAGCTGGACGGCCTGCTCTCTCTTCGTTCTCAGCAACACTGTGTTTAGTGTATGTGTGTGCAGCAGGTTTTGAATGGGTCCCTCAAGGCTACAGCAATGAAACAAGATCCACCTCAGAGTTGAGCAGGTGAAGAGAAAGAAATACACGGCACAGAGATGGGAACAGAGAGCAGAACTGAAAGAATGAGGGATGGAGACAAGAGGAGTGGGTGAGGGGAGAAAAGTGAGAGTCAGAGAAGGACACCGAGTGGGACAGACATAAACACACAAGAGAAAAAGGAGAGTACATTAGGGAGGAAGTCCGGTGGATGGAGGATTGAAAAATGATTTCCTCTGGCTCTGCAGGTAGGAGATACAGAGTACAGAGCAGCAGAGGAAATCCCCTTCTCCACGCTCCTCCGCTCAATCCCTCCTTCATCTTTACTGTGAGCTTCCTGCAGTTTGTAACCTCTGAAAGTGACACACAGACTGTAGAATACCTGATGTATGCTTCATAACTGCAACAAGCCCCCTCCACTATACGCTCACTGGACTGGGGCACTGAAGGGCACACTGTGTTCTGAGATAATCTGGGCCTTCAGGGGTCTTCAGGCCACCCACCGTCAACATTTTGACAAAAGCAAGGAGGAAAAGTGACACCTGTAAATTGAGATGAAACAGAAAGTAGACTAAATACATCAAAAAATATTTACTATATATACTGAAAATTCACAGAGTACAGAAATATATTTATACAAGACAAATAACCAAAAAAAAAAAAGTCACTGTTAGGCTGTGGAAAAAAAAAAAAAATCCAGTTGCTCCACAGAATCAAAAGATGCAAACATGCACAGGCAAATATGCATTACAAACTTATTTATTGAGTTGCAGAAAGCCATTTATGAATACAAAAACAAACTGTAATACTTTCGATCACTTTGACTTCCCACTGATGATGGAATGTTTAAAAAAAACAAAACCAAAAAAAAAAACGAGATATATAAATATGAGCTAATACATTCCGCTTTGTAATGAAAAGGTCATTAGAAGAGACAATTTGGGTCCAATCAATTTGAACTCCTCCAGCATTCGTAAAGATTCAGAACCTACTGTAAGAAAAAAATCAAAAGAGAAAGGGTTCATTTCAACCAAGCATCTGCTTAGTCTCAAAGCTCTATAGACCGTACTGGTGGCTTGGTGTGTTTTAGCCCGCTGAGCACATATTGCACATAGTTGAAATTATTAATGACCATTTTCCCCAACGTACTATTTAGATTTTAGATCACGTATCTGCCTTTACAAGTACACACAGATCTCAAAAGATTTCAGTATTTATACAGTTATCATGATATGGTGCTGTGGCAGAGAGCAGGGACCACTTTCAAACTCTCCTTGCTGGGGCGTTAAAGGATGTTCTATCATTCGAGCATTAAAGCGGTGCTCCATAAAGCTCGGGGATGGACAAGAGACAGATTCAAAAAAAAGGCTGATCAAAATCGGAAGAGGTTGAAGTGTTGTGAGTTTTAGTCCCTAGTGTGGATTAATTTCTAAGAACACTGGATCCACTGCAACACTTCTCATGATGAGTAAACTGACCTTGTGTAAAATTTGCACGGTGCCCCTTTAATAGTCAGCTGCCGAAAACCACAGTATTGATGAGCTACGCTGCGAACAAACAATAAGCAACAATGCATAAAATGAGCAAATTTAGTCATTTCCTGCATTAAACCAGCTGTTGTTTAGAAGCCGACATTTGAAATACTCTAGTCAACATGTAGTTTATGGGCTAAAACATGGCAACACCAGTACGGCCTTTTAAACCTCCCTACCCTGTTTATAAGGTACATACAGTACAGTTACGGAATGAACTGGCCCCAACTGAAGTGTGTGGAGTGACCTGTCCTGACTCGGAACTGATCCTACATACCAAATCAGCTGTGGATACTTTCCTGCGTCAAACTCCGTGCTACAGTTTCCAGGTGATGAGGTGTAAGGCACTGAGTGCGCCTCATGATAGTGCAATGGTCAGCTTTTCCCTGTACACTAGCTCTCCAAAAAAAAACAAACAAACAAAAAAAAAACACCTAGTGTTAGGGTCTAGTTTTCCAAAAATAATGATCCACTAATCCATTGATTCCTTCAAACCCAGTGGAACTGTTCTGAAGGGACTGGACATGCGGCTGCACGATCCCCGCAGTGTTTGTGGAAACGTAATCAAGAAAAGGAGCACATGATGGAGCAATGTAATAGATGTAGCAACAGCAGTGTACAGGAAGTGAACCTGTATGAGAACACTGTACAAAGGTGACAATCTTAAATTCTAACACTTTTTTTTTTTGAAGGAAGGAAGAAAAAGAGAAGCCCAACCTTTGATTGTGTAACACTCAGTAACAGTTTCTACTGTTTCGTAAGCAGTATATAAATACTGAATAACATGTGGCAAAATCGTCATCTGGAAAGTGCAAAGATCTGATCAGCACGTGATGTTAATTTATGACTGAGCCTGGCAATTATCAACTCACAGCTTTTAACAAATTTCATGAAATGAATTTTCATAAAAAAAAACAAAAAAAAAAAACGAAAAACAGATTCATCAGTGGATGCCGTCACAACATTTCTACTGCCACAAACTTAAATGATGCAGTCTCTGAGGAAGCACATGGTGGTGAAATCACAACACAAATTCAAACTTTTCTGTTTTCTCTGAACAAAAACAATGGAAAGCAGGCCCGCCTGTGACCAAAACACTGGGAGTCTGTAGGAAAATAAATTATTAAAATTAACCTAAAACAAAAAAATATATATATTCATATTCTACAATCCGAGATTCACCATTTACTGAAGAACAAGAACGTCTGCAGCAACAGGAAGTTAGGAAAGGGAGCCGACATACAGCCTCTGCTCTTGACCAGGACACGTTATTACAGTGCTGTATGCCTCCACTGCAGCTTCAAGGCTGACAGCTGATGAAGTGATGAAGACAGTACCGTGACATGTATGATTCGAAAGGAGGAAGGATTTACAGAGACAAAGACGAAGAGAAGGAGGAGGAGGAGGAGGAGAGGAGAGATGCAGTGTCCAAATTTTACTTCAGGGTTCACCTGCTAAGGCTGCCTAACTTAAATAGAAGTCAAAAATTATATAGATTGACCAAAATACCTTTGTCCTAATGCATGCTTTCAATGGAATGTAGTGTAGAAAATCGTAAAAACTAAAAATCAAGAAAACTTTTGTTTGTATTAGTTGTTAATGTTTTTTTGTTTCAGGTGGCTTCTCGCCTGATGTGAGCAGTAACATGGTGATAACCAACGACCCAGTCATGAGAAAAACCCCACTCTGTGTATAGCCAGCTTAACAAGCACCTGGTTACTGAGTCACAAACACGATTGCTCCACAGAGACTTAACAGAAGACACAATTCAAACACAAAAATCTATATATGAATTAGACATTAGCGTTAGTGTCTTAAAGTGAGACCAGTGTGTGGCAGGTGACCCTCTCTGATTTAGCTGCGGTCAATTGTTAAGTGTTAATTTTGGATCCTGCACAGGAAAAAAAAAAAAGTTAATGAATGAAAGGACAAATGGCAGGTGGAAGTGGGGGTGGGTGGGGGTGCAGGGGCAGCTGCAGCTTGATAAAAAGCACAGTAAAAATCTTTGATATTTACACTGAGGAAAATTAATACATTCAGGCAGCATAAGGAGAGGAGTGCGACCTCTCCCCTGCACGAGGTACGTTTGGCACTGCTAATACTCGACTTGTTCCCGCACAATCTCTGTGACAGTCCTCTTTTCACTCCTTTCTGTCTTTCTGTCCCTTCATCAAGTCACGCTAAACCCCTGACTGCTGCACATCGAGATTTCACCTCTGCTCTTACTATTAAATCTTGCGACTCTTGGGGGTTTGCAGTGGTAAACGTCAAAGGGTGGGGCTGGCGGAGCTTTTCTACGACTGTCCTATGATGAGACAGTAACCAAGCAGATCCAGTCCTCCCCAGGGCATCTCGCCACCCCGAGTCTTTGGTTCAGAAGGCACACGTGTGCATCTCCCCACAGAAATCCTCCAGTATTTTAAATAATCTCCTTTGATATATAAACCCCGGCAGTGTGCAGGCCACCCAGATTCTATGGGTTCTTTCTCCCTGGGTTGAGCCATATCCCAGCTTCCAGTTTTGTGGTCCTTCGGGAAAGGCAGCGGGAGACTGTGGGTGGGTTGTAAACTCAGATACCGTTGGTCAGGTCTGTGATGACGTTCCCCTTCACCAGCTTGCGGAGGAACTCCTTCTCCTTGCCAATGTTGTGTGTCCATGACTGCGGGAGAACCAAATTCAGAGTCATACAACATTACAGCTTAAGTAGGAAAATAATAAAAGCATTGTTGTGTGCACTAAGCCCCAAGCCTGTGTGTTAGTTGGGGATATTCATATTCCCAGTGTCTGTACGTGTGGGTGTACATGAGTGCATTTATATGTGTAAAGCCACGCTGGGTCAGTTTTCCTCCCTGCTGTGCTATGAGGATTCAGTCCAGTGGACTGACATGTAACCAGAGCTGCAGGTTCCTGTGTGGTGCTTTGGGATGGAGAAACAAGGAAACGGCTAAAGAGCAAATGAAGGAGGCAAAGGGTGGAGGAAGAAGCATACAGGAGGGAATAGGATGAAGAAAAAAAAAAAAAAAACGGAAAGCTAAGCTGGGCCCTGCAAGACTCAGTTTAAGCTCCTCTGGGCTCTGGGCCTGTCTGAGACCAACCACCTACCTCCACTGTGGTAGGGCCACAAGGAACAATGAGCCACAGTTTTATTGGAAATTAGCACCAGAAACAGGGCTGCAATGTTTTTATGGTCAAAAATCCTGTCACACAAATTTTACAACACAGTTTGTGTGTTTTTGTTTGTAGGAGGAGAAGGAGGTTAAATTTAAAAAGCTGTAATAGCTAAAAACATTAGCATTATTATTTTTTTTTTTTACTATTTATTTATTTTTTTGCTGAGAACAGCTGCCTGCTGGAAAACTGATGAGAATGATGACAGTGAATCGAAACATTAAAGCTGCGGGCCGCAAAAACCAAAACAGCGAGTTAAAAACCGCTGGTGGAAACTACAGAGTGAGGCAATAAATCTATTTGTTTGCACTACAAGTGACCCCGTTCACATGCAAGAGGCCATTTGATTCGTTGTTAATATAAAAAAAAAATTTAAAAAAATACTGCAGCTTTAACTAAATAAATTCTAATCTTGATTAGCTCAAGGATAACAGAACTTAGGATCAGATAAGAGAACATCTCATATACCATTGCAAGTGACAGCAGCAGCATCACGCTGTCTAATGTGACATTTTTATGATGATGATGATTATTATTATTATTATCATAAATCAATTTTATCATTTTTTTCTGACTACAGGCTTTCTGTGGAGCTTTACAGCATCCATTCAGATAGGGAAGAAAAGCTCTTTCTCTGAAGCAGTGGAATAATATGAGGACGATTTCACGGCTCAGTGGCAGTGTGTGCTTCCAGAAAAGTCAAACAACTGGAACTGGCAGTGGTGAAAGTGTTCCAAACAATAAAGCCAAAAGTATTCCCATTAATTAGCCATGTGTGGCTGATGATGACAATGTTGTGGATGACGATGATAATAAATGCCAAAGGTTCACTGGGAGTTTAGACAAAGGTTATCATCATTCTGAGCTCATGGTTTATACCCGTCAGCACATGGGTGACATCTTTGATTCCACTGGGTTTCAGTGTAAACACAGAGAGGAAGATGTGACTGATGGAGAGGAGAGAGGTCTGTCATGAGGGCGTTTAGAAAATGATTGCTCAGACCACGCACTAACAGTAAGCATGTTGCTACATTGACTAACGAAAGATTAGAGGCACTTCAAACCAGAATCAGTACAGCTTTAATTTCTTAAATGTTTTCTAGTCTTTCAGATTCAGTTTAGAGTTTGTTAGAGTTTTCAGTTTTTACTACAAAGGATATGACCTGAGTTTTTAATTTGCTTCTGTTTTATTTTTTCTAGTTTTAGCTTAGTTTAAAACACTTTTTTTCTCCCCAGTGTCTTAAGTACTTTTGAGGCAAAGGGATAGAGCAGAAGTTCAAATGTTTATTTTATCATTAACACTGTGCCTCATTTAAAAATACATTGTGTGACTAAGCAGATAGCACAGAGGAAATCTCCAGAGTTACTGAATAGGAATGTTTCAAGTGCTGAAATGTCTTTGGGTGTAAATGCAAAAGCTGGGAGGACTTAAATTCAAGTACAGTTCTTAGACTAATATTACCATCAGTCCAAATAATGAATGCTTTGTAGTGAATGTATTTTGGCCGTAAGCCATTTCAACTCCCCCTCAACCTCCAGAGGACCGGTGGTCCCTCTTCATCACGGATTTCAGTTATTTGCTTCTTCATTTATTCTTTGGTGGCCAGAGCGGGTAGGGAGAAGCCAAAACCTATTGTTCTTGCTAGAGCGGACAGAACGTCACACCAGATTCCATTTAAAAATCTGATCATTTAAGACCAACTGGATTATTTGCTAAGTTTGTAGTGAAATAAGTGCTGTTTTCAGATGTTCAAACACTCACCTCTTTAATGGCAGACATCTTGACAGTCTCATAGTAGTGCAGCGGTGCGTGGGGAGTATTCATGTCGTAGCCGAAACCTGCCACCGCCACCTCATCACAGTTATGCAGTGCCATCGTTATAGCGACTGTTCCTAAAGTTGGAATGTTCTGTGGTAAAAGCAGACACGGGCTGTCAGATCATTACAGCGTATACACATAGCAGGAACTTTTGTCAATAAAAATTCATTTTGAATAACACAGGGATTAATATGAACTAAAAACATGTGCAGTATCACCATTTCAGGCCCGTTCTGAGACACCAGTTCAAAGACAGATGTCCACTCCCTCTCATGTATCTGCTTCCCTCCCTCCTTTATACCTCTGTCTTTGTTCTGCTCCACTGCCGCTAACTGACTTTGAGCACTTGGTGATTAACTATTACCTTTAAGACACGACCCCTGCAGACCCCTGCTACAACACAGTGATCTACAGGGTTGAGCTGTGCTTCCTAACTGCCCTGGGCTGCCAGAGATCTGGGGGGTAAAGGGGCCGTGTGTGTGATTGTGTGTGTGGGTGCTGGACAACAAGAAAGAGGAAAAAAGAGTGTGTGTGTGTGTGTGTGTGTGTGTGTGTGTGTGTGTGTTGGAAGAAAAAAAAGTGGGTCCAGAAGAAAGAGTGGAGGGAGGCCCCATTTAAACCATTACCCTGATTTGCAGCCCTCAGGGTGGAGCTGAACTAGCAGCTGGCCAACCCCCTACTGTGTGTTCTAATACAGATTAATTTACACACACACTCAAATACACACTCAACGTAAACACTCGTGTGACAAATAGACCTCCACATTAATTTTCACGTACATAAACATACACTCTGATAGTCAGAGGAGAGACAGGAAAGTGTTCTAGGGAAAGAATGTGCCAAATCATACAGCTCTGCAGCTTGTATTGTATGAGACAGCACAGCAGACACAAACACAAATGACCAAGCACACGCTCTCTCTTTCACACACACAGGCCAAGTGCCCACATGTTGAACACATGTTGCAGAGGGGAGTTCATGTAGGGGTGTTCTGGTGGCCCCAGAGAGCAGAGCGATATGAATACACTCTTCATTTTTCTAACAATATTCACTCTCTACCTACCAACAGATCACACATCAAACAGTAAGTGCATACTCAAACCATACACAAACACAGAGTAGTGTTTATGTTGCTCTGTGGGGTGCTCAGTTTCTATTTCTATGCTCTGTACCCTGGTTAGCAGCCACCAACTCAAATCTGTTCACTTTATTTCCCTAACAATGTCTCTGGTCAAGATCTGATAAAGCAGCCTGAGGTCCAGACAAACATGATTCACTTTCCCATTCAAGTCAATGGGAAAGCGGTCTCAGGGTTTTTGGACCCCACTGTACATCAACTTCTAATTTCAAATTAAAATAACAGATTACTGTTGAATTTAGACTGAACCAGGGTTCCAGAAGGTATCCAGCATCTTGGTAATGTCAACAGTGAGAAATTGTTTGGTATTTCCTCTTAATCTACTTTCTTTCTCTCTATTTATATTGTGAAACTGGTGGAGGTACCGCCATTTTTTTAGGTAAAGAAAGCCTGAAATGAAGTGTAGACCACATATTGTGAAGGAAAATAAAAAGTAGCCTGGAACCCATATCCATGATACCTTAAATGACTTTTGTATATTTTCTTTCATCAGTTTTTGAATTACTGAATAACGGACTATTATACAAAGCAGGGGACAGTTCTGTTGCCACCCAACCTTGGCTTCAGTACTGATGTGTGTGTAGAATATTAAAGTAATCAATTAACAAAATACTTGTTTGGTGCTGCACCAAGTCTGGACTGATTCATCCAGCGTCCAGTCTTTTCAATTTTCCAGTTCAAAAAGTCCAAATGCTGGGTGTGTGCCATTATTTGACAGTTCTGTCATACACTGATTGTCAACTCTCAAATCACTTTAAATGAGAGATAACTTCTGCTTTTGCTGCTTTCTGTTTCTAATTAAATCCCTGACTCCTTGCACAGGATTCCATAAAAACGTGCTAACTAAATTTCCAAGATGCTGACAATAAAAAAAAAAAAGATGCTTATCAGCGCACTGTTATAAGAATATTCTCAGCAAAAAATTATAAGGGCACCTGCAATGTTGTAGGTATGGAAAGTCCTGGCACTGTGTGTGTCTTACCCCTTTGCCCATGAGGCCGTTGTTGAAGGGCAGGCCAATGAACTGGAAGGCAGCTTCCTGGATGAAGTAGGGATTCAGGATTCTCATCTCGGTCGGCTCCCGAGGCACATGGTGGGCCACCGACTTCCAAAAACCCTCTGTACCCCTCTGAGGAAACAAAAACAAAGAAAAAATGGAGGAATAACAGAAAAACAATACATTAGTCATAAATACTGGACTATTTTTTTCTCTGTAAGCTCAGAGTCATGAGCATTAAACACAAAACATTCACATGATGACACCTCCATTGTGGTCAGGTAACCGTGATTTACCACCCCCAACATCAATGTGAGATTATGCTCAGTAACACTGACATAAAACACAGAAGCCAACCAGAAGCCAGACTCCAACTAGTACTGATTAGGGAAATGGCTTTGGGCTTTAAATGGATGAAGTCAGGGTGAGGGGCTCGCAGGACATCAGTAATTACAGACGCTGGTATGAGGAGAGTCTAGCAGTGGGTGAGGGGTGCGGCTGCAATAAAGTGCTGAGAATCCACCACTGTGAAGTCCTTCTTTTCCAGGTTTCAGCTGTTAGTATTTCTCAAAATAACAGCAGGTACAAACTTGCTTATTACTTGCGTATTACATGATTTTAATTTGAAGAACAATGGCTGCAAAGTCAACCCTGATTTGTTGTTAGACGCGCAGTTGGGAAATCACTAACCCCAAAACAGTTTTGCCAGCCAACATCCGAGGTTAAATATGGCACTTGACAGGAAATGGTTCAAATCACACCTTGACCTGAGGGTGTTCTGCGAGACCTCGGGTCTTTTTACACAGGGCAATCATCATCAGTCGCTAGGGCAGCCTGTCAGACAGGCCTGCAACACCACCTGAATAAAATTATGTAATGAAACGCACTTGCTCAACTCGGTCATACCAGAAAAGATACTGAGACCCACAATCACAAAAAAAGTACCCTTTAAGATTTTAGACTAATAAAAATGCAAGCGGATACTCAATCCTGACTTCTTAACAAACTCTAATCTAAATTACACCTCTTACAAATTAGTCCCCTTTATAGCATTACTTTAAATGATAAACTAAATGAAAGTGTAATAAACTAGCAGTGCGTGATTGACTTGCCTGACAATGTGACTTCCTAAAAGGCATGAAGCCAATAGGGTCAACAGATGAAAATGGGAATCACCTGTTCAAATAGTCAAGCACCCGCCCGGCTGCCTTTGATACAGCAATCCATGATTGTGTGTATGTGTGTGTATGTGTGTGTTTGTGGGTGTTTGTGTGTGTTGGCAGAGGCAGAAGCAACAAGTCTGCCGGCTTTGTGGCTTCAACAGTGGCGGCTCTTTTTGAGCGTGGGCCCAGCTCTGTGCCTTCGGCAAGCTGCAACAGGAACAGCAGCTCATCTCTCCTGTCAACACAGCTTGTGTTTGCCAGGAATCTATTTAGCAGCGCTGTTTGGATGTGTGCATGTCTGTGTACGCTGAATAAAGACAGTGATGCATTTTTTCTCTTTATCCTAGGCAGGAGAGAAGCTAATGACACACAACACACACCCCTCACTTTACACAGCTATGACCTGACATGTACACAGACACAAATGTGATGGGGTGGGGATCTCTTTGAAGATATTCAGACAAGTACAGGTGGCTTTGGCAAATGTAAGAGCAATTAGTATAGAAGGATTCAGGCCTGCTGGGAGGGAGGGGGTGGCGGGGGCTGTTATGAGTTTAGGAATGTGCGAAGTTGCTTACATTGTAAGGTCTCCACCACCTCCAGCAGTTAAGATGGTCAGGAAAAGTTAATGATAACACTCAACCCTCCTCAGATGGCTCATTTAGCTCTCAAACTACTCCAGAGGAGCTGGAAAGTGACTGCAATGAAGACTGCATTTCTGGGCTGCGTCTGGGTATGAATGTTAAAATATGTGACTGTGATACAAGGTGAGTTTCATTAAGAAGTCCAGTCTTATCTGGGTTAATAAAAGGTAAAAGCGAGACAACACTCACTGCTGACATACTCAAAGCTGTTTCGAATAACCTCCAAGGAAAAGGATGTGGCTTCCATTGTGGACTGACCACTAACCTGTGTGAGTGTGGATTAGTTTGTCAAGAGAAACAGTGCTGCGTCAGTAGCACTTGAACACCGGCAGCAAAGGAAGCTGCAGAGTGGTCCTTCCCCACTTCCTCACCAAGCCCTGACACACACATGTTCAAAGGTGGACAGAAGTGTGTACCTTGGCTGGTTAGGGTGTCACTGGGCTGTGGTCAGAGAGGAAATGGCTGTTTCCCTTCTCCTGCGACAGCTTTGTGGTTAAATTGGTCCGGATTATTAGATTTAAGTGTGTGCACAAGGCTGCGTGCTCCAGTGAAACACCTGTTAAAACAAACTTGAACTTGGAGTCTTCACGGGTTGCAATGCAAGGAGAGCGATGGCAGAGAGGTCAACATCCCTGAGTCAGAAGAAGGTAAAGCAAGGGCCAAACAGTTCCACTGACATTAGTAAAGTTTCCAGGCAAATTCAGTGCAAAATTAAAACACATTTCTGGAAAACTGGCAAAAGAAAATGTAAATTTATGTGCACTTTTATCCACATGTAGAAAAACAGTAGGTGGCACTGATTTGCCAGTCGGACCTCATTGATATCATAAAGTACTGTGGTAGCCAAATGGTTACAGAACATGCCACATAAACGCAACATAAATGCTTCAACTAACTAACAGCTAAGGACCTTTGTTATGTGTCACACCTCTTCTCTCTTCTATCCCCATGTTTCCTGTCTGCCTCCAAATGTATCTATAAAAAATAAAACAGGTGGATGGAATAAAGTTACATTCATCTTAGCCACGTATATGTGTCTTGGAGTAAAGACATTATACATTTCATATCATTCAACATATTTTTATACTTTATGTAGTCTGTTGGCATTATGATGATGACTCTTGCTATAGGTGCTGAGCCTTTATTTGCGCCAAGCTGAGAATTAATTACATTTCAGCATCTTCCAGCCTATAAGAGTAATCTTTACACTGCACATGTTGAGTAGAACATACCAAGTGGGGGTTAAGAACTGTGCTGGAGATGAGTCTGTTGCCATAACCTCAGAAGCAGCCTTAATAAGAGCCTGGTATTGTCCGGATGCTGACAGTTCTTGGCAGTGCTTCTGAGAATATGAGTCAATGAAGAGGAAAAATAGTTCGATGAATGACACATAAGAGAAGAACAGTCTCAGTCCCTTGCTTCACATTAAGACATTTAACAGAGCCTGACCAACCCAAAGGTAAGGCACACTGACATGAGCAAACTCATCCTTAGCAAGGTGACTGAATTGTCCAAGAAAAGGTCACAATCATCATCAAAGTATGTAACATAAAGCTCACAAGTTTAGAACAAGTCTCAGACCTCAGAGAAGCTGAGGTTTAAGCTGGCTGAGCTAGTTTAAAAGCCACAAAACTGAAGTAAACATGGTTACCCACACATAACAACAAGCTGAGAAGTCGCGTTGAATACCTGTGCTGGTACACGATTACTGAAGTCAGTGAAGACTGTGAAATGTACCAGTGATGATTCTTTCACATTACTGCTGATGTATTTTTGAGTAGACTACAATACCATAAAAACACTGTCTCTTCATGTCAGTGTTGTCGACCACACCAGAAGCTTTGCAAAGGCTACGTGTAATTGTCTTGTAATTTCACAGCTGTAGGAAAATCCCAGCTATACAAACCAACACCAAAGGAGCTTAAAGCACAAGATTAGAGGAAGACAATGTCAGAGGGCGAGGAGAGGAACCACTGTAAGCCAAGAGAGGTGATGGATCAAACAGATGGAAAAAGTGATGTGGACCAAGAGATAGAGATCGTTCAGAAGGGTGACAAAAGGAGCGCTAAAATGGAAAATGGACAACTTTCTAAAAATGTGAAAATTACTACCTTAGGATCGGTTTGCATGCATCCGTTTTCAAAACATGTAGGTCCAATAAAGATCATGAACAAAACCAATAAAAATATCAGAAAACTATGGGTTAGTGATGGCAAAATACTTGAGACATGAATCCTTTTCCAGTCGCATAAAACTGAAAATACACCTCATTTGCACTTCACTCCACAAACGTAAAAATGCCCAAATAAGAAACAGCTTGGTTTAAAGAGTTGCGTTTACAGTTTTCTGTGTGGTTTGGTTTCAGTGTGGCTTAAAACGCAAGCCAATGAAACTTAACTCACCATTAAAATAAAATGTTTCTCTGTGTTGAATGAAGCAGACGCTTCAGTTTATAGCTCCTGAGAGACTTGAGTGAAATATGCAGAAATCCGGAGACCTGAATGGGAGTGTAATACAAGGGGGAATAGAGAAGCCAGACCATCTTGTCAAAAGATACAGTACATGTCTAATTTCAGCCTACACTTGAGTATTGTCCACAATAATCTCGTAATACAGATGGAATAACAAATAACCTTCCTTCCTTGATAGGCAGGGATCACACAGTTTGGCTCTATCTGGGCCTGTCAGTCCCGTAATTTGCTATGTGAGGATGTGGTTGTGTTTGATGTTTATGGAGAGGACGAGTCGAACGAGGTGGACTGGATTCCGGAAGGTAGACTTAAGGCAATTTAGAAACACAAACAACAGCCCCCAAACTGCTAACAATCACAATTAAGGTTGTCTGGAGGTCATTAGCACTATGTACGTGTTGGACCTTTGAGTTTACAAGTTGCCGTGTCTCACCACATAAGTGCTGCACTGAGGAGGGACCGTTTCAGAAAGAAAGTTTGAAAGGGAAATGGCGAGGTGTACAACAGGGGGATAAAGGGTTCTTAAGAGCCACAGAAGTAAAATTCTGGACAGCTTTGGTTATTTTATTCACTTTCGTGTGCCAGGAATCTGAAGCATTCACCAATCTTCCGCTGCTTTTCTTGACGCATTCTACGACCTCTGCCCTCATTGAGGTCACAAGGGTTTCTCTTTTCCTTTGAGGTTTTCCGCTGTGTGAAACCCTTGTCTCTACGCTCCCATGACAACACTGTGACAACACTGTGACCCTGACAACACTGTGACCCTGAGGACTTGTATGTGCAGTGTGGCCTCTGGCTATTAACAGGAGACATCTTGGAGGATCACACGACTACCGCTGCTGGCAGGACCAGCTGGTATCTGGCTAAAAAACAAATTAGTCTTTCTTTTGACCTATTTTGACATGTCAAAGTCCTCCTTAAGCTTGCATAAATACTCAATTACCCAACATCCATCGCATGACAACATACT
Organism: Toxotes lorentzi; assembly: GCA_037833715.1. Classification (NCBI taxonomy): domain Eukaryota; kingdom Metazoa; phylum Chordata; class Actinopteri; family Toxotidae; genus Toxotes; species Toxotes lorentzi. The sequence continues at coordinate 7,967,001 of JBBMJY010000006.1, forward strand.
ACGAAAGGAACCCAGTGTGCGGGTCTGACTGTTAATCATTGCAGGCTAGGTAGGTGACTCATTTTTGAAACACAACACTCATGGCAATCAGTGACATCCGGACACTATGTTAGTCACTTGGTTCATGTTCAGAATCCATGTTTACAAGTATGTAAATGTTTATGAATGCATGTATGCATGCTACTTTGAGCTTCTGCACAGATGTTTGGGCTTAAAAAAAGAGCCATATAGCTGTTATTTCTGTCCCACAGAGCGCTCTTAGTGGTAGAGTTACAATAATCTTTTTTTGGCTAAAAATGACTTGTCTATAAACCTGGGGCATTACACAGAGCGGAACAATAGAAAATACTTCCTAACAATACTTCCAGCCAGAGGGAGTTCCTTTTTGAAGTTTGTCTGTAATATTATTTTTATTATTATTATCAGTAATTCCTTGCACACTCAATTTGTGGTAGATGAGCTGTGCAATGTTTTTAAAATATTGGCTGGACTGCAATATTTTGATACTTCTGAGTAAGAACCCCTGGCTGTATTTCTATTAAAGGAGAAGTACTCTCTTCCTTAAATTGTCTCCATCCATCATTTATCTCTCTGGCCTGTAGAGAGGCAGGGAAAGCTCCTGTAAACAAACAGGAGAGATAGAACACCGACACTCCACCTTCGAATCCCGTGTTTACCACCGGCTGTATATCCTTCACTGGCTCTGTTTGAAAATATCCCTGCATATACAAACAACTGCGGCTGTCTGTGTATGAACCGTGAGTGTGCGCTGTGCATGAGGGCAAAAATCAAAACTAGACACATAGGGGGGAAAAAAAGAAAAAAAAAAAGGATATATATCTACAGGCGGGGAAATCATGTTTAAGCACATTTGTAAACTGCATGTAACGGGGCAATCAACCAGGCTGCTGCATATGTGGGGTCAGACTTTCAAGCGGAGTGACAAATGTGAGCTGTAATCACGTATACCTATGGTATCGAGGGATTAGAGAAGTCGGAAGCTTTGTGATGCGGCAGTACTGTAATTGTAGATTGTAGCAGAAGGCTTCACTGATCTAAAATGCAAGACACATACAGAATGAGAACTGTCTGCAAGCTGAAGATCTCCTCTGGACCAAGGTCAAGTTTTTAAATCTAGACTTGGTCTGATTTTTACCCTGAAGTTTATGACTGTGCGCGTGTGAGTGAGTGGGAGGTGATGTGTGTGTGTGTGTGTGTGTGTGTGTTTGTCAGAGTGTACAAAAAACTAAATAACAGATTGGGAAATTGCCTCGCTAATTTGTATTCTGTTCAGTCATCCAAGACTGCGCTGTAGGCATTTGAAAAGCCACAATAGCGCAAGGATAGTCAAGCACACTGACCACCGGCTGGATGAGTCACTTGCGGCTGCACTACAACTGTGTACCACCCACTAACCTTTTAAAGAAGAGGATGCAGAGAGACACTTGCTTTCATAACCGCAGAAGGAGAGTGAAAAGGTTTTGCAACCCTTCCAGCTGTGAGTGTGCAGGTCACACAAAGAAATCCCCTGCATGACCAACAGATGTAAAAGCTCCCAATGGACAGATGTCCATAGTTATAATACGCCTCACTCTCAGATGAACTAAATGGGTAGAGTGAAAAGAGAGGGAAGCTTGCTGGTGAATATCCTATAGCGTGCAGTATCACTGTCTGAACCAAATGTCTCTGACAGACGCATTTTAGTTGCATTAGTAAAGAAAATAAAATAAAACATTTATGAGTTAGTGTTATTGGAAATGTGGCCCTGAGTTCACAGAAGGCATACACACATAAACACCTCTTTGTGTTTAAGTTTCCACTGCATTTGTCTAATGTGGGTGTGAGTCAGATACAATGAAGCTAGGATAACAGTCCTTTAACAGGAACTTCAGTTCCTTTCATGTTGTTGCTAAGACTTAAAATCCACTAGTAAACAGATATTGTTGCTGTGGAAACACAAGGTAGCTAACTATATGTTAAAATCTACATGCCATCTACATGCTATCTTTGTGTGTTCTCCTAAAGTGAAAGTAAAGTCTTATTCAATAGACAGGAATTCAAAATCCTAATGGGTGTGATGAGTAAATAACAAGCATTTGAATAAGCACATAAAAGCTACAGTAAGTGAACCTAGTCAATTCAAATTCAATAAAGGTGACGAATATATACACACTGTCAAACCACAGCAGGGAGGGAGACGTTCAGTGGATCAGAAACCTTCTAGACACACCAACTTACTCTAGTAACGCCGAACAACAGCAAGAGTCTAAAGCACAACAGTGGTCACTGATGAGCCCGGATTCCTGCTAGTGAAGCTAAAATTGCTTTTTGGGTCTTTCGGGAAGTCCATGCACAACTGTATGATATGTTACACTGATGTCTATTTATGAGCTTCAGTGCCAAAAACTAATTCCAGTGAGCTCAGTCGGCCATTATAGAGATATAAATTGCCCAGGACGGTGATATACAGTATTTACGTGATACTAAATCAACTACTGGAGATGTGTAAAAACAGACTAAAAGACTAAAGACTATCCAGAGGTCAAACATGGGTCTTTGCACATCTGTCAGTTCTCTTCTTCCATATTATCATCAAGGCTTGGACCAAAAGACATTGATGATTTTTTCTTTTTGTTCCCTGATTTTTAACCCACGGGAAACATTCTTCCTTCCTCAGCAGATCAAAGACGGCTGAGTCAGATGCCAGGGGCCAGATCAATTATCCCAGGCAGCCATTTCCACTGTCCTCTCCCTCTGACACACCAGAAAAATCTGGGCCCTATCAAAGGCTGAAGGGGCCATCAGCCAGCCAAGCAGACTATTTTCCTCCATTTTACTTTACCGTTACCTTCCACTGCTCATTTTCTTTTCCCCAGCTATTATCCCTTTACCCTATTTAACTTTATCCTTTCCATCTATCGTTCCTTTATTCTCTCATCCTTTAATCCAAAATCACACCATTACTTAGTTTCAGCTTGCAATTCGATGTCCTTTCGGTGCCCCATTATAAACGTATCGTCAAAGTAGGTTTTGCCTTTTAGAGAGAAGAATTCTGCACCGGAAATCTGGAGTTAGCCAAAGTACAATATGAAATTACGTGAACTAAAAGATCTTTTACAAATCTTTAAATCTCCATGCTCTGGAAAATGGTCAACAATGATGTAAAGTAAAAATCATTCTTCTTCTTTTTTTTTTTTTTTTTTTTTTTTTTAAAATGGTATGGTCCTTTAAATACCACTACCTTTTATCTGAATGAGTATGTGATGAGCTCTCACTAAGAGCTCCCATTGTCCTGGAGCTGAATGGCCTCAAAAAAAAAAAAAATAAAAAATCTCACAGAGACTGTTCACGAAGAACTGAATGAAAGTGCTTATGAGTGCTTTTTTTAGTGGCAAACGCTATAATGTAGGGGGCACAGGGGCCTTTCAAATGAATGCTTTCCATAATACCTTAGGAGATAAGGAAGAGTCTGTTCTGTCATTCAGTCTGTGATAAAGAGGACAATTCACAGTCACGTAGTATATTAATTCATAATTACTAGTGCGGCAACGTTCAGGGAACAGCTTAACTGGAGAGCAACGTAATTCAGGAGAAAATGGGAATGTAGCATGAGGGAACTTCATTCTCTTACCAGCAACAGAAGAAAAAGCAACTTCTGTAGATGTCATTAGCTTTTCTCAAATGTGCTTTCCATGTTAAGCATTTAAAACATCTAAAACATCCATACTATACAGCACAGATTCATGTTGTACTTTTAATCCTTTACTAGAGTGGCTTACATTTCCACAGAAAGGAATGTCCAGAATGTGTTCAGAGGTTAGACTGCTATGTTCTGCTAAAAAAAACCCAAAACACACACACACACACATTATTCAGATATCCATTTAGAAAAATTTGACTTCTAAGTGGGTCTAAAGCTGAGTTTTCTGTGCAGCAGACACTTTTCTCATTTTCTCATGTTCAAGTCTTTGAACACCCACTCAAGTGTCTCAGATTTTTCTCCAGTGAGTCGTCATTCCATTATTAGTGTGTGCGTGTTAAAATTGTTGATTTTCACTTTCATTCCTTAATGAATTTAATGCGTCCTCACCAGTTTCTCCTTGAAGACCATCTGTCTGAGCCACTTGAAATCCTGTGGCTTGAAAGCAGAAAAAACAAAAAGTGAATCTTTTTCATAGTTTTCAGACTTCTGGATCGCTCCCTCTGGATAGGTGATCCTCAAGGTGGTTTTGGTCCCTACGTCTTTGCCATAACCGCTTACCGGTGCCTCATTCAACCTGCCAGCACAAAAAAAAAAAAAAAAAAAAAAAAATGAGGCTTAGTGAGTCCCTGTAAGGAAGAGCCCATAAGGTCCATGACACAGAAATTAAAGTATCTCAGATGTTGTTATTTATAATTAATTAATTACAGACTATGCACTTTAGTTGTAATCATAGTGTCGTGTGTAATAGTCTCACCTCACTACAACATCATAGTCATCTATACGGGAGCCCAGAGACTTGTTGAACAGGATACCCCCGTTGCCCACGATAATGCATTTTTTACAGTTGAGACTGGAAGGCAGGAGGGTCACAGGTTAGTAACATTAAGAACTGTGGGACGGACAGAACAGGACTTCCTGTTGATGCGGGTGAGTGGCGGTAATTACTTGTCCAGCTCGTCTCCAAGGCCGTAATTTTTCGTGGCAGTTAAAATGCTGTCGATGATTCTCTCTGCAGAGAGGGGAAAAAAAAAATAAATAATCACCATGAGGAGGACAATGAAGGATACATTAAGTTGTCACATACACTGTTTTGCAGTACACTATATCCAAAAATTACTGCATACATAAGCACATTTTGTAGTTTATTTTATTTCCCAGAGCGGTTTGCGGAAATATACATTCATCATACATACATCATTGCTTTCTTGGCAATGAAAGGATATTGGCTTCATCACTAGTGTCAAATTCTCTACATCCAAGATACTGTACCACATAATCAGGCAACAAAAAACATATTGTTATTGTCAGTGCTCACTCCTTATGGAGCACAGATTAGATGTTCTCTAATAGTGAAAATGATATATTTGAAAAGCCAGGACTGAGGGAACTGCTCCTTTAGAAGATGTATAAACTGCCGAAAGTGCCAACATACCACCAGAGATATAGCAATCTAGGTGGTCTTAAGACAGTTGGAGGAGAGAACACCTCTCTCCGTTTACTCAGTCGCAGATAAGGAGCAACCAATCAACCATCAGGAACAGTGGTGATGGGAGAAAACGGAGAGGAGTGAATCTGGGAGAAACAGACATACAGGGTTCAGGATGGTATGCGTGTGTATGTAGAAACTCTCCCATAAAAGCACTCAGAGAGGAATGCTGTTTTCAAACACGCACATTCTCCTGGTTAAGTGGGCGATGTTGAGCTTGTCTCCCTGCGTGGCCAGCACCCCTCTGATCGCAGGGTGAGAAACGGGGATGTTTAGCCATAGCGCGCATTCCTGCCATGTTCTGCAGGGCATTGTGCTGGAGTCATGCTTCCAGTGTTAGATATTGCATTTATTGCTCTCCCCTCTTGACCATTTTTAGGCCTCACATACTTGTAATTGAGCAATCGTAACATGCCAAATGTGCAGATTCCATTACAGCCGCTACTATCTTTAATTCGAGTTACATTTGTAGTAATGCAGGGGCACCATAGAAGGACTACATGGATTATACTACAATTATACTATGACTACCATTCCTTTATTTGCATCCTATATGACAATTAAAACACAGTCACCCTGCATCACACTGTTAAGAAATGAGTGGCATTTTCATTGCCCTCTCCTCTTACAGTAATATAATCACCATACTGCACATAGTATGCAAAAGGGGGGTCAAGAGAAACAGCAAAAGCGAGAGTAAAGGGAAGAGTGAGAATGAGAGAGTTTAGACTGGGGCCCCAAAGAAGTTTGTAAGACATATTATAGCCTCATTCACCCTGGCTAACGATCCTAATGATTAACCTGCTGAGGAGAGGAGAGCAGAGCAACAGCCCATTGTTTGGATGTGGTGTCGATGTCTGGCGTCAAGCATCACCCCGAACAGCATAAACACAAGACCGAGGACCACACCTGAATCCAAGCGGGTGAAAAGTGAAAAATCACAATGGGCACGACTCTCTTCCAGAGGACGACATGGGAGCTAATTGTTTTAAGTACCCGGGGTAAACATTTCAGCAAAGTATGCCTCGTGGTAGAGCCAGAGACAAATAGCTGTACGTTCAGGCATTAGTCTGACATGGAACTCTTGAAATGACAAAAATCTTTACTGGCAACATAGAGGAACGGCGGAAGCGTCGCACAACACATAAACACAGACACATTGTCGAGAAGAAAATAGTCTAAACAATATAAAGAATAAGGCGATGACAGAGTGGTATTTGTTAGGCCTGAAGCATTTAAGTGTACTTTTCATTCAACATCAACTGTCCTGGTGAAAAAGAAAAATTAATTTGCAGTATGAGGACTCATTTATCAAGGACACTGGTATTTGAACAATCCTACAAAACATAACTGAGGACTGATGCAAATATGAGGTGTGGTCAAATGTTTGGCACCGGTTCACTATGTCTTTCTGGCTGAATCATGTTTCTGTCTAACTATGTGTAAAGTTGCATAACAGTCTGTGTGTCTTCATTTGATGAGCATGCTGAGAATGAAAACAACACCCACTGGGGCACTGATTTATTCATTAGTTTATCAAACTTTTGAATTAGCAGGTGAGGACACAACTGCATTCCTTCGCTGTAACACAAAAAATAACTTATACAAGGAGGTTTTACACAGCTCTGTCTCAAATGGCGAGGATCAGCGAGATCCTGATGTCAGTAATACTGTAGTGCAGGACTGGTTCCGACGCTAAGACGTTACAGTTCACCAAATATTTTTCTTGTCCTGGGTCAATAAAGGCAGAAGAGGAAATGGAATTTCTAATATGAATGTACACTTCTTGTCTCGTGTTACAAAGAGGATTAGGCAGGAAATTACCCCTCAAATTTACACGCACATCAAAAGTGCAATCATTTGACTGAGACGGAGCTTGTGTAGAGAGCATATACACTGGCTGTGTTAATGCAGTTGTATTCACATGCAAAGTGAAGACATCAGTGTGGTGTGGACTCAGCTAAATTGAAGTATTCTAATTTTTAATCTTTTTTTAATCACTTTTTCACTATTTTTATCCATATGTTCTTATTATTAGCTTGTCAGTTGTCTGTGAAGCTCTTTGAATTGCACATGTACAAAACGTGCTATACAAATGAAGCTAAGTAACTAAGTGCTTTTGGTGGAAGGTGAGACGAGTGCACTGCATCTGCATCCTTTAATTATGAGAGCAGCAGTGCACATTTTCAAAGCCCTGTGCAGTTCTGGGCACATCATGCAATGCTGGTTCTAAGATTATCTGAACAGTCAACATCAGCTTTTGCTAGTATAAATAAACTTCTATAATCTTGTGTACGCCAAACTGGATTATAATTCAATATTAACACACGACTGCTTCTCCTGCTATCAGGGGGAATTAAAGACAGACGCTGATAGCCCTTTATCTGAACAACATCATGCAAACAACTTCACTAAGTTAACTTTGGTCTGCAGAAAGAAATCATTTTAAAAGACTAACATTTCATTTGCAGCACAGCATGTCACAATTAATGCAAAATATAACCAGTAAAACATGTTGACCATTAAGTGGCTGACTGGAATACTGACAAGCAGCTTTTCTCGGAGACAGAATCAACACAGCTTTACTGTTCTCAGGCTATCGTTGGTGTGTGCCAAAAGATACCTCCTGGAAGACAAAAAGTAAAAATAAAACTCCCGCCTGCCACCCCCACACTATGTTCCCAATTTGGAATCCTTTGTGGCGTTCTATTCAAGATCCACACGTATCATCTCTCCACATGGGTACCACTAAAAGGGAAACCCCACTGCCGTCGCAGTGCGTGGAGAAAACAGAAACCAGGTGTAACACATATACGGGGAGTGCTCTTTTGATAGCAACTGAGGCTGTGTGTGTGTGTGTGTGCGTCTGCGTGTGTGTAAGTATGACAGCAGAGAACTTACTGGAGCACAAAGCTAACATTCAGTGTACCTTCTGCTTCCAAGTATTGGAAAATATGTGACAGAGCATGTCACTGAAGCCAGGTTAATGTTATCTCTTCACTTCCCATGGTATTATGTACTGGTTTGATAAGTGCTGAAGTGCGTTAAGGTCACAGAACAAGCACAGTGTGTGGAGACATTAAAGGTGGAGAGTGGGGAGACATAACAGTTCACTGGTCCCAAGACAGGACTCATACAGCAAACAAATGCTCATCACTTAAAAAAAAAAAAAAAAAGCCACTGCATAGATTGCAAGTAGAGCATCGTGAAATTATAATAACAATGGACTGCCCAATGTCTTGTTACAGCCTGGACAGAGGAATTAACACTGTCTAGAGCAAAGGTCGAGGCTGAAAGAGGATTTTTTTTAAAAAATGCAAAATGTAACCTACCATATAGCAGGTTAGTAAATCCTCATTTCTGAAATATCCTCCAGCTCCAAAGGGGGACTGGTTGGAAAACTTGTTTATTAATGGTTAGGAGTCGGTTGTCAAAGAGCATTATAAATTACAATGTCTGCAAATAAAACTCAGAAGTCAAACAATTACCAAGTGTGGATGATGCCAGATAGAGATTTTGTAATTGCTTGGATTAAAAAAAAAAAAAAAAAGTTTTTGAACTGCTTTTAGCATCTTTAATGTTAGGCAGACCGTGAATAAACCAATAGCAGCAATTTCCAAAAACAGTCTCTGCTTGCATTACTGTTTAAGATAACATAAACTTGGCAAAAACTAAAGGCGTCTAAATGTGCACCCTGATGGATTAGTTCTCTCACCTTCTATTAACTCAGGACAGGACACAGTAACAAGCCTTAGGTAAAAATGTATTCTGCCAAAAACACCAAACTTGAAACAATGACAAATGATGAAAAGTGCACAGTGGCAGAACTTTGGCATTCTCCACAGCTGAACCATCAGAGTGAAACCTTGATGATGAAAAGAGCTGAAAAGAGCAGGTATTTGGATAAGCAAAGCAGCTTGGTTTCATACGTCTGAATCACTAACTACACCCCTGATATTTTTCAGCAATTTATAATGGAAAAACAAAATGGCAATTCAATCTCAATATCAGGTTACAGAATAACTTGTCTCACAAGAGATGTTGACAGTTTGCTGATTGGCCTAGATTGGATAAGTAGATACAGTATGAGAAGTTGGTTGATGCCTGGTGATAAGAGAAGAAGGTTTGCAGCCCGTACTTTTCATTTCATCACCTCTATTGACTGCAGTTTAATGTTGGCAACGTGGAACAAAAAAAATAAAAATAAAAAATTATGGCAATACTGAAAACACAGCTTGATACCAACACAATCAGATGGTTTATTACTTTTGAGACACCAGGCACAACAGGCACAAAGTACTGTACCATGCAGCCCCTGTCACGCTCCAACACATCATCTTAACTAGGGATGGGATCCAGTATCTTTATACTTACCTTGAGTTGCCTTTTGGGACATATATGCATACATTCCTACATATACTTGCCTGTAGAGAAGATTTATTACAGCATCATATAAAATCAACAATAATTACAATAATAATAATATTAAATCGGGATCGGATCGGGAGTGAAAAAATGTGGATCGGTGCATCCCTAATCTTAACCCTGTAGAAACAGGCTCGGTGCTGGCTTTTAAGGGACACTCCACAGATTTTACACATTGCGAGGAATACAACCTGTCAAATCTTTAACACTGCATTAGGGGAAATATAGCAATCAGCAGTTTTGGAGCTTGTACCATAATAAAGACTTGAGCTAAAGACTTGAATTTGACCATTGTTTTTAAACCTGCATCTTGTGAAGCCCCCTAACTTTAAGGAACTACAGCATCCACTGCTGGAATACTCCTTTAACACAAGAATGCCTTCACATACCAAATCAAAAAGAAGTAGTACTAGTTTTTATAGATGCCAGCCTTGAAAACACACATGATTTAAGAAATGTTCAGTGTATATCATTAGTGGAGGGTAACTGATGTAATGAATGTTTCTTACCTTGCGTTTTAAAACCAAATGGAGGTACATAACTGTTAACTCTTTCTAGAAGTTTGAAGTTCCGATCAAGAAACATGGGGACTATTTTCTTGAACCTACAAAGGAAAGAGAGGGAAAACGGTGAAAGAGAGAAAGCGTTTTCATCAGCAGACAAAGAACTAGAATAAAATCAGCCTGTTGTAATAATGACTTTCCTTAGCAAACCCTAGCTATCATTAAGAATTATTTATTCTGTTCTGTTTCTGTGATCATATTGTCCTGGTCAAAGTTTAAACCACAAAATGAGAAAAAAAAAATCACTTGTTCCACTGTCATTAATCTAAGAGCATCCCCACGCCCTGTGCTAAGCTAAAGCTTCCCAAAACAAGCACACACATTACCAAGGTAGCTAAAAACAAAGCAGGCAATGCAAACTGAGAGGCAGACAGAGACACAGAAAGCAGCTGCAGTGCATAACCCATCAACATAACCTCTCCACCCAAGCCTAAGCCACAGCTGACACACAGTTTTGATAAATCTGCCGAGACAACACACTCCCGCCAGAATGCTTTTCCTCAAATGATCTGGAGCCAGACTGTTTCTACAAAGGGAATTAGAGAGGAGGAACCTTCTCGGAGACGTGAGTATAAAATATAATATGTCTGTGTTCGCCCAAGACAGACAGAGAACACACAGTTTCAACTACTCAAGCGAGAAACCAGGCATCCTGCCACATTAAAAAACAAATTGAGTCTGATATTCAAACATACGCCTGACCAATGTTTTTAATGCCCCATGAACTGCTACTTCCAGCATCGCCTCTTCCTTATCCTGTGTGTCAGTATAAGTGTGTGTGTGGGTCGCCCTTTGATTAATTGCAGCACTAAAATCAAAAGAAGCCATTTCCTCTTAGTCACGCCTGCGACCTGAGTGCTGGGCTACGTGCCACCTCTGCGAGTGTGGCTTCGGGATGGATGTGTGTTTTTATGACCTGCTGTCAAGCCAGGGGGTGACACAAGAGGAGAGACTTGTCTTTTTATCTGATGTTAACATGCTTGGAGCACCCTGGATATACTTTAACTTTAATGTTAGACCTAATTGATCATTCAGGGCAGAAAAGATGATGCTTGGCACCTTGGACGTATCTACAGAGCTGGTGTGTATTATTCTGTTTATGACAGAAGACAGTTACGGGGATTGTTGTACTGTCTCATTAACTGGAACCAGACCAGCAACGTTGCTACTGCATCCTGCTGAAGGGCTCATGGTTGGCTGACCCACACATATATACACACACACACTCTCGCACAAATGGTTGTTCGTTCTCACCAACCATAAATTATGGCTCCAACAGCTGACAGACCACAAAAGACATATTAAAGTCTGGAATCAAGAAAGGACACACGAGTACGACCACACTCCCTTGTTTCTCAGCAGGAATCTGGGATAGCTTGTTACCATAACACTGCTGTGGGTTCTCAAGAAATATGTGAAGCTCTGAGGCACAATGACCAAACATGGCTGACATTACCGGGAGGCCTTCCGGATAGCTTCAACCTCTTCCCAGCACCCTAATCGGTCTCTGATACCCTCATTATCCTCCAGCTTTAAAGCATGAGAGCAGAGACTCAAGAGGAGAAGCAGTTATGTATGGCTCTCTAGCCTCTTCACATCACCTGACAGGGGCACACACACACTCACAGACTTCTGTCCTGCCAAAACAAATGGAGATTCATTAAACCCGATACTTCTGAGGCCATAAGGGGCTATAAATAACACAGGATCACTGCGAGTCACTGAACCCTGACCGACAGTCAGTCACTGACATCCTGACAAAGCAGAGAGACAGGGGGCTGCTTGTTGTTAAATAAAAAGTGAGGGCTCCCAAAACAGCCAACAGGCAGGGACGCATTGTGCTCACTTCCTCTGCTGGGTCCATCTCTCCCTGGCAATATTTTCATAACCGTGCCACTTCAAGTTCACTGCCAACACTTGATTTAGGGCTCCAATGCAAACAGTTTTGGGTAAAGCAGAGGGGAGGGGAGGTGTGGAAAATAAATTGGATTCTGCGAGGGCAAGGGGCTTCAGAGAAGACAAACACGGAGGAAGCAGGAGATGATTAGAGGGAGAGCCACAGGACCTCACTGCTAGAGGTTAAGTAGGTTTTCTCTAACAGCTGAACTGTAGGCCACTCCTATTTAGACAAAATGCTAACAAGAACATTAAATTGATTTGCTTTTGCCTGGTAAACATACAAAGCAGGCTCAGATAAAGACAAACAAGATGTTAATTGGCTGACCCCCTTTCAAATAGGACCCAATAAATCACAAACACACATACAGCGTGATTGTGTACATTCGACCATACACTCACACATACAAACACACACATACGCACAAACTTACACAAAATGCGGCTTTAATTGTGCTCATTGACCTGTGTGTGACTGAGTTGAAGGTGGTAGTAATCACAGGGCTCCCAGTGGGGGTTCTGTGTTGTACAGAACTTTGATCCGACACGTGCGGCTGATTAGAGGAAGTCATTACGAGGGAGGACATTGTTAACACGTAGCCTCTGAGATAGGGAGAGGGAAGTTCCACAAAAATGCCTCGCCTGTCTCGCTAAGATGCGTGCAACTTTACAGCCGACACTGCAACTGATGTTTGTGTGTACGAATACACACAGTCAGTCAACTCGTTCACTATATACTGGACATCACATATGTAAAATTAAAGTTAAAAAAAGTGGACGAATATATTGGAATTTATTGTAGAACTTATTTCTCATCTATGGTTTTGACTGAAACTGTGCATCTTCAGGCAATAGATAAATGGGGTTCAATACTTGTGCCTGGAAATGGTGTCTGCGAATTTGTCCCATAACTAGGTCAAGAACTGCACTGAAGTGCCACTGGCTATTGTTCAGCAATGCGGAAAATTGCCCCTCTATTAGCTTAGCACCAAGAATGCTAATGGGACAATGTCCTATAGATAGAGCTGAGATAGGCGGCAAATAGAGGCGCAGAGGAAAATCAAAAGAGCCAGTGACATCAGGGAGGGCCATGGAGGATTGTGTAGACTATGTGGGCAGGGTACCAGGAAGCTCAGGATGAGTCAGGACAGGAAGTTGGTTGGTATCGCTGATAGAGAACGCCTCTAAGGCTCTAGGATATGATCAGGGAAAGATGGGGACCTTGTACTCGGGTGTCAAGAGACCTTGTACTCGAGTGACAAAGGTTCTTTTGTGAGACCGGGCAATCACAAGGACACAGTTGAGTTTTTTGTGGTGGGGGAGACGATGATAGAAACATGATTGAAACTGGGGAGGATTGTACTGGAATGAGGCGACTTCACTGTTTCTGACTCAAAAACCCTTAAGGCCAAGTTGGCTCGAGGAGTGACATCATGAATCTTGCTACGCTCGAGTAAAAGTTCTAGCTTTTCTTGTGCTGACATCCATTTAAAATGATTTGTTTGTGAAGTTCCTGAGTGTGTATGTGAAGTTTTAAAGTTTAAAATGGAGTCTGCCTCTAAGTTTAGATAAAGTGCACTCCAGAACATCCAGGGCATTTCCACCCTGTTTATCTGAAATTAAGTGTAAAAGAAAAAGCAATCCTCCTCACTTGGGATAGATGGTGGCCATCTTGGCTGCTGCATATCCTGGCTTGCACATTCCTTCGCTGAGGTTGCCATACTTGTATGTCAAATCCGGTGGCCTATACATTAACAGAGCAGAGGGAGAGATTAATCACACACATCTTGATAAGTGATTATCAATTACACCGACACATTTCAAAGCCTCCAAAGCTGAGCTTGTCAAACAATCTGCTTGGGAGATAGGGAAACGGGTTGCTTAGGAAGTTGGAGAACTCAGCAACAGCTCAGAATATCACCTGTGTGTGGCTAGACAAAGCAGAGAGGCCTTGTTCAAATAATCACACTGGAAGTGCTAAAACCAGAACCTCCCGATTACTAGCACGATCATTAATAACCTGATGAATGCTGTGAATCTTGTTCAAATAAACAGGGAGAAGGGAGAGAGGCCCTGTGTCTTAGCACTATGTGAGGCCCAAAATCACAGTTGGCAGGAGAAGAGGCTTGAGTGAAGCCTATTTGTGCACAATTCAAAGCTGGTCTATGTTGATATAATACATTTCAATCCTCACTTGCTGCTCAACTGTAAGTGGTTTCAAGCTGGTAAGTGATTTGGTGAGAAAATAAAAATTTATGGGGCATCAGTCAGACTACCAGTGGGGATAAATAACAAGTCATAAAACTAATTACTGGCTTCAAGATGAATTGCACTAATATATGCATGTGCTCTAATAGTGTAATTAATGACACTGCAGATAACCAATTCAGGGAATTATACACATATCAAGAGACACGCTGACACAATGACAGCTGCACAATGATTCAAGGTGGCACATTCCCACCCTGACAAACCACAGCTGCTCTGGAACAAACAACATCTCAATTCACACTAATTTCTAAATTTATTATTCAGACCACCAATCACATTTGTGAAGTTGTCACCAGGATTTGGTTAGGACTCCAATGAGATGCCACGTGTGTATTTAAAAAAAAAAAAAAAAAAAAGATTAATTGGCTGAAGGTTTACACTTTTATGTTTTCCCATTGATCAAACAGAATCTGTTTGCCTAAGTATTCAAAGAAACAAGCTGTTAAACAAATCTAAACTAATGGGAGTCCACGTCTAACTGGGAATTCAGCTGGTCTAATTATAACAAGCAGGGATCAGCCCACACAGTACATGATTAAGAACTGCTAAATGTGTGACATTAAATGAAATAAGCGTTTACTAGAAAGAGATGTACTCACAGTTTTGCGTCCAGCTGCAGCAGAAAGCCCTGCTTGTCATACACTAGAAAAGAAAAAAGACACGGAAATGAACCGTTACGTCTACAAAGTCTACAAAGGATGTAGACAGGAAAACATGGCATCTTTGGGGTGGAAGCTTGATATAGTTGGATAATGAGCACGGGTCATCCAGTCTACGTCATTTCAACTATAGGCTCATTAGCTGTAGTTAACATCTTTCACAGGGAAACCAAAATGGCAAATGCAAAAGTAAAAGCATTAGAACTTGTGACAAACGAGAACAAGCGAGGTTAGGGAGAAGCCAGCCAAAACAATCTGTTGAGTTTAAAATAAAGTTAGAAAAGAAGTTAAGAGATCACCTATGGACAGCCAATAGGTGCCTGGTGAAGCATTGAAGTAGAAGACAGAGAAGCACAAAAAACTAGGAGATACATATGTACAGTGAAATGAAAACTTGATTTTGAATTATGCCATTTAAGAATCGACAGCAGTCTCGATGATGCACTCAGGGTCTATAAAAACACTTAACATATTAAAAGAAATTCTGTCTGTAAACTGCTGTAATTGCATTAGTATGACTAGGCTTATGAGTATTAGTTGAAAGTAGGAAAAACGCGGTATTACTCCTGTGGTTGCGGATCTTGTCTTCACAGAGAAGCTGGAGGAAAAAGATAAAGAAAAAGCACAATGGGAATGCATGACAGCTGGTTAGGAAGGGATCCAAGCACTGCCCTGGAGGATGGGGACTTTGCCATTGCAGCCAAGATGAGTGAGTGAGAGTGTGTGTGCGCATTATGTTTCTGTTGAGAAGCATAAGGCAGCAAATCGAGGGAAACAGCTTGGGAGAAACTAAAGGGGCAAGGGTCCTCCAAGTAAGACAAATGTGGGTTTCTGGAACTTTACGGTATTATGCACCACAGCTCCCGCTTCAATTGCCAACCACTTGGTTGCCGTGCAGAGACAACAGAGGGCAGTGTTGTATCACACTGCAGCTTCAAAAGGAGGATAGTGACTGAGCAGATGTTCAACTCCTCACTAGCTGGCAAATTCACTGTTATTACTATACTTAAATATACTTTAAAAACTTAAACTTTCCTTGTTAGTTGACAAAGTTTTAAAAAATAAAGCTTCTGTAATTTTCTTTTAAATGGCAGAGGGAGAACAAAGGTGCGGAGGGATTAGGTTGGTGGGGCTGCAGAAGTACCTGAGCCTAATATTCGTCCCACGTTGTTGTCTGGTTCCACCTCTGAAACACAAAAGGGTCAGTTAGCACCATTTGAGGTCAGTCTGTAATGGCAGCATTGGACTTTAGAATAAAGCCAACTGCAAGCGTCAGACAGTAAGAGGAGAAAGAGGACGAGGAGAAGTTAGTAACTTTATTCCCAGTAGGCTGAATTAGAATCCTGTGTCTCAATCTTTATTCAAAGATGAACAGCCCAGTGAAGTGGAAAATTAACCGCAGAAAGCCCCCATTGTGTTTTTGTGATTATTATGGTGGTATATAGAGCTACCCATAAGAACTGAATGAGAGAATCAGCACAAACACTTCTGACAACGAAACAAACATAAACATGATGACATGTAGATGAGTTAGCAGAGAATTATATTCCATAGGGAAAAAAAAAAACCTGACAGCCTAGTTTAAAGTCACCAGCTTCACAAAAGTCACCCAGTATATGTGGGCAGAGTCTCAGTGCCTCTACCTGTATTTCTTTTCACTTCAGCCCCTTTAGTCAGGACTACAGCTGTCTCTTCTGCATCATTCTCTGTAAACAAAAGGGGTTAGGACACTGAAGTAAGATTATCATCACTGTAGAACTGTGGAAGCAACTATTAACCATACAGCTATTAAACAAGACCAAAGTACTGAGAATATTCAAAAAAAGATATGTTTTCAACATCACCTTCAGCAAAACACAGACAGTGGCAGCGCACAAAAAACAGATGCACACAAAAGCACAGACACAAAAACAAACCAAAAATACCAGCATATTATAACTGAACGTGCTTAAAGCCGTGTTCATTCTGTTGAGCTTTTGGCAACTGCTGTGCATCACCTTTCTACTTCCCTTTTTAATAATTAGCATTTGTTTTACTAAATAGATATAGACCGAGGGCCTTTAATTAACCAGGAGGTCAGCTTCAAAAAAAAAGCCAAAAAGAAAAAATGTCTCTCTCGCCTTTATCAAAATAATCACAGGCCAGATGCGGTGTCATTTCACCCAAATACTGACATGACAAAACCACAAAGCCCTCTCCAAAACAGAGCAAGGACAAAAGGTTCTCATTGTGACAAAGAGACTGCAAAAATTCTGTACATGAAACTGCTGTACAAAAATGTCTTAATTTATAATGGTCTGCATGTGCAGCAAAGCCTCTCCATGTGAGGGTTTTTGGCAGATCACATTTCCCAATTACTAAATTAATCAATTAATTAATCAAAATGCTCCAGCTGATTCTGTGTGGGCCTGTCACTACAGCTCCAAGACAAGACAAGACAAGGCAATCCCCGATGCTGATGATGTTTGTTAACAACTGAATTTATCTCATTCACAACATTTTTATGAGCTACTTCAATGTGTTATTTAGAAAAGTAGCTTACTGGCTTGTAGCTCTGGCTTGTAGTCTGCCACAAATAGAATAAACTAAACTAAAATCTTTCAACCACAGCTGTGGTCAGTGTATAGAGTTTATTCATCTGACCACATACAAAATTAGCCATATACTTTACATATTGTATATGCCACTATATTTACCATGTATCACTTCCTGTTATCAAGTGACCAAAATGCCACACTTTTGTTCATGTGATAATAACTCAACCATTTCCATGGCCAAGGACATTTGCTGTGGGATGTGGCTGAAAGTTCAAAACATATCTAGTAAGTGGACCCTTTTCAAAACTGTAGCCATTATCTGGTTAAATAAATAGATAAATAAATAATAATTAATTATTACAATGAAATTATTATTATTATATATATTTTTTTTTAAGTGGGACAACATTACTAGTGTGCTTGATTTCAGCTGTTTTAAACCAGTGCATGTCATCCAAACACAGTTTAGTCATTCCCACAATGTGTTTCTGTTGTGAGACACTTACAGGGCTATAAAATAGTCATCTGATTGCACCACATAAATACTTAACAATTGTTCCTGCCCTGCTGCACTGGAAAAAGTCAATGAAATGATGGTTTTGTAATTGCAAAGTTGTCTCACAACATGACTACAGATCAATGATAATGGCTGTATTGTAACTGAACATATTGACACTTCAAAACCAGCAATTAGAGAGAGCTGGAGGCGATAGAAAGTCTGCTTCAGTAACAGCAAGAGCTCCTGCTCATATGTGTGTGAGCATTACTGGTCCAGCTGCATAAAAATCCCATCTTCTCATTGTAACACAGTGATACAGTCGACCATTAGAACATATTTCATCATAGCTGATGAGGCTTTGGGGGTTTCAAAGCTGAATGAGACTGAAAACAGCCAGAGGTGGCAGCTTACACGCCCATGTATGTCAGCCATAGCAGTTCTTAACCATGTTAACTGAGAGCTCTACTGGAGCAGTGACAATGAGTACAACGTAAAGGCTAACTACATTAGGTTGAAAAAAACGAAGACTCTGCTGTTGAAAGGACATGGGTAAAGTGGACACAGGCCACTCGTCACTTCAGAGTCGAACATCCACTCCAGCTGACAAAGGAATGACAATGGTCACATGAACCTGCTCTGAAACTGACACTCTGGGGTAGCAAGGCAGAGTCAAAGTGTAAAACAAATGGCCACAGGGAACAGTGCCTCTGGCCTTTGGTTGAAAAATACCACAACAGAGTTCAGCACTGATCTGATCAATAACTGCAGGGATTATTACTTGAACAAGTCTGGATTAACTATAAAACTAGGGCTCAAGAAGAAGAGTAGGACAGGGCACAAACCTTCTGGATACATGACCATCTGGTGGATCTACATACAGCAGCTGGTTAAGCCCAGCTGCTGTCACAGACCAAAGTTACAGGCCACACATATACTTTCTACAGGAAGCCACACACAGTGGAAGGGCTAGTTGAAAATGGTGCTAACACTGGATCAAAGGCTCTGACATTTATGAGGCTCATCAGTCAACAATAAGTACATGGATCTTTCACCTGGACTGCATAACCCAGTACATGCCAAACCTGTGTTTACTGCTGCAAGCAATAAATAAGCAAACTGTAGTGCTTTTAAGCAATGAAAAAAAAGGTACAACATGACTATAGGAATACTCGTAATGACATATATGATGAGCAGGGCATAAACCTCTATATGCTATATTTATTCCCTGGAGCAGTGACTTAGTCTCTAGCACTATAAATCAAAGAATGAGGAAGAGAGATTATCCAGATTTGATCCTCTCAGTGAGACAGCATAGCTTAGCCGACCAGGAAGCAGGGCAGGAGAGACCGTCCACATGCTCATCTTTCCCTTTTGACCCTCTTTAGGCCAAACATCTGGCACCACAGCGCTACAGAAAGCCAATATTTCGCACTGCAATCAAAGCTCCTCTCCTTTTTGTGCTGTCGAACCGCGTGCTGGGGAGAAAATAAGCCCCATTCTTTTGGCTCTCTTCTCGTCAAAGGGTATCATGCAGCTATTAAAATAAACGGATTCCACATCATTTCAATCCAACGCAGGTGACAATTTAAGGCTGAAAGCATTTCACCTCCCTGCTTTCAAAGTATGAATGCAAACGCTGAGAAAACTGAAAGTGGTCCAACTGAAAAACCGACGCTTGTTACTGCACACCATTGTGATATGGACCACAGCCAAGGTCAATAAGGTGCTCTGTCAGTGATGAACACGCAGAACAAGGGAGATTCATTTTAGAAATTTTGAAGCAAACGGTTTTACTGTAGCAAATCCAGTTGCAGGAGCCTGTTATGGGAAAATGAAGAAAGTCACAGATAGTACATAAACTATATAATCTACAGTATCTATAAACGTACAGGAACAGTTGGACTCATTTTTGACAGGCAGTTACTATGGCCATCACAAAATGGACAAAATGCAACAGTACATCACATACTGTAAAGGGGAGCGCAAGATCAAAAACAACAATACAGGCAGTCTGAAATTCTAAAGTTGACACAGATTTATGAGCAGTGGACAAGATAAGACCACTTGACTGAGAACCTGCTACTTGTCTATGAGACCAAGAATGGGTATGTGTGGGTTAAAATAATGGGGGACATGGTTAGGTATTAAGTCGTAGTGAATGAGCCTCCTAAGTTATGAATTTTGTTGTATTGTGATATAATGTTTTTCTCCATGACATTTAAGGAGTGAAGTCAATGTCTGGATGGAGCTTACAACAAATATTCCTGATAACAACAGTAAAAGCAGAGTCAGCTGTTGATAAGTAGCACTGAGGGATAGAGTGATGTGAACTGATTTGTCTACACCAGAGCATCAGCCCTGGCACCAACAAGTCCTCCTGAATCATCATATCAGAAAATTAATCCTTCTACCAAAGGTCAGTGCTACACATGACTGTGTTTTTGCTTCACACAGGCAGCTGTTGGGAAAAGAGCGGACCTGACAGGAATGGGTGCATTACTCTTTCAGAAGAAGACTAGTCCAAACTGGTTAAAACAAAAAAAAACAATCCAGTTTCTAGTTCCGAAGCAAAACTTTAGATTACAACCAGTGTGGGGATATCAAGGACACAACACGGGGAAGATAAACATTTTCCCCAAGCGTGTTGTCCCTCTAGCTAGGCTCTCATCCTGGTTCAAAACAGTGACATTTGTGGTTTCTGTGCCAAACGCTGCTCCCTGAGAACATTTTACCAGAATATATACTCACTCTGCAGGAGGCACAGAAAAAAGCGGTTCACATTTTTGAAGTGAAATCTTCTAGCCCCCTCTGCTGGATTTTAATAGCTATTTCAGGGCGCCCACCCACTGTGACAAAATCCCCACCCCACCCAACGTCATCAGTTTGTACAAGCTCATTCTCAACACACATTTTACCTTAAGAGGTATTTCCTATTGAGGCAAATAACAGAATCTAAAAATCCAAGTCCCTCATCACTAGGTTTCTAAATTTGGACTTAAAAACTCAGGACAATCAAACACTACTAGGAACACTGATTCATAACCTAAACCCAAAGATATCACAGATATTTTTAAGTAAAACATGAAGGATGTGTACTCTCAATGTGTTGGCATTTTTGTGCAATGGGGTTTCATCATCTAAATGCAGAAATTTCACAATGCCATTTCCTCCCATCTACAAAAGCAGAAAAGGGAATGTTCAACACTGAGTCAGAGCACGCTTTCATCTGTTTGTTTCACACAAGCTATGCTGAAGCCTAGCTAGGGCTGTCAACAGATGTCTCTGTCTCATCTGCAAGACAGCCTACAAAGGTACATCCGCTCATTTTTAGTAGCAGAGATGGATCAGCTAACACTGGTCGTACTCTCCTCACAACATCTGGTGGTCTGGAGAAGTGGGGGGGAAAAAATCATTTAATAAGCTCGTCTGACACAGACAGGTTTTGCAACATCAACACACACCTTGATATAACAGTTCAGCAGAGAGACGATAAAATAAAAAACACACTGAAACAGACTCACGGGTGACTGGCAGTCAGCACAGAGAGGCAGACAGCAAAAAAGAGACTGATGTCAAACAGACTTCCTCAATAAAAACAGATTTAATCTGTGTAGATTTCAAAAGGGCTTTGACAGATGGTTGATCAAGAATGAGTAAATGTTACAGTTACAGATTGGAGATGTCACTTACGAGACTTCTGGCCCCATACAGGCAGATGTAGCTTCCCGGAGGAGTAGTAAATAAAGCCCAAGACCAGCATGGGGCACAGGACAAACAGCAGCTTGTGTGTGGGCTTCATGGTCTTCAGTCATTCACATGGCACCATCCAGGTCATGACCTGAAATCACAAGACGGTAAGGACACTCCTCTTACACATCCCCAAAGAGAAACTCACATCTCAGCAGCACAAATACAAAAATGAGGAAACCGATGATACGGTAACATATAGCAAGAGCAAACAGGGACACACACGTGGTGGTAGATCCCCTTAGTTTCCAAAGGCAATAAAAAAATGAAATGAACAAAATCATTTTAACATTAGCTGTGCTTTTTTCTCTCATTTTTTAAGGGGAACTTTGATCAACCTCTCAAGCAGGGGTAGAAGAAAGAGGAGGCAAAGAGTCTGTGTTTGTGGCTGTTTTGGTCCAACAGTAGGCATAATACAGCATAGCGATAACTGCTTAACACATATCACTTGTCCAGGTTGGTGTTACCACACCCTCCTGTCTACAGAGAAAATATGACATGTTAGCATAGGTGACTGCTTTCAACCCCAAAACAGGACTTGTTGAAACAATGGGATCTCATGGGATTCTCACATGTGACTTAAAAAAATATTTATCTCTCTCTCTCTCTCTCTCTACACATATCTATATATATATATATAGACACATATTCATTAAATTCGCTCTGAGGCATCTTTGTTTCATCCTGAAAACTGCTAGAAGGAAATGATAACCACACATATTACTACTACTACTACTCTATATAATAAATAACAAAACTGCAACTCTAAAAGTTACCTGACAACTAGTGGGATTGATTGATCGCTCTAGACTTGGAAACAATAACTCAATAGAAAAAAACGTGTTATAAAGTTAACATCAGATATGCATGTATCCATATGTATACAAGTATCCAACAATGCAATCCTTGAGTCCAGTGAAAACACATCTAACTGGCCCCTCCACGTAGCATTTCCAGACTACTAGTGACTTTGCATTTCAAAACTAAATGGAAATCACAGTCGCACCCTGTCCAGGGCAGGGTAAGAGAAAACTGGCAGGGTTTGAGGAGCAGCTGTGGTTGGCACCTCACATTCCACCGTTACTCGTTTCTCATGCAGGTCGACGACAGGATTGTATTTCAGGCCATGTCGGAGGCTGAGTGTTCACTTTCACTCACACCGTCCCGGAGTTTAGATTACGAGCTGCGTTTCTCATTTACTGCAACCGAAGCTCAGCAGCTAGTTACCGTAACAAACATAACGGAACTTTTGTCTTATAATTCAACGCTATGACCCCAATCTGACCACATACAATGGCTGCTTGGAGATTACCTGTGGGTTCGTCTTACTTTAAACGCTCCGTTGACGCGTAGGTTGTAAAACGACACAACGAACAGAGCTAACGGTTCCCCGACATCTGCACACACACATATATATGAAGTAAGCGCTGTAGAAAAGAGAACATCAAGCTGCTAACCAGTAACGTTAGCTTAGGTTAGCCAGTCGCTATGCTAACAACGCTACGTTGCATAGTGGGGAGTTTGCCTTGATCCCCGTCTGCAGGCCTGCAGCACTGGTTCAGCATTCGAGTGGCTAGTCATAGGGTTTAGGTACGACAGCCAGCGCAATAGGTGGCCGAAGCTGTTCACACATGTAGGTTAAACACTGGTACGGAACAACAGCGGCGGTGGGAAAGGGTGACGAGAAAACAATACCGAGGCAATCCGGCAGATGTTCGGGAGAATCCTGGACCACCGGTTCGCCAAAATGAACCACTAAATCACCATCGAGTAAAACACGGCGTAGCAACGTCTCATTGCCGTTTCTGATCAACTGAGATAACTGTGGACCTTACCTTTTCTTTTCCTCTGAGTCTTCGGGTCAGAAACAGCGCCAGCCTTAGTTTAAATAATGGATTGGTCGATAAAACGACCGTGTGCTCCCTACTCTCCAAGCCATGTTGATCAAATCCGTGAAAGTACCCCGGCTCTGTTAGCCGACGAGACGACCAGCAGGACTGCGTGTTTCCCCTACTGTCTCACGAGTCACAACTGGCATCAAGACTGGCGAAAAGGAAGTCAACCCTTCCACAAAGACACGCGCAAACCGTCAAACCATCATCATCATCATCATCAGCAGCAGCAGCAGCAGCAGCAGCAGCAGCGGCTCTTTTACAGGTCCACAATCAGACAGTCGCATGAGATATGTCCATGAATTATGATGCCCTCTCCCGTTTAGCGCAGTTAAAAGGAATCAGTGCACCTCTTCGTGTGGTTCCTCACGTGGTGCCTCACTCTGCTCTTCAGCTCCTAACATCTCGCTGTAACGGTCATTGTTTGTTTTTGTGTTTCGAGTCAACAGTCACGTAAACAACACCTTCAACTGTAACGGTACTTACAGAGATGAAATAATGTATAGAGCTTATAGAGCAGCCTGTCCCAGTATATAGTGATATGTCCTTGTCCAGTAATATTGTACAGGTCAGAGGTATGCTGAAATCCAGAGAAAGGTCATTCATGCTGTGAAAGTAGTGTTCCAGTCTCATAAATCTGCAGTAAAACAGTTTATTCTGGATTCAAGCCCATTTTTACAGAAGAGGATTAAGGCCACGTGTGAAAAAAAGAAGAAGAAATTGGAATTCTGAGAAAAAAGTCAGACTCATGCATCCATCCATGCACACACCATGTAGTAGTAAGCATGATCTCTGGTCACATTTTTAAACACTTTAACCCAAAACATTCAATTCAGTTTTTTTCTTCTCTCTATCTAATTTGCTGTCAACAAACACCTGCCCTTTTACAAAAACTGTTGCCTTACCGAGTTGAAACAGCCTGCTCTTACTTTAAGGGAGAACTAGAAGTATCGCATGGTGGTGGTAGATGTAGAGGTAGAGGTTATGAACATAAGGCCACAGCGACCTTGATCTTTGACCTTTGACCTCCAAAGTCTACTCAGTTCATCCTTGAGTCACAGTCAACGTTTGTGCAAAGCTTGAAGACCATCCCTCAAAGTGTTCTTAAAATATCGCATTGCCAAGCAAAAACAAAAACACGGTAATAGGGACCTTGACCTTTGACCTCAAACCTCCAAAATCTACTCACTTCCTCTTTGAGTGACCGTGAACATTTGTGCAAACTTTAAAGAACATCCTTCCAAGTATTCTTCAGATATGCATAAAACATTAAATGTATGATCACAGCGACCGTGACCTTTGACCTCTGACCTCTAAAATCTACTCAGTTCATCCTTGAGGCACAGTTGACATTTGTGCAAAGTTATCCCTCAAACGGTTCTTAGGATATTGCACTACCATGCAAAACATAAATATGGTCATAGTGACCTTGCCCTCCAAACTCTTTTCAGATCTCCCTTAAGTCACAGCCAACATTTGTACAAAGTTTGACAGCGAGACCTCAAAGCGTTCTTGAAATATCGCGCATAGAAGAATCTGGGACGGACGGACAGCTGGACAGCCGGACGGACAACCCGAAAAACATAATGCCTCCAGCTCTGGCTATCGCCGGCGCTGAGGTATAAAAATGTAACATTCGTTCTCTGCAATTAATGAACATGAACAGCCAAATCATGTTCCTGTGCACACCCAAGCTCAGACTCAGATGTCTCTACGTATTAAAAGCAGTACAAATTGTCAGTCTCACTGAGAGAATGTGAAAGATTCACAAGCTGATGTCCCCACAAAAATGAATAGATACTTTGTCACGTTTTGAGAAGCAGGAGTACAGATTTAAATTTAGGTGAATAAATAATGCTCTGCTCTGCTAAGATGCTTCATAAACATGGGCCCTGCAGGCTGTGTATGTCATCCACAGTCCCAGTTGGGCTTTTACCCTATCATGTGGCTACTCACAGCAGATTGTTATATGGCAGCAGATCTATAGTCCTGTCCTTCACACCTGCTCGGGTTACTCTATTAATTCAGTTTTCCTCTCGGAACGGGCATCTTATTTGTGCCCTGACAGTCACAAAGCCTTATATCCTACATAAACAGTTGTTGGGCTGAGAGCCAAGATAAGAGAGGGTATCTGGGGGGTGTGGGAGGCACTCTCCTATTTTTTGCCCTGCAAAGACTGTGGCGGAGTAGCGTACCAATCTATTAATATTGAATCAAGCAGGAAATACTATCTGCTCACCCACTGTTCTCCATCTGGGGTCAGGAGATTTTCAGGAGCCAGGAGAATAAAATACATGCACAAGCAAACACACACGCACGTGCACACACACATACACAGACACACACTTAGCCTGTTGAAGTGTGTCATACAGTGTGTCATGATGGCCTTTGGCACACAGAACACTCGTTTACATCACAGAGAGAGAATGGTCTGTGGCCAGAGAAAACAATGCAAGAGCTGGACTATTCCATTCTCTAACCATGTCTGGGAAGTGCATTGTTATTTGTTTGTCTACCAGCAAGCAGACAGGGAAAGGGAAAGCACTGTTTGTTTTACATGTCCAAAGTCTGTAATGCATTTGCTTCACTGTACATCCTGAGTCCAGCTGCCAAGATGAAGCCAAATCCAAATTCATTTGATTTCTCAGGCCTTGAAATGAGACTCGGTCATTTTACGGTGTGGTTTTCCTGCTTCTACTCCGTCATGCTCTATTACTCTTATTATTTTATTATTATTTTTTTAAAATCCAGTTACCAGTAATGCATGTTGAGGGCAATTTCTATCTGTAGGGTTTAATACTGTATAGTTTACATGTAGGCGATAAAATGGAGAGATAACAGCTGTGTAAAAGCTCAAAAAGAAGAATCTCACCACAGATTTTTAACCTTGTGATAAAATCTGTTTACTGTAACAACATATCCTACTATCCTGAGTAATGAATCCCTCTTCAAAGAACCTTGATCAGGATTCTTGTCTTTCACCTCTGTTACAGGCTCTAACATCTAGAATGTACTCACTGCTTTACAGAATCACTTAAAACATCGTTAAACAGACTTTTCCATGTTTGATTTATTTCTGTGAGTGAAATTCCGACATGAGTGGAGCCAAACTTTACTGTGGCAAAATAAATAATTGATTGTTGCATCATCTGAATCATAGATTAACTATCTCCTCAGTGGTATAGGCAGGAAATAAACAAGTGCAAATGGGTTTTAATAGATCACACAGATACAGGAACAGACCAGAGCGATTGCTTGTGAATAAAAAACATTTTCACTTTGTTTTTTTTTTATTTACCATGCCAAGAACCATCTTGACAGCAGATTTAGCAGATGCCCAAGCAGGAGACAATACCCCACAAACTCCCACTGTTCCTCAATCAGATGGAACAAAAGTTCACTTTTAGTGTTAAGCTATACATTTCCATAAGCACAGTCATTAATTATCAACAATCATCATGTCTAGAAACCTGCTTTTACACAGCTAAGTGAAACTTAATATTTTGTCAGGAATGTAACTGCAAAGTACCCTAATTTTATACACAAAAATTCATGTTACACTGCTGCTGTCTAGTGCTTAAAGGAATAGTCTGACAATTCAGGAAATACGCATTTACTTGCCAAAAGTTAAAAGAAAAGATTGACATCACTCTCATGTCCGTATTAGAAAATGAAAGTAATTAGGCCAGTTTTGCAGGTGGTTTGACACAAATTTTCCACTGTGTACGCCCCACATATAACCAACATATGAGGTTTTTACATTTCAGTTTTCATGTGTATTAAACAAACAAGATATAACATGTTCATTAGTGAGTTTTTCAGGTGCTGGTACGGAGATTATTTAATCTTCACACCAGCCAAAGGCACCTGTAAATGGCAGGCAAGGAGACATTTACAGGTGCAAAGCAGAAGTCACCTTTCCAGTCGATAATTTCAACACTTAAAAAGGCAGAAGTTGGCAGTGATCTCATTCATGTTCTTTCCTATCTCTCTGTTTATCTGTCTCATAGTTTATCTATTCTCTCCCATTCAGACACTTATATTTTATCCCTCTCCCATGCATGACTTCATTAAACACATATGTAATGTGCTTATTCAAGTCTCCAATTGAAGTAAACATAAGAGAGCAAGGGTCCTGGTTGATCATTAATGACTGAACAGATAAGAAACAGCTGTATTGTGTTTTGATTTAGGACTCTGTGCTGCTTATAGATACTTAATTTTTCACTGGAAAATTCAACCATTTCAAAAGGGGAAAGCCAAGAGTTAAATGAGAAGATCGTTATCACTGTCTCTGCTTGAAGCTACCATCAGTAGGTGGTTTGCTGAGCTTAGCATAAAGACTAGAAATGTGGAAACAGCTGCCTCTCTTCAAAGTTTAAAAAAAAAAAATCTGCCTACAGCGTTTCTAAATTTCCAAAATAAATAGCACTTTAACTGTATACATGGAAATGTAAAAATAACATTTACCAGACATAAAGTAGAATATACATGACTTTCGTATGGATCTTACTGCTTGCAGCGTCACTTTCTACCTTTGTGGAGTGCACCAAGGAGCTTATTTTAGGCCCCACTAGGCCAAGGTCATGGATTCACAAACAATTCCTGTTTTTGTTATGAGCCTCCATCTATGACAGTGCAGATACTGTATCTCTGGAGACAGATCATGTGAGAAAGAACATTCCCACGTAAACAAAGAAACAAATATGTCTCCATGCTGGAAATACGTTTTTGGGATGATATAATGTCATTTAGGTTTTCAAAATCCTCTCATTGCTTCTCTTTTTGATCATACATGATGCATGAATGCAATACTTTGTCAGATACTTTGTCAGCTGAACAGTGCCTCTGGGGTTAGGGTGTAGCTTTTACCACACTGCCTTTAACAGAGATATTGTTCTGCTTTTAAATATGTTGCGCAATACATTTGTGAAATGTTTTGGAGAATAAAAATACAGAAGTCTTTGGGACTGATTAAATATGTCTTTATTTTTTCCCTTAAGGACCTTTAGACAGAAACAGACCGTATACCTGTTGAGCTGCAGCTGCCAAGCCAGAGTTAATCCAGAGTATCAAACAGACAAGTGTAGACAAGAGTATCCAGAGTAACCAAGTTTGGCTGACTAAATGATCAAACACTCACACAGTGCAGTGTTTCCAAAAGAGAGAGCCAACACCAAATACAAAGTTTTACTTGGTCACTGTGCTTTTAGTACTCTCTTCAAGCATTTGTTCCCAAGTAACAGGGAATATGGCAAGCTATTCTGGCATGCCATGTAAAGAAACAACTGTTAGCAGGCTATTCAATATTATTTCATAACATGCTGTAGGATCATATGTCATGCAAAACAAAGAGATAAAAGGAGAAATTTGGTATGACCTTTGTACCATAAGGTAGCAAGAATACTGCAAGCTTGTTTAAATCAGCTTATATAGTGAAAAATGTTTTGTGGGATTTGGATCTTTTGTGCACTTATAAGCACATTGTCTAAAAAATAGGATTTTGTGAAAAAACATTCCATTCTTGTGTCTAATTCAAGGGAATCAACTATAAGAAGCTGCAAGACTGTAACGATGCTCTGTGCGAATCCTGTGTGTTGTGTTACCACTTCAATCCATTATTTATTGGATCGGAGGCTTCTTTGCTCTCTGCAATCAATCAATCAATCAATATGTTTGTTGCAACAGTGCTTTTTGCTAATTATTATGACATTTGCAAAATGGTAAATACTTCAACTCCCATCCCCTACGATCCACAAAGCACAATAGCGAGGTCAGACATCCAGGTCATACAGACCACAGTTTAACCACAGCAGGTTTCTGTGTCAATTTAGAATCACTCACTGAAAACTCCTTGTAAAATCCTTTTTCACTGAAACCCTCATGATCTTTAAATTTGAGACATTTTTGGTGTTTAATTTGTGTGAGGAACAGGGAAAGATTGCATGCTTTGCAGAGCCACAAATGCTTTGGTTATTATGTGCTCAATCCATCACGTGAGATGGGGCCAAAGTAGGACCTTAACCTTCGTCTGGTGTTTTTTTAGGTTTTAAATGCATAAAACAACCATACAAATTTGTCTATTGCATCAAGGCTTTATGACTTTGTCGGGAACCTCTATTTCAACAAAATAAAACAAAAATAAATTGTTTTCACTAAATTATAAAATGCTCTAGTTGAAATTATTACCTTTGTGGTGTTAGGGTCGGTTTCGACCCAG
>JBBMJY010000006.1:8013168-8030689 GCA_037833715.1 Toxotes lorentzi
CATAACTCTGTGTGTGTGTGTGTGTGTGTGTGTGTGTGTGTGTGTGTGTGTGTGTGTGTGTGTGTGTGTGTGTGTGTTCGCATTTGAAAAGTGCATTTAGATTGAGAAGCTTGATTCACCAGATGGATTTTCAGCCGTAACAGACTGAAGAAGCAGGCAGACTTAATGTGGTCAAAGGAGACTGAACGCTGGTCACGGAAAGCAATCTGCTGTGTACCCAACAGACAGACACTCTATACCCAGGCTGTTTTGTAAACATCATAAATCCACGTCAAAAACACTCTTCAGATTACTTTCAGAAGTTTATGACTGTGACCATGAAGACTAAATCTAATTAAAGGAACAGCAACATATTTTCTTGCAAATGTGACACTGGGTAAGACCTCTCAAGCTGAAAAGAAGTTTTTCTACATTTGGCTTCTTTAAAAGATCCCATGATCATAAAGAGGATATAACAGCTCAGAGGGGCGCTCATGCTGCACAAGTAACAAAAAATAAATAAAAGAAGTCTGCATTACTTACTTGTCATTGTTAGCTCTCTGCAGAGCTCCACCTCTCAGAGAACATAGGCAGCAGTCCTACAAGAAGAAACACACAACAATGGCTGTTATTTTGTAAATTGCTAGCTGACCTATTTATTTCTTCACATCTAAGTCTGGATGTTTGCATATACGATGTTCTGATATATGTGTTGGATCAGACGGATACATATCAGCTCTATAAAAGCTCAGTTCTTTGCTTTTTTGTAACCCACTGCACAACCGGTATGCCAGGAATGCCTGACTGCATTTTGTTAAACCTGGTCTAAAAGTAGAAAGACAGTGAACCCTAGAAAGGCAGTCGCAAACACAACAGCCAACAGGTTCAGTAAGAGGAAGAATGTCAGGGAGGTAAGCAAACAGAACACTTCTGGATTTGAAAAAAAAACAAAGCAAAAAAAAAAAAAAACGGTCAACAACAACGTTCTTTGCCACTAGATCCATAACATTTTTCAAGTCCACCTCACTTCAAATGTGCTGCCTTTTCACTGACACCAGCTTTGAAACCTGTCACAACAGTTCCAGTCTGACATGCAAAATATTCTAAACATACATTCATCACCTTTCACCTCTACTGAAAACAGAAACCGCATGAAATCAAAGTCCTTTGAGGTATCACAATGAACTATACAGTTGAGCATTGCTCACTGGTGGTCAGGCGGTTGTGTCAATACTGGGCAACATTCCCAGAACTACATCTACTGTTCTGAGCAGACAGGAATGATGGAAGCAAAGGAAATTTAAAGATACATTTTACAAATGAAGTTGAGAAAAACAAATTCCACCAAACAATAACACACAAAGGAATGGAACTCTCTCGGTCTCTGAACAAAGGGAGAGGTGCCACAGAGAGCCATGCTACTGCTGTGGCTGTAAACAAGGGAACTTTGTGGTGCTGATGTAATGGCATGGCAGTTTACATTGTGCTTTTAGGGAAAATGAGGGCCAACATCATAATAGTGTGCACATGGAAGTCCATTGTTGTTTGATACTTAAAAAAGGGAATACAGAGCTGCAGATCTAAGAAGGCATCATGGTTTTGGCTGCAGTAGTACTTAAATAAAAAAAAAAAAAACAACTGTGAGATCCCCTTCATGGGCTCATTTAAGTTTATCGTATGTTATTACATATTGGCCACAACAAATGCCGTTGGTTATTTGATGAATAAAGAACAAAGCTTTATAAACGAACACCTGCAGACATCACACATGTCAGGAGAGTGCATTCAGTGTCAGCATCAAGATTTTTTTTTTTTTTTTTTCAGAAAACAAAATAAAATCACTGGTGCAGTATTCCCAGTTCTCTTAGGTTTTTCCAACCAATTTTCTGCTACTTATACTTGACCATAGTCTGTGATGCTGGACCTCGTGACATTACTGAGAGGTCACCAAATGTTCCATAATATTCAGTGACCTGGTACTGGGATACGACTGCTCTGCTGCTGTACAGGTGTCGTAGCCCAATTAACTGACCTCAGTGATGGCATCAGCCTCACAGCGGGTGCACAGCCAATCGTCTAGCTCTGCTTCATCACCAGACACACCATAGCAACCTGAACAGGAACAAAAACACAACATGCCACACTTGGATTTAAAAGAATGGAACAGAAGTGACTGGACTAAAAAAAATTAAATAAATAAATAAAAATCAACTTTAACTTAACTACTAGCAGTTTGTTGAACAAAACTATTCACTTCAGAAAGGCTGTGTGTGTGTAAGAGCTCTTGGTGCTGCTGGCTGAGTAATTAAATGTTCCACTGGAGTGTTTGTGTATTCTTCCATGAAGCATTTATGACCTTTAGTGATGGCCGTTTTTTATATGACCGTGTAACAGTGGTTTTAAGAATAACCGTTGAGCGGTAGTTTCCAAAGAATAAACAAAGGATCCGTATATGTAAGATATAATTTCATTTTACAATCCTCCAGGTGCTGCAGCCCATGCATCCTTTATGATATACTGGTCAGTTAAATAAAAGGGGGCTTACTGGCATGTACACGGACGCAGCACTGAGCACAGCTGACTAGCCGGCTGGTCCCGTCCTCTGCTACATGAGGGTTAGACAGCTGTCCTTCCCCGCTATCATTCGTCTTGCTGGTTTGGGTGTTGAAACACATTTCTGGGATGAGTGGTTTGGACCACTGGTGGCCCCCTGGACGGTTCACCAACGTCATGCTGGAACTCCCACTACTGGACTCAGACTTGAGGGGGAAAGAAAAGGTCCAGAAGCTCGTTAACACATTATTTCACCACATCTTTTATATGGATGTTTTCTCTTGATGCTTCAAGACATATCTGCTAGTAGTGACAAATTATATGTCTATGGGGTGGTAATAAGACAATTAAACAACACATCTACCTTCATAAACGCATTAAAATGCTGATAGTTCTCACCTGATGGTAGGTGTGGAAGATCAGG
This sequence comes from Toxotes lorentzi, assembly GCA_037833715.1. NCBI lineage: Eukaryota > Metazoa > Chordata > Actinopteri > Toxotidae > Toxotes > Toxotes lorentzi. The sequence continues at coordinate 8,016,125 of JBBMJY010000006.1, forward strand.
CAGACAGAGCAGTAGGGGGCCTGCTGACCCATGCACCTGTTGTACTCCCTCTCTGTCTGAGGGTTATGTGGTCGGCACTGCCACAGCTGGGTTAGCGGCTTTGCCCACTCTTCTTTCTCCTCTTGTTCAACCTCCGCTTCTACATGCATATCTATATATGAGAGGACAAACCGATGTTAAGCGCTGGAAATACAATAAAATGGGGTCTGGGCTGTCATGTAGAAATTCACAGTGCTTAGTAAACTAGCACTCAAAATGGTACTATTACATTATGTAAATGAACTGTAAATGCTAAACTACTAATGTTGTTGTACTAATGCTGTGTTTACCATCGTCACTGTGCGCCTCTCTGATAAGAGGGTGGTGGCGAGGCAGCTTACGAAGCTGTTCCTGCTGCTGCTGCTGCTGTTCCTGCTGTTCCTGCTGCTGCTGTTCCTGCTCCTGCTGCTGCTGCTGCTGTTCCTGCTCCTGCTGCTGCTTCTTCACCACTGACTTGCAGTAAGACTGCTCTTCTGTTACCTGCTGGAGCAACAAGTGTAAAGCGATGACAGAAAATTCTAAACAAAAATTATACTGTGTCTGAAGCAATGAACTCAACATCTGCTGCCATGACATCTCCCTATTTTGAGGCATGTTGGGAGCTCTGTACTGGTATGCATACATCTCCTGGTAAACATTAGATCCAGTCATCCCTTTGAGAATTTGAGCGCAGCAAGTAGCTACTTACGTGATGATTCTGAGCGATCACCTTCATCTCACTGTGATGTGGTTTCTTGACAGGAATGGTGTCTTTCAAGATGATAATACCACTATCCGCAAGGGGGCATTGGTTACTCTGTAGTTTAAACAGCATGAATAACATTGAAAGTTCATGGTGTATTTTTGAATAATGCCTGATAAAACTGCATTATGCCAGAGAGATCGTCAAAAATTGTTTAATTGTTATTGATAATCAGTAATGATGCTGAGCTCGAAGAGATTAGTACGCCAACATCATGCAGGGAAAATGCACCAGTACAGAGCCACCGAATGTCTTGCTGATGTTTATTTTCCTTACTACCTGTGTACACATCTGAACTACGAAGCAAAGAGATGGCTGACAGCGGGTTTAACTTTACTGAAATGACAATGCATGCACATTCTAGGGGTGAGTCTTTGATTGTGAGTCTGTTAGAAAATCCAGTCAGAAAAAAAGTAACGGCACTGACCTTTCGCTTGTTGTTCTTGGGGGCGTCTGTTTCCATTTTACTCATTTCTTTAGGCTGTGGTTGAGTTTGGAAGGAAGCAGACTTGTTGGTGGACTCAACTTCAGGCTTCTCTACTTCAGCCAGAGCTTCAGTGGCTGTTGACACTTTGGGTTTTTCCTCCTCTCGGTCCTGCTCCACAGGACTCTGTGCTTCTGATTCATTCGGTGGTGCTTTGGTGAGAATGATTTTAGATTCTGGCTGTGGCTCTGCTCGTTCACAGCTTGGGGCCTGAGATGAAGACTGAACTTGCGTGTGAGACGGTGTATAGGTTTTGTGCTGGAGGTGACGTGGTTGATGCTCTCTGGCATAGCTGTGCACCTGGAGTTGTGTGTGAGGTTGCTGCTGCTTTTCCAGAGTGTAGCTGTGCACCTGAAGAGTGTCTTTTGGACTCAAAGTCCTGTGGAAGAGAAGACTGGCTACCCCCATTTTGCGGGCAGGCTGAGCTGTGGCTTCTGTCCACGTGGGAGCCACTGAAATCGACAGATGCCCATTTCTGGCCTGGGACTGAGAAGAGATAGCAGGTGCACGAGTCTTGGTATAATGAGGGGGGCGGCCTCCATCGCTGTTACTTTGGGTCAAGCCCCTGTGAAACGGATCCATTAAAGTGAGCTTGGTCGGCGTAACAACCAGTTTTGGTGGGCCTGTAAAATAAAATCAGAAGTGAGGGAGAAAAATGAACTTTAATTCCTCTTAATTTTCTTCCACCCCAAAACAAAGTTAGATCAGAAACTTGGTATGAAACTTGAGGGCAATATGTTGTGGATACATTAACACACTAAGATTTCAGACACTCAGATAAAATGGCAAACAGTAAATGTAGTGTGATATACTGTAAATAGTGTGTGATATCGGACACAACCTTAATATTATGTTAATATCGTTTAGAGAACCAGTAAGATGATGCACAGGTGACAATACCTTTATTTTTCTTGCCATCTTGTGACGTCATACGTGGAGGTATAAGGCTTAGCCTGGGACGCTTCCCATACTGCTCCTCATCTTCTTCATCTTCATCCTTGGGAACAACCTCCTCGGGCACCTCCAAACACACCCTGTGTCTCTTGGTCTCTATCCTATGTGTTGTACTGAGGATTCAATGAAGACCAATGAAGACATGGGGAAGGGGGGTAGGAAACAGTTAAGAACAGTAGACCTTAGTCACATCCTTTTTATTTTCACATTACATCACTTCTGTTTAAATTAACAAGGGCACGTTCTGTTAATAGAAAATGCCTGTGAAAGCAAAATAATATCATATTCTTCAAAAACAGATGGCACTGAATATGACCAGATACCATGTGCTTCAATCTCCCATCTCAACATTTTAAGGATTAGAAATGTAGTTATTGATTTTCTTTTCTTGTTAGTCGCTTTTTTTACTATGCACCTCACCAACATGGCGACGACTTCAACTTACACCTAGAATCAGGGAAATCCCGAAGACATCTTGTGCAACGGGCTGAGAAATGCTTTCTTTATCACACATAAGGTACACAGGCACTTGACTACCTGAAATGTTGTGACTGCCATCTGCTGGAGTTTAGGCAAAGTGAAAGTGGACAAAAAGTGGAAAAGAGCATCTCCTAAATGTTAGTAATGTTGTACATGTAAAGGATAGGGCAATTTTTGTTAACAACTTATCTAAATCTATCACAGGTCTGGTTATATTCTTTCATCTGTTCTACTGTAGCTGTTGGTTAAGCCAAATCAAATACACTGCAGCAAGACAATAGAGTGACAAAGGCAAACAGATAAGGTCACTGGGATGATGATCTGTAGTCACATGATGTCACAGGACCATGGCTACCACAGGTATTCCCAACAGGAAGCACAAAATAACCAGGAGTACTACATCTCCCTAAGCATGAACTACACTGTATAAACCATGACTAAAGAACTCTTGTAAAGTAGGACTCTCTCTCTCTTTTCTGCAGTAAATGACCCACCTCTTCCGCTCTCCGTCCTCCCCACAGCTCTCCACAGAGCTGCTGTTACTGTTGCTGGTGATGTCATTGAAAGAGTCCCCCAAGAACTCCCTGGCCTCGGGGGTGGGCCGTGAGTGGTCGATGGGTACCACGTCTCGCCCTGTGAGCCACTGTTCGTAGCGATCCGGCTGGAATTTCTTCACAAATACGTCCATGGAAATCTTCACCATGTCTTTACGGCAGGAGCACTAAAGGAGATAAAGGCAAAAACAGGTTGTGAATAAAATTATATTAAGTTGATCATATAAATAAATATGTTTCCACTCTTACTGGCAACATATAAATGTGATTTTAATTGAGTTAAAATTTTGGTTTTATTATGATGTCGTTTTGCAGGCCCTCACCAAAACTGCCTGCTTGCCGTACTCAATCCATCTCTCTGTGGCAAAGTTGGTGGACTCGGCACAGTTGAAGCCGTGGTTGAAACCAGCATGATAGGCATAGGGGAAAGTTATCATGAACTCGCCAGCCTCCTGAGTAATCTTAGGAACAAGTAACAAAATAATTAGTACTAGTTGTTTATACATTTGGTTTGTGCAGTGGTTATATAAAAAAAAAAAGTGTTTGAAATGCAAACAAAGCAGATACTCGCCCCTTACTTTTTCAAATGGAATGCCATATTTTTTGAGAATAGAGGGAGAGATGAGAGTCATCTTGTGCCTCAAAAAGGCCTCACAATTTTGGGCACTACCAGGAAAGAACCCTAGGAGAAGAAACAACGGAGAGATTTTAAAGGCCAGGGGTTTCAGAGGCCATGACTGCTAATAGCTTTATACTGTAAACACCAACAGAAAATATTCCTCTGCTCGCCTACCTTTCGCCAGACGCTCCAATCTTTTCCCATGCTCTGGAGGAACACAGTACCTGTACACAGTCAAATGAGTTTTCCCATTAACAGTAAAGCAACATTGTGCCTTGTGTTTATCTATCAGCTCAACTACTTATCATTTACCCTAAGTCTTTTCAGCCAAATATTAGATACGTCATAGGCAAAATACAACACAGATACCATCCATGCAGCATAAACAGTTCTACACTGTTTAAATGACAGAAGTTAAGATGGTGGTGAGCCTATAGTAGCTAAATGGCTAACCGTATGGTCTATCCGTTGCATGTTACATTAGGGCATAACGTGATGTACATTTAGACCTACAAGATTTTACAACCTGTTCAGATTTGGAATCAACATGTGCCTCGGGGGGATCTGATCACAAGTGGACAGCTCTAACCACATCACTTCACACCTGGGTTTAAAATGCATCTCCACATGCATCATGTGACCACTTGTGATCAGATCTCACATCACCACTCTATGTGAAAATAGACATGTACACCACGTCCGTTCAGAAAGACCAAATACTGTTTTTAACCGGCAAGGGACCGCAATGAACGCAATTAGTTTATGATTTCATTACTTACTTAAATACTTGCAACAATTTGCACAAGTTAATATATACAATAAGTACATACATCCGCATACACAGAGGATGTCAGTGTGGCCCAGGACACATGTGTTCCCACTCTTAAAATGATGTAGCCATATCCAGTATTTAGTCTTAGTCTGAGATAAAAATGCTGCATAAATAATGTTGTGCCACTGATGTGACATAGGACGTCTGCCTTTTGGTTGTGACATTTTTAAAGGACTATTATAACTATGAATGTGTTAAAAATTAAAAGTTTTACTTCTGTATCTGATAAAGAAAAGAACAATTTGTGTCTTTACCATGACTTGGGCTCTCCAAAGTGCAAGTAGTTGATACTGTAGAGGTCCATGTCCTCAGTGTGCCATGCAAAGGTGGTCTTCCACATACCAAAATACAAGTAGGGTGTATTAACACCCTCAATAGTGATGCCACTGTCCCGTTCAACAGTATCCAAAATGGTGCCCAGATGGCAAATGTTCCACTCTTTGACTTCCTGCAGGAGAACAGAAAATAATACATGAGCAGCACATGAACGGTGATGGGTAATGTTATCAGAATCCTGTGTGGGGTCAACAGGTACAAAACCAGCACACCGAAAACCCATCACTACTGATCAATATTCAAGACAGCAATAACATCCAAGAAATGTCAACTCACAGGGTCATACAGGGTTCCATTCACATCTGCTCCATATATGGGAGGGTTGAATGTCACATTCTTCCAGTACTTCCTCTCCAGCTCCTCAAAGTCATCATAATGTGGACTACAGAACCTAGAGAAGGCATTAGCAGGGTTCATTAAATTAACTTTCAGTGTCAGAAGGTTAAAAAGCAGTTGATAATATATAACTGCAGATGAAACAGATTTTCTAATAACTTAAGAAAGAAAGAAATAAAAACCGTGTCTTTTATTTCTGAACTTCTCACTTGTCACTGTTGGCAGTCTTGCGGAACTCTCGGACGGTCATGGACTTCTTCTGAATGTTGTACTGTGTGAAAAGGCCTGACTGCCCTGTCACTACCTGCTGGATGGGTGCAGGTATCACCAAATCGTCTATATCATCATAAGATCCTCTCGGCTTCCATTCCTTTGGTGGGACAATCTTGGAGGAGGAAAGTGAACAATGAGTTCCTATGTCTTCCTAACATGACTTCTTATTTATAATCACAAGCAAAGCTTTGGAGGTATAACCATTTATTTTTCCTGGCAAGCTGCTACAGACATTTTTGCAACATAATGAATTTTAAGAAACAGATTACTTAATGCTCGTTTAATAATAACTTACATAAACTCATAACTGTTTGATAGCCTTCATAAAATTGTTATTAGTTTTTAATTTTATATTTGCTCACCTTTTTTTGCTGCTAATAAAAACAATTCCATAAACACCATAGTGGCCGTGAGTGTGGCCTGTGTGTGAACACATGCACTGTATCAGTACTTACTTTAGCCAGGCCTGCTCTATGTGCTCCCTGGGACTCAATATACGCAATGTAGCGGCTGAAGTTCTTGAATTCTTCAGCAGTGGGGTAAAAAGTCATGATCCCCTTGGAACCATGGTTTTGGGAAACCACGTCTGACGCCATCCCAAAGCTCAGTGGCTGTGCCTGCACATTGTAAATGGGAATAAAGTGATTTTACCATGTGACGTTCTGATATAGTATGGTTTAAAATAAACTACTCCATCATTCATTTTGTACTCAGTAAGGCACATTAAACTGGATCTTATATTCTCGACCACATCTCTGTAACTTTATTAAATAATTACAATAAAACATCTACAGTTAAAACAATCTAAATAATATGTTGTAGCCATGGTTACACTGCTCATTTTTCATGACTCAAAGTGGCTGCTGGGTGATGAGTGAAGAGTACCAAGTGCATCTAACAGTGGGCTCAGGCTCATTGATATACATTTCTGGCATTGCACATGAGAAAAATAAGAAAATATTCTTCACAGCGCTGGTTCTGGACAGCGTTATTTAAATACGTCCAATTATGTGCCACTGTTTAATGTTTCGCGTTTGTATACATTGCCGCACTACGGGGACAGGCTGAGCGGGACAGGGCTAGGATAGGCTTTAACTCCCCCTGATTGGTTAAGCCCGCGTCTCTTTAATTCGGCACGACTGTCCAGACAGCTAACGTTAGCTCATTTGCTAACTAAAGAAAAACGGGCTAATTCGGGTAGCGAATATGCAGTGGCACATTGCGTTAGCAGATTATAGCATAGCATCGCTATTCAAGTCCCGTTTATGTATGGTCTCGAGCATGACATCACAATTTAACATGCAAATTACTACCGAGGGTGAACCTGCCATCGTGTTCTCGTAGTACCTCAAAGGTTAAAAAAAACATCACAAGAGAGTTAGCGTTAGCTAGCTAGTTAGTACCATGATGGGATGGGACTATTTCCTGCATTACAGTTTCCTCCATTGCTAGGTTGCATCCTTCCCTGTGCATTTGTACAGTATACTGTTAGCACACGTGAATAAACATAGCATCAACGTTCTCGTCCTAAGTCTTAGTGAGTTATAAAATTACAGCTAACTTACTCCTAAAAGCGCCGTTCAACAAGTGCTGAGTTTGACAGGTAATAAAAATAGTGAAACTATCACTCGCTAAGTTAATGATGTCTGTCCCAGAAAATATACTACATCCGACCGCTATCATCGACATTAGCTGTAGAGCAGTTCCGGCTACTTTAGCCATTAGATTAGCATTGTGTTTTAAGAAGCTAACATCCTGAAACGGCCGTAAGATAACTCGACATGCAAACACTTACCACCTCCTCTCAGTTGATTCAGAAATTGTCCCTCGCGTTGTAAATAACTCGCAATCAATAGAAACGGCAGCTGTGAACAGAAGTGAAAGAATACAGTTTGCTAACTAAGCCCCCTGTGAATACATCACTATCCTCCATTACCACTTCTACGCATGCACACGCACCTTGGATTTTGTTTACCACAACACGCATGGGACACGCTCAGCCAATCAGAGAGCGGCTCTGGTGGCTCATCAGAGAAAATCAAATCTAAGTTTTTTTTGTTTTTTTGTTTTTTTAATGAATGTTAACGTTAACTTGGTTAACCGAAATATCTAGTTTCGTATTATAATTAATGACTGGAGAGAGCGGTTTTCTTTTTTACAACAACATGTATTTCAGAATAGCTCTTTGGTTGTTTTCTGTAATGTTTCAACTCAGTCACCTGTTCTCACTGATCAAAAGGTCACCTGTTTAACATTTAATTTTGGCTAAATAATAAATATTGGACAATAGAACAGTAGTCATATGGATTTATTTGGGAATTGATTGAATTAGGTGCTATGAGAATAGGCAAGGAAATTTATTAAAAATAATTAGGAAAGATAATCTGATAATACTAGTTTGGCCATATCCTGCACGTAGCTTTAGGATTTATGCTTCCTGCTATAGTCCTTATGTAATAATCAGAACAAATAATCTAGTCTGCCTACTTTTTGTTGCGTTTTTAGTGTAAAATGCATTAGTCATTTTCAAATTTTTAATTTGTAATGAAAATATTATGTTGTTACATCCAACACTCACTGCAGCAAAACAGACCATATTACTGCAAACAAACAAGACAGCAAAAACACCTGTAGACTGTGAACATCTGTTTTATTTCATGCCGGGAAAGGCACATCCATACACTGAATCCAACTGTTTTCATAGGCTATATAATGTTATATGCATCTACGCTCAGGCAGTGCATATATTATGATTCCCATGAATAAATGCAACAATAACAATTAGCACATTTTGTTAACCACAAAGATATAGCACATATGAGCACTGACAATTTGTATATGCACACTTTTAGCATAAGACGAAGTACATGTGCACCCTGTAGTCCATACAGTTTTACTGACCTTTTACACCAAAGGAAACATACAGTACATTGCATCAGCAGCACTTCTTGGTTTTTGGAAAGTCCATAGAGAATATATAGCGTTTTAGAGGCGTCAGTGCCAGGTCAGTCTAATTCCATTCTGTTTCTCTCCATTTTGTTCCAGTTGCATAAGACCAGTCATGTTGCATCCGCATTCTGTCAAAATGCATATATAACAGACCAGCATGATGAGTACAGATGTCCCTCTTTTTAAGGGGACTTTCTCCTTTGGCCGTGTCATATTTGATTTTAAGCTTTGGACACCTGGTTTCAAATCCACCAATTTACATCTTCTGCTACTCAAAACAGTATAAACTATGCAGTCAACAGATGAGCACTGTCAGGGAGCATAATAGACTGTGCTTTTACTCGCACCTTACTGTCCCATTATGAGACAAAACAACACCCATGAATGAATGTCTTCCAGTAAGCATAATGTTCAGCTCATTCTTTCAGTCTGACACTATAAGATAAATATGGTGGGCTGGAGAGTAGTAGGGGAACACACACTTGGTTTGCATTTATCAGCTTAGAGACACAACAGCTTAAAGCGGTCAATACAACCACAATTTGCTATGAGAGTTGCTGTTATTTCAGAATAAAGGCAAAATAATAGTTACACAGTAAGAGGAACACTCACTTGGTTAAAGATTAGTCCACTGGGAATTTTTCAATATGAGAATATATTGCAAGTGTCCGAAACAATCCCTGTACCTTTTCATATTCTGAACTCATGCAGGGCCTCAGTATTTTGTATCCTTAGGATATTATATAGTTTTGAAGAAATGGCTGCTAGAATACAGGAGAGGAACCATTAGGCATCCATTTTATGTTTGTTTTTTTAAATAAATCTCTCATTGAATATCAGATTATTTTCATGCAACTATGAATTGATGAACTGGTTATATTGTGCTTAACATAGCCACACACAGCTTTTTGGATTCAGATTTTATATTAGAATTGAATATATGGAAAATAAAGTGCTGTAATTTGGAAACAGATGAGCCAATTTCACTGATAATAGCTGTGATCGTGACTCGTCATGTTTGAGATGGTGTACATTGCACAGTGTATGAATGTGATTAATAGTTGACTGGATGGCAGGTGAACAATGAATTCTTTCGTCTCCTTCAGACATAATGCAATTTATGTATGCATGTGGTGCAATTATTAATTAAATTTTGCATATACATTAGCATGTATTTAATGTTTTGAATCCATTTCCCTCTATCATCCCATCAGTATTTGATAATAAATTATTATTATCAACAGTTTAATTTTATTGTAATCTCTCCTTCACCATCATTCTGGCAAATCAGATCTGTAATTTCTCCACCCAGTACATATTAATTTGCCAGCTTCTCACTGAAAGCAGATGTAAGATGGAACCAACGAGTTAATAACCATTTCATTAAGGTAGAACAGAAGCTCTGCAGTAATTTACAGAATATTTAAAGTAAAGCCGAAGAAATTCAGAAACCATTTCATGGATTTTATGCCTTCTGCATCTTGTAATAGTCAGTTCTTCACCAGAAACATTTCATACACAAATGACAAACGGACATCGTCCTTTTGATCTCCAGGTATTGTGTCGTTTTGCAAACATGACGTGATGGAGCACAGACTTCAAAAAGCGAAGCAGAAACTGACTGTGTATTTGCATCCGTTCCTCTCGTCTGTTCCATCATTGTTCCATCATTCTCTAGTTGGCACCACGCCCAAGTCCTGCTTTATCTTGAAGCACCAGTGGCCGTCTGCATCCTTAAGATGTGGCCCTGTATATAACAGCTCTCAGCCTGGGAGCAGCCTTAAGAACACATGCCAACTGCCAAAAAAGGCCTTCCGCTTGGTTCTGTGATAAAACTAGACTCCTTGTAGGTTATTTGTCCATAAGATTATTGATTTTCAGGGTGTGGAGAGTGTCACTGAGTGTCTTCTCTGTGTCTGTCTTGGTGCTGTCTTTTTTAGACATGTCAGGCTCCCATAGAAAGAACTCATGGAGGAGGGTGTTGACGGTGTCAGGACACTCCATCATGACCATGTGACTTCCTTCCTCAATGACTTTTAGGAACGCAAAGAGGAGGATCTACAAAAGAAGGCAAAAAATGAATGTAGAACTTTACAACAGGTAATACCACAGCACAAACAAGACATTTCATATTTTTAAAAAAATCACAAGATAAATCAGCACTCATTCACATATGAGGATGTACTATACCTCTGCCATGCGCTGGTCCTCGTCCATGGGCACAAACTTGTCACACATGCCATGAACCAGAAGGATGGGCACAGTGAGCTCGGCATGGTAGACCTCATCCCCCTCAGGCCAGTACTGGCCACTCATCATGGCTCGCAGGACAAACGGAGACACATTGAAGGCATTACCCTGCTTCAACAGCTGCTTTTCTTTGGCACCCTGACGGGCAAATCCAGCTCTAAAGGTGTGAGGGAGAGAAAGAAGGGTTTCCTTTTAAGTTTTTCTTTATCACTACACAAATGTTTTGACATCCTCAAGCAATGCTTTTCTTTGCCTGAGAGAAGTTACTATGATGCGTCAACTTGGCACCACACAAATGCAGATCTTACTTGAGGAAGCTCCAGGCCAGACACGGTGACAGACAGTGAAGGACGCAAGATGGCAGTTGGAAGATGGAGCACAGGCTGGGCTCCAGAGCTGTGGGACCCCCTCCATTGATCATCACTACCTTATGGACCAAATCAGGGTATTCATGGGCCAGGAAGGTGCAAAAAGACACGCTGGAAGAGATATAATAAGATGGATACGGCATGTTAGCAAAACTAGTAGGAAAGTTACCCCGATCAGCTGTAGAGTTGCCTCAGAGACTGATTTTGAAAAGCATCTCACAAAGACTCACCCATACGAGTGGCCAATGAGAATGTTGCGTTTACGAGCGTATCTCTTAAAGATGGCACGTAGGTCCTCTGCCAGGGCATAAAAAGTGTAAGCTGCTGCAATCTGTGGGGCAGTGCTGGCTCCATGCCCTGCCAGATCCGGCGCAATGACCTCATAGCCCAACCGGGAGAAGAAGTCTAGTTGGCTGCCCCAAATGTCCAGAGAGCCTCCCACGCCGTGCACAAAGAACAGCGCTACATCTGAGTGTGTCCCTTTGCAGCTTGAGATCACCCTCTTTGAGTCAATAAACACTGTGCGCTTGGGCTTGCGACGACGGCGGCGGGGAGGCGGAGCAGGTTTCTGCTCCCCAGCAGGCGGAGGAACCGGAGGAGGAACAGGGTTGGGGTCTGGAGAGGAGGCCATTTCTTTGTAGTCAGCAAGCTCCACCTCCACAGTGCTACATGGCTCCAGATCCCCATCCTGACACTGCAGAATCTCAGAGTGCAAAACATCACCGAGATTCTCAATCACCAGCTGGCCGTTGCGGTAGACTGTGATCTTCCTCTTACAGTGGACACTGCTGCCAGTATTGCTCTCGTTATCCTCCAGAGAGCTGTCATCACTGCAGTCACCATCCGTCGTGTCCTTGCCTGCAACTTGGTCTTCAGTCACTAAGGGCTGACGCTCAGGGACGATGTGCCGCACTCGCAAGACTCTCCCAGGTTTCACCTCCACAAACTCAAATCCATCAGAGGGTTCTGACGACTCCAGAGGCAAGACCAGACTGGCAGCCTTCCCAGTCAGGCAGCACAGTATCCCTTCAGTGATGCTGGTCAGCATGGCGCTTCCCTGCATAAACCACATCAGAACGAAACAGGTAATCAAATCAGATGCTTAATTTGAAATACAACACAAAAGCAGATTATGAAATGAACTAAATCGACAAAAAGACAGTGGATGAACATATGGGTGGGTTTATGAGGCTTGTTAGCCTACTCCTGCTGGTGTTTCCCTAATCATGTTTTCTTCTGAGTTTCAAGCATTAGCATTATAAAGTTTCCAGATCTGCAGTGTTACCAAATGTCAACAGCTCAACATGAAGAAACTGGGTCCCAGCATGATTCCTATAAAACTGGACCCAAGCTGTTTCCTAGCAACACAGTCACAATTCTTTATCCTCTCATCAGACCACAGGCAGAGTAGAGTGAAATGACACACACCAAGAGCACGGATGCTTTACATTTAACAGGCTGCAAACCATTATGCAAATTCACAACATCACAGCCGGTGTAAGAGCAGCTCAAACAGCCTTTGTAAAGCTCTAGTAACACACTCACCTGCGTGACAAAGCAGCTTAACATACAGAGATTTCACATTCATAAACAGACAACAAGAAAACAACACTTCCCAATGTCAGTGAAGACTGACCATTCACATGCCGACCTAGACGTTTGCTATTAATAACCCCTGCTCTTCACATGGCCAGAATGAGGACATGTATAAATAGAAAACACCAGTAATATGGCATGACTGTGTACATGCCAGCATACAATATATCTCCAAACTGTATATAGCAGTTTTCCAGGCTATACCATTTCCAGTGGAGATGAGACAAAAACTGTCTTTGTTTTCCTCAGGTCCAGTCACAGCTAAACTGCATTTAGTCATGTTGTGCAAATGAAGCATCATTAGTCCTCACTTTCCATACAAATACAGACTGGTTATCTCTGGGAAACAGAGTGGGAAGAGTCACATCTACATGATAAGGCTTTATTGTTTCCTGGTTACAGAGACTGTGAAGCAGAGCTCAGTGTGCATATTACTGCCCACAGAGCAGACAGTCATATCACTGATCATGATATATCATGTAATATGTAGTTTAGTCATGGTTGTGCTTCAATCATGATTCCTACTTGGTATACTTGATAAGAGTACATAACATCTAAGCAGATGTGTTGGTGAGAGGTAAAATGTAATAAACATGAATGGATGCATACAAATTAATTTTAGTAGGTTGAATCTATGCATAACTGTGACTAGGGGATTAATTGTCATTCATTTTATTTTTCGTAGATGCTTTTTGGTTAAGTACAAAGTCAACAAGTTTAAGGCTTGGCTGAGGTAAATCAGTGAAATAGACTTTTAATGCACAAGTCTGGCACAACAGCAAGGGGTAAATGGAGCTGGTTAACCCAGTCTATGTCTACATGTGCACAGGAGGGCTCATGAGTGCATTTGCCTATAGGCATGTGTCTGTGTGCATGTGTCTATGTGCATGTGTTTGTGTGCATGTGTCTGTGTGCATGTGTTGTTGGTAACAGGGTAGTCTGAAGGTCAGTGCATCAAGTGCTATCCCGTTACACCCTGGAGCTGGGTGAATGTTAGCTGGCTGTCCTGTCTTTCCACAAACATCAACATGGAGCGTTGACACAAGAAGCACACAGACACTCCAAACTGTAGCCGTCCGTCAGCAAAACTGCTGCAAGCCTTGCTATATATTCAAAAGGTGTTTCATATACATAATAGAAAACACAATGATCAGTTCTGGAGTTTAATATCTACCCATTTGTGATGGCTCTTAAGCAATTCTGTCATTTTATTATGAACCAGTCAGTCTTGTCACATCAGCTCTGAGTTGCACATAATGAGAGGTGGTCATTAATGACAGTAGTGAACACTGGTCACCAATGAACCTCATTAACAGAAAACTAACTACAGCAGCACTGATCAGCAGCTCCATCCTCTAAATCAGGGACACTCCTCCTGACCTACTATCCTTCATTACCACCAAGCAGGATTTCAATATGGCATCTGAAATCCACAAACCCTAACGTCAAGCAGGCTGAAGGTTACTCAGCCATGTTTATTTTTTTTTGTCTGCATTGCAGAATATATAGGTTGATATGTCTGCCAAGTCTTACAATAACACACATTTGGTACACTGTGTGCTATTTCCACACACTGTACAGTGCAGCGCAGTCTGACCCGATATCTGCACATGCAATGCGTATATTTGCAAAAAAGGAAAAAAAGGGGGGGGGGGGGGGGGGGTAATGCACCCATTTCCTCCACGGTTTTTCTTGTTTCCAAAACCTCCGACCCCCAAACACCCAGCCCTTTCCAGCAATACTAGGATGTAGA
>JBBMJY010000006.1:8030789-8054271 GCA_037833715.1 Toxotes lorentzi
CCCCCCCCCCCCCCCCCCCCCCCCCCCCCCCCCCCCCCCCACCCCCCCCCCCCCCCCCCCCCCCCCCCCCCCCCCCAACACACAAATGTCCTACATGGTGTTGCTGGTTCTAAAAACATATGACCCTAAAACATCAAGCCATTTACAGCAATACTAGGCTGTAGATTTCAGCTATATGACATACATCATTAAGTTATCATGTTTCACAGTAATGAAAATACATAGTGAAGAACAGTTTTACAAGACTAATAAACAGCATCACATAAAAAGCTTCTCATAACAATTAAAAATCCGTAGCAGTTTTCTGCGCAAGGCCGTACATTTTGACAAATGTAATTGTAAACTGAAAACAGCTGATCGATTTTTTTGGTTTGTTTTTGCGCTGTCAAGGGTTAAATACATGCAGCGATCGTGCAGCTGCTTATTGACGCTGATGACAATATGTTGCACAATTGACATTAGCTAATTAGGCAACATGATGCAATAAAAATCGATCGCTTACCTGCAGAATTACTGATGATTAAGGTGACTGGAAATCTGCACCAAAAGGATGACGAGTCGAGGGCCGACGAAACTGAACTGAGAAAAAACGTTGCATTTGGTGCAACAATTTGTCTACGCTAGAGCTATGCTGCAAAATAGTAAATGCTTCTTATTAGCCTTATTAGACTGCCATCACAGAACACGGAGGGGCTTGCATTGATGATAAAGTATGCATCCATAAAACTGTGCCAATTGCATTTCAATAAGATACCCATTACGATAACAAACAGCAGTGTTTTCTCTCCCTCAGCATCCACTGCGCATCCAGGCCAGACCCTACCCACCCCTGCTTGCCCTTATCCGCAGCAGCAACAGCAGTCTTCGGGCATTTTCGCTCCTGAGTGGCAGTGGGGAGGGCGAATGGAAGAACCGCCTGTACTGAGAGGAGGCCAATGGGAGAGGCTTGTTTCCCTGTTGCTAAGGCTGATAGAACAGCAAAATGCGTGCGTCCGTGCGTGTGCTTGCTGTCGGTCAAGGAAGAGTGACAGAAATGATGAGATGATAAAATGATGGCCCAGATATTTATCCAAAAAAGCTGACACATGACCATGGGCCCTGAATGTGTGGTCCCCATTCCAAACTATACACCTGATTTTAAATCATCTGAACTGTATCACAATGAAAGCGTGTTATTGCAGTTGCTGCATCATTTGTATGGAGAAATGACCTTTGCATCTGAAACCTGTTGGATTCAGATGTGTTGTCTTCTTCTGTTACCCTTGAACTCACATCAACAAAGTGGTATTACAGGGATGGTCCGGTGCCTGTCACGGATCAGCATCAGCCATGACGTTTATTGGGCGGAGAGCCTGCGAGCCAACAGCTGTGTACTTTCTGTTACTGTCTGGCAGCCCTGTGTAAATAACTATTAGTTTTTATGTTTACGCACAGCAGACAACTGGTATTAATAAAAAGTATACAAAAATCAATTAGACCAGTTAACATGCCAGGATAGACAAGATGGAAATTTCCCCTCTACGCATTCACTATGGAAACAAACTACATAGTATAAAAGGGCAATTTCCTTTTCAGAGAACAAACAACCCTCATAGAACAATTCATACACAGTGTAAATCCTGTATTGTACTGTACCTAAATGGACACTTTTCTCAGTTGTGACTCAGTCCTCAAATGACTGCCATTATTATATATATTTCTCACGTCTCCCGTTTTCCCATATCCAACCTCATTCTTGTCACCCAGAATTTGGATGTATTAGTACAAATAACTTCAGTCTCCCTGCACATATTGAATTTATCTCATCAATATGTCTGTATCCAGACATAAGTTTTCACATGTCTCTGAGGATTTCTCAGCACGGGCACGAAGAGGATGGGGCTGATGTGCAAAAAGATTTATCCCACAGTGCAGTGTGACAAGGGCAATGGCTAAATGTGGAGCAGATGAAACGCTGTGATGCACAACAGTGTGTGGATGGCCACTGAGGTGCTGAAAAGGATTTGTAGCACATGCTGTTTTTCATTTATTTTACAGTATTATCTGCAGCATTTTAATCCATTGTGTTTGCTGTAGTCCTTAATGCCATTAAAGATTAATCTGGTTCTGGTTTACATTACTGTTACGGTATTTACTGGAAACCCTGTGAAAATATACTTTTTGTAGAAACTTGTGTTTGTATAACATGGGTTCATCAGACTTACAAGACTATGAATATTGGGTTATTTTAAGTTTAAATAAATAAAGACTAACAGTTTTAGTAGATCCCTATAGCTATTTAGCCTTTTTGACTGTTGAGAGGAATTTTGGTAGCAGTGTTGCTGACTAGTAAACTTATTTGACTTTGACATTATTTGAGTGAGACCCATTGCAAGTAGAGTGAAGTGTTGTGCTGCACTGATTTGTGATGACTACACTCAGGGTAATGCATTGAGAACAGTGTGCGTTATAGTGTTTAAAAAAACTGAATTGTAACAGTGCTTGAAAAAAAAACGTGCTCTTGAAACTGAGGAAGAACTAAAAACACATTTACACGATGTACCCTGAGTAAAACCTCTCAGGCAGAGCTTCCGTTCAGACCGCAGGGGAAGAACGTTCACACCAGTAAGAAGCTTTTCAATTGGCTGAAAAGTCTGAGCCAATCACTGTGCTTCATACACGGAGGGTTGGGCTACTAGCAGACCTGTGACATTCACTGTTCTCATGTCTGTGTCAACTGCATAAATATCTCAAAATGAACAACATGTTGTCGTCTTTTTCCCGACTGCGTGGAATATTCTGTTTCAGCAGGTAACAAGTGTTGCACGTATTTATGTGATAGACAGAGGGCAAAGGGTTACGATGCTAACAATGGCAAACTAGTTTAGCAGGACGTTAGCAACGTGGCTAGTTGATCACGCAGGTAGCTAACTACTGATCTGAAATGATGTTTAGTCTACTGATGGCTAATCCGACTATAGCTTAATAATAACTGATCAAACCAAAGTTTATATAAACAAATTATATACGATGGTACTGATCTACATTTGAAGACTATTAGCTGTAGTAGTAAAGTCAGATCGACTTTTTTTTGCTGGTTTTGTTCCATGATATGTACATTTACTACACAACAGGTCATGTTTATAATCTTACTCAACACAACTCCTACAATTATACATACTAAATGACAGGATGTTGTCATTTGGAGTAACAGTTAAAATGTGTTTTCCGTTCATAAACAAATTTTATCATTATGGTTATAGTGGAAAGCAGGGCATGGGATTTGCAATAGCATAAATGTATTACAAATTCAATAATACCGCTGCGATTACTCATGCATGTAATCGCAGCAGTAGTGTGGCATCATGTTAGAGAATACCATTTGTTTGTAACATTTTTGAAATGTGCTCTTTCAGCAGCATCGCTTCAGGGAAGCTTGCAACAACAGGCACCTCCCATCTCAGATTATTCACCAACTGGATTACACCCAGAGCAGCTGCAGGACTTAGGATTTCTAGATGTGGACCACTTTCTTCACAAGCTGAGGGATCAGGAGTGTTCCAGCAGTTTCCGTGGCAATACCAGCAGGTGCGGACACGGAAGAGAGGCACAGAATATCAGCCCAAGAACATCAAACGCAAGAGGACCCACGGTTGGATCAAGAGAGTCAGCTCACAAGGGGGCATAGAGGTGATCCTACGGCGCATGTTGAAGGGACGGAAATCACTCACGCACTGAAGGTTCTTGTTGGAAAACCTGTTAAGACTTTGAAGAAACAGACATTAGTTCTGAAATGCTGGAGGTGCTCAGCAAATGGGAAAGAAAATGTGTATTGGGTTAACTGGTGATACTTGGTGTGGGTTGGGTTTAGCATTCGAACTGCATTCATAATGGGCTGGAAAATGGAAACTGGTCTTTGACATACAAGTTACATTTTACTTGAGTTAAAAGAAGGCTGGTCGTTTCACCCTCACCCATCAGTTTTAATGGGGCTTGATTTCATACATATTGAATAACACTTAACATCTCTGTAAAGTTATGGTCAAAATCATTAAATGTAAGCAGATTTCTGTTTTGTTTTTGTTTGTGTGATATAACCCAATTCTGGTTGACTTAGAAATAAAAGCCATCTCTGCAGAATTTACAGTACATGCATTTGTAATTTTAAAATGTGCCTCTCTGTCATAGTTTGTAGACACATTGTTCTTTGTTGCCTCAAGAAACAAATTCTTAACCTTCAAAGTTGGCTGCCATCAACTGTGTGTGATTTATTCAAGTGAAGGCAGTATATATATGAGGAGCAGGAGACAAGGACTACTTTCAGAGAGTGTAGAGAGGGGTCCTGGTGATCCTGTGTTACACCACGCGGGGTAACATAGTTCCCTCAACAGGCTGTCATTTACAAACCAAGAAATAGTTGAAAATTAGAATTTGTGGCAACTAAAAATAAGACATCTGGCATTAACTAATATTTTTATATGCGAGACAATACACACGC
Organism: Toxotes lorentzi; assembly: GCA_037833715.1. NCBI lineage: Eukaryota > Metazoa > Chordata > Actinopteri > Toxotidae > Toxotes > Toxotes lorentzi. The sequence continues at coordinate 8,035,267 of JBBMJY010000006.1, forward strand.
ACATGACTAACGGAAATAAATCAGTACTTACAGTGCAAGATAGCGAGTGAATAATCTACAGCTTTAGAAAATAATTTTACAGTTGCTGGATAAGTAGGAGTTTGAAGGTAGTTTTTTGAATTTAATTGATTTTAAAATATTAGCTGCTGCCAGTTGTGTATTTATCCTTCTAATATCCCGCTGCTTATTTCTGCATTGTATATGAACAATAAATATAGTTTTATCAGCAACATTATTAGTAATTAGTTGTTACAATTACAGTTCGTGAGGAGAGATTACATTGCTGATCAACTAATTTGATAAAAATCAGTATTTTAACCGCTAATCGCTCTGTTGTTGCATAAACACTGTTCATGGAGGAAGACATACAGCAGAAAGTACTTGTGTTGTTTTCACTAGAGCTTCATGCCACAGCCCCCCTTTACTGGAGGATTGGTCTGTTACGTAATCATTTTCTAACCAATCGCCGTGTTGTTTTTTCTCGTCGTCACACGTCCGCCACTGTTCAACCAATCAGATACGTTGAATCTCGGACGGTAACCGCCCCCGAGCAGGCGAACAACAAAAATGGAGTTGTGAACTAGTAGCAAGTTAGCCACCGAAGGACGTACAATTTCATTTTTTTTCTTTAATTACCCCTACGTGAATTAAAGTTTATAACTGAGTGAAGTAGCGAGATGCGACCATATCGAAGTCATACGTAGTCTGTATTTTGCAGCAGTCGAAAGAAGCTGTCGAACGGGTAAACAAACCGGTATCTCGGCTACGACAAAGACAACAAGGTTTAGCGGCTAGCCAGCTAAAAGAAAAAAGAGCTCGTTTTCTCTCTCGCTGTGTGGAGCTGGTTAACAAGCGAAGAACGGGACTCGGGCAGAAATGGAGAAGGTAGGTTTGTAGCTGGTTATTTTGCTTAGTCGTCGTTTCAGATTAAATGTTTTTTTAGTTGCTTGACACGTTGCTTACGCGGTGGCAAGCAGAACATGGTCTCTGTCACTCCATACCACATTATCAACAAGTTATCTGATTAAATGTAAGAGGTATGGTTTTTGTTTACGTTATCTAGTTATGTCTGTGGTGGTTGGTCTCACCACCTGGGACTTTCCGCGAGTTGCAGCTGTAGACGGCGGCGAAATACTCCTGTTCATATTTTTCTGCTCTCTTGCGTCCACAGGGAGATTTCCTAAAGGGACTGCCTGTCTACAACAAAAATAACTTCAGCAGGTTCCACGCAGACTCTGTGTGTAAAGCATCAGTAAGTGATCCTACACGTTCTGAAAGCGTTAGCTGACTCTTATGTTGTCAGTTCATGGTACAGTTCAGGTCCTCAAGTCAGTAATCTTTGGTCACATGGTCATACGATGCTACTGTTTTTTTTGTCTGAGGTCATTCTGGCCAATTTACACACTAATGTGGGTCTCATTATTGTTTTAGAACCGCCGACCATCTGTGTATCTTCCTACCCGAGAATATCCATCAGAGCAGAGTAAGTACACAGACCCAGTGGATGCTCATTAAGCTGGAATATTTAACCTTTCTGTCAACTGTCTACTCAAGGAAATCACCTTCACATCTAGGATGACAGTGTAGTAATCACTTTATCAACTTTCTACTCTCTGTAGGAACAGCCGATTTAAATGCATATTAACTTTTGTGCACCTTGTGACTTTGTGTCTCTCATGATGTGTCTATGTGGCTGTGTTGCTTCTCCTCAGTCATCGTCACAGAGAAGACAAACATCTTGTTGCGATATCTTCATCAACAGTGGGACAAAAAGGTAAAGATTTTTAAAGAGAGTCACAGAGAAGTGCTGGTGCTAATTGCGTTATCTGCCACAGTAGATATCCTCTGTGTTGTTGTTAATAGTTTGCTAAATGTCTTCCTTCTTTTCTCGTGTTATCAGAATGCAGCGAAAAAGCGAGAGCAGGAACATGCAGAGGGGGAGAACACGGCGCCTCCAAGAAAAATTGCCAGAACAGACAGCCGAGAGCTAAATGAGGATTCATAAAGCAAAGTGCTGTCAGTGCACGCCCAGCAGAGACTGACCTACACAAACAAAATGCAGACACAGGTTCAGGATATGTGTTTGCAAACCCAGGCCTTGGCACTGAAGCACACAAGGATCGACACATTTCAGACCGCAGTCGTCATGACGTTGATTTCAATAGAAGACAGATTTCCTTAACCAAAAGCTTTTTTTCCTCTGATTATTTACTGATTTCACTCGCTGTTTCCTTTATTTCCAAGAACCTATGCCTCAGATTTTAGTCTTTGCAGTTTTAAAAATAACATACATCTACCTCCTCATTCCTCAGCCCCTTTGGTTTTCATTCACTCATGCTCACAGAGTTTTCTTTTAAATATGCAGGGAGTTCAGTCGTTGTTCCTCTGCTGCCATTTAAGGGTTTACAGTTGTAGTTATTCATACCATCTCTTAGCTATGCATGATTTATTTAAAGTCTGTAAATGGGATCAAGTTACATGCCATCTTTGCTTTGGCTCCTACTTCATTAGGATTTTTTTAAATTTTGAATTATGTTATGGCAGTGGTCCTTAAAAATATGATTTTAGCTCATCCTTTATGTGATTACTGTCATTGGGGTCACTGAAAATAAAAATGCATTGTGTTACTTGCTTAAATTGATGATCCATTCAGGGTTTTGAGACGGACTGTGTTGTGGAGAAAGACGAGTGCTGAAAGAAATGTTCTTATGTTTTCTCCTGATGATTAATGATTTATTGCCTTAAGTGGAAGTGAGTGTGTTGTCACTGTCTCTTAGAGTGCCCTCTTGGTTTACATTGTTGTTTCAGGAAGAAATGAACCACTGCTGAGTTGAGTGGACATTAGCATGTCTTTTCAATAAGGACACATTAAAGCCAATATAGTCATGCTAGAGGATGCAAACTCTTTTTGTACAATGTGACCTGCAGATTTTGTAGCCGTACTCTAAGTTTGATGCTCAATACTATGAGATCATGACTTTATGAGCAGTGCTTGTATCTTTGTGATTGCATGATTAGCAAAGTATTTTATGAAATAGGTGATGACTACAGGTATGTGTAAATTTACACTTCAGCTGTACTAATGTGTTGGCTATTTGTAGAGACTGCTGTCGGTTATAAATGTGCCATTCACATTTCCTCAAATTGGTCTATCATTTGAGTTATTTTGAGGGAATGTATGTTTGGCTTTACAAGTTCTTGACAGCAGGGCTAAGTAAACAGTCTTTCTTTGCTGTACGAGAAGTTCCTGTGTATCGGTACAGTGTGTATATATTGTAAATGTTCTGACTTCTTTTTTTCAGGTAACAAGACAACTACTCATTCTTTATCTTCCCCAAGTCAGCTATATATATTTTTCATTTTGTTTAGCCAAATTGTTTTACACCAGAAGGATACAAGCCAAGAGTTTGGTTAGAACAAAAAAAAAATGCATTTTACTTCATTTGCTTTGCACCTTGAGAAAGAAATGACTTGCACTGCAAATTTATAAAGAGTCATCTGCTGCAAATAGTGTTTGACACATTTTCAGTGACAAAGGCAAAGGTTGCAGTCACAAGGTCGTACATGTTCTTACAGATTGCTTTTCAAAGGTTTACAGAGTATATGTTCAGTTTTACCGCTTATGTAAGTCAAACCAAGCATAATACACACTGTAAGTTCCTCAAGTATGACTTTAAACTATAGAGAGACGTGCAGCGTTTTGTTTTCCCCGACTCTTCATTGAAGAGTGCGCTAACTCTATTTTTGTGATATAGTTTGTATCACGTCACCTGATTAAGTTTGGAATGCGTTTATTGTTAAATGCTTTGAGTTTGTTGTATAAATGTTCTTGTATAAACTACACTCTGAAATACAGTAAAGGCTATAACTCACAATAAACAGCATTATTTTTGGGTGGAACTGAGGAAAATCCCCTCCTTCCTATAACATCTACTGTGGGTGGTTATTCAAATCGTGTGGAATTTAATTGATAAATATCTTACAAACTATTTCCGTGAGACAAATCAACCCAGCGACATGGTCTATCATCCAGTGATATTTATTAACTGTTAACAAAATCAGCCAATGGATTATCTCTTGATGGAAGTTTATTCAAGTGAGATTTATTTGCATCATAGAAGTACATTCACTAATTTATGTAGTAAAATAATTCATAGAAAATCAAAGTTAAGAAAAATAGAATATTTTTTTTTATGGTCACAGTGAATATAATCTGACCTATTGCGGAAGAATACGATGGCTTTGAAAGTGCTTAACAACTGAAAAAAGACACGGTGGACACATAATGCATGCATGTGATGCAACATGCATTCAATACAGGCATCAGAATGAGAAACAAACCTGGAATGGGAAGCTTCTGTTCATGTCCTTTTGGTAAAAGGGCACATTGAGGATCGGGCCTTTTTTTTTTTTTTTTTTTTGGTTGTTTTTTTTTGTTTTAAAAACAAATCTGTTCTGGTGATGTTGAAAACCAGGCAGTCATGCAGTATTTAAACCCTAAGTAAAGGTTTCTCAAGCCCCATTCAAGAAGACACACTGACTGTACATATTTTACTCGGAAGCTAGATAATCAAGTGTTAGATACAGTATAATACTTTGTGCGAAGTAAGTTGCATCAAGAGTGAAAGTCTAACGCTCGCTGACCTTACACGTGGTCCTTGTGACTAACATGTTCTCCTACAGTACAGGCTTGTCGCTGTCTCTGAATGTTGCTTGAACATTTGTACATTGCTCTCCACTCATAATATTACATTGGCATGGCGGAATATTTATTAAGTCTTTGAGCTGGAGTTTTCTAAATCAGTCGATTGTCTTGATTCTCCTTTATCTGATTCATTAGAGGGTAATTCGTCCGGGGTTGTGTTTAAGTCATACCTGTTGGGCTGAGTGTTAGCAGTCTGGGTCGGTGGTTGTGTCCCATTCGCACACACAATAGTACCCTCCGACTTGCTGAAACTGAACAGCTTCCCAGGACTAAATGTTCTGTTGGGGGACTGTGACCTCTCCTGGCCACTAGGGAGAACTGAAGAGGTCACTGTTGACCCTGGCGTTGCTCCAACCGCCACTGCTGGCTCTTTTTTCACCTCAGGCGACTTCAGGAACTTCAGAAATCCTGGGAGCTTTGCCTCACCTCCTGTTGGGGACTGGGCTGGTGAGCGTGAGGTGCCAGAGGAGAACTTCCCCTGGAGAGGGATGATCTGTTTTAGCTTCATCACATTGTTGTTTCCCAGCAGAGAGCTGGGTCTCTTAGGCTTGTCCCCTGGCTTGCCGCCGGGTGCTTTGTCGTGGTGATGCTGGTGCTGGGTGTCCGCCTTGTGGTACTCGCTCTCCTGACGGGCCTCGGCCTGCAGCTCGGCCTGACGCTGCAGCTCCTCCTCCTCACGCCTGCGTCTCAGCTGCTGCTGGAAGTGTTGCTGGGCCTGCTGCTCATGCTTCTAAATGGGGAGGCATGTTTAAATGAAGATACAGAAGATGAGAAAGACACAGCGAAACAGAGAAAGATGGGAGAGAACTGCATAAGGAAAAGCATGAATACATGTGTGGTAGCAGTGGAAACAACACACACTCCTATCAATTTAAAGTTTAGCTATAACTTCTGCTGATCAGAGTTTTTACCTCCGTCTGCCAGCCCTCATTTCACATCTTAACTGTAAAAGTTGACATAGTTCACACAAGTAAGCTGTTTGTGAGTTTTTCACACTAATTCTGCTGATGTTTTCTCATAGCTGTGCTTTAGTATCTTTATGACAAAGCTTATCTTAAGACACCATTTAGACAAAGTGCCACTGATGTGATACAACATTGTACAGACAAACATAGTCAGATGGATACAGTTATTTCTCATGGACAGTCAGAAAAGGTTGCACTAGTGTACATTTTTGGACGATGCACACCAACAGACCAAGGGACACAAAGGGGTACGCATATAGAAATATGATATAAATTGTACAAAGTACAGCCAGCAGCAAGCCTAATGTTGGCCGAAGGTCTTTCAAGCTATGATACAACTATACCTTGAAAGCTTCCCTTCGTCGGTACTCTAGCTTGGCCATCTCTTCTGCTACCCAGCCAGGGATATCAGGGATGGCAACATGGATGACGTACTTTAGGAGAATTGCAAAGTGCTGTAAACCACCAAGACCACAAAGGGACAAGCTCAACGTCACGGTTACGTCAAGGCACAATCACGTTCTGTTTCCTATTCCTGTATTTTTCTACAGACAAAACAGCACATCTCATACACAAACCAAAAACTCCTGTGAGGTTTTGTGTTCATTAATGAATCTCAAAAAAATAGCAGGCCATGCACATGGGTACTACATGTTTGTAATATGAAAAAAAGTGTCATTTTGGCAATAAAGCTACATTTTCTGAAAACTGCAAAACTCCTCACAGACAAACCTGCATTTCCCGTACACAAAACGGCTGCATACCTCCAGTAAGACGATGGAGATGATGGTCATCTCAGGACTCAGCCAGGGGAACAGACGCTGGAGCTGCCCACACTGACCAATCAGGTAACAGTTAACTATGATGGCTATCAAGCCCATCGCCTCCATTGCAGTCTGGTGCGGAGAGAAAGGGAGTGTGAGAGAGAAATTTACAGGCTGTCAGATGCCCCCGCTGTGCACGCTGTGGCCTGCAGGGCTTGTCTGACATTTTCCGAAACAAAACACACTGACCTGCCATTGTCCGATGTTTTCCACTCTCTGTCCGAAGGGCCTCTGAAGGCCGGTACAGAGCTTCAGAGCATCGCTGCGGATCTCGATGATGTTGTTGATTAGAGCGCACATGGCCGCCAAGGGAAAGGCAGAAGAGAAGAGCACCACATATCCAAACTGAATGAACATCTCCTGGTAGTCCTGAAGCGTGTCCTGTTGGGTGGACAATCACGAATCAACATTAGCATTTTCACAAACATACTGATGTGAATTTGGATGTATAAGATAATATTCAAGAAAGTTCTTCTTTGACTATATCAGGAGTCCCACCTCATATGTCTGCATACAGCTCTCAATCTCAGCCTGGGTAAGAGTGACAGTTTTGGGTTCTTCTGGCGGATCAATCCACGACTTCTTGTCCTCTTTCCCTTCACCTATGTTCTTTCTTCTCTGACAGAGAGTGTCAGGTTCCTTCGGAGAGGACACAATGGCATTCTCCTTGGTCTCCTGCTAAAGTAAACATTAAACTACAATACTTTCTCTAGTGGCTACCATGACATCTTAAATTTTGCAGCTTTGGAGTGGATAGATGAATCTACACAGAGAGTGTAACTTCATTCATAAAACTACATGAAACACATTAAACACTATTGGAAGAGTTGGAATTATCCAAACATAATGAGAGATTTGTGTTACATGGTAAGACAGCAATGATTGTTGGACAGTTTTGGACTAAATGAGTGAGATGGACATTTTGTGCAGTGCAGAGAAAGAAAGACAAGACCAGAAAGCTGCAATGTGGGATAATAAATGATAGTAATAAACAGGCCACATACTTGAGTCAGCAATTCACAATCACTGTCCTCATCACAACTGTCAAAAATACTTGATGGATCCATCCCTTCCTCCACCAGTGTTGGACTGTCCTCAAGGAAGCTGTCATCCCCCGCCTGTGTTTCTGCCGTGACGTCCTGGTAGTCAACCTTCTCGGTGAAGCTGACTTTACGTTGCTTCAGAGCACTGTCATTCATGTCCCACTCTTCTTCTGTGAGCCTGAATCCGGCTTTCAGATCCCCTCTTCTCCTCGGCTCTGGGTTACCATCGGCAGTGTGACTGACAGGGATCCCTCTGGGACCCAGGAAGGAATAGGCTGTCATTGAGGCTTGGGCTTTTCCCAGAGCAAGGCGGCCATATTTGAGCATGATGGCTTGGAGTAGCTCCCAAAGCACCTTTGGGGTGAAGACACCCAGCTTGTTTTGCTCATATAGGTAGGGCTGGAGGACCTCTTTGATGTTCTGTAGGAACTGGCGAAAGATCAGTAGAGTGGCTAGCATCTGTGAGGAGCAGGAGAACATCTGTTACTGTGCTGAACGTAAGAAGTGCAAAAGAGAACACACATGCACATTTCCGAAAGCGTTTAGCAAGCACAAGAGATGTAAATATTCACTCTGAAACAAAAACAGTTCACTGCCTGACACGATCCCAAGATGTTAAAAGCATCTGACACACCACGTGGTATTGAAGCAAGACTATGTAACTTGTGAAAGAAGAAATTACTTGTTATTTGTGAACAATATAACACACCCTTGCTTAGCTAAATACACGAAAGGATTTTGCTGCTTTAGCCTTACTTGGTGTGCTATGAGCGGCAACTTATGGTAGATAATATAATGTTTCATTCATTTCTCTGTAACAGATCACTTGCTACAACACCTAAACAGCAACTACCCAATCACAGTTTAGCAGCCTTAACTATGGCATGGCAAACCTTTCAAGCTTTCATTTGTTCACATGCTAAAGTGGTCAGGGGCCCGTAGGAGGAGCAGTAATCTGAACTGTGTTTGGAGGGTGGGGTTGTTTTATTTAGCCTGTCCAAAACCAAAAACTGTAAGGAGAAACGGTAAGGAATAAATTCTTCTTTAGGGGGGCAGGTTTCGCGACCACTCTACTGCCACTTTTAGCCACATGTGGCCACTGTTCAGCAAAAGTTACACACTCATCCTTTTAGACCAAACAACCTTTCACTCAGTGTTTTGTCTCCTTGCAATTGTGATAGTGTCTTAATGTGACAGTGCTAGTAGTTGTCGCTACCTCTTTCAGTCGCTCCATGTCCTTGAGGTAGAATCCAATGTAGAAAAGGCTAAGGTAAGAATTGATGAATTCAAACTGTAAAACAACCAGAGCACAGCACAGGAAATCAAACACTCCCTCAGTAGAGATGAATTATCTCCATTAAACCATCAAACTGAAGCCGAACTTACAAAAACCATCTTGATGATGAGATTATTCTCATAGGCACTCTGAAGTCTATAGTTCTCTGGATGAAGAAATGAGAGAAGAGATTACTCAATGTGCAGCCGAATGACAGTAGCTGTATCTTTTCTGTTTAACGTTTAACTGGCCCACAGAGCTCTTCTAGGATCATCATAGCTACAAGCTTTATACAGTAATCAGGTAGCATCAAAATATACTATGAAGGTGCCTGTCCTAAATTACAATTATGGGCAAATAGGTTCCATTTTAATTTAATTTATTATAAAGTAATTCCTCTATTATATATCAAAAAGATAAAAATTCACTGTTGTACCCAGGAAGTTAATTTTATGTCACTCACCCATGTCATTGAGCCAGTAGGCAATCTTCTTATACACTTCATCACATATGGTTACAGTAATGGCCAGAAGTATCTTAGGAATGAATCTTGTAATACCAGGTAGCTCCTGAATCTCCATCACCACTTCCTGCAAGGTGAAATAGAAGCTTGATAAATATTTAATAAGTCCTATTCATTCCTATCTACTTTCAAATCCCATAGCTAATTTTAAAAGGCTTATTAAATGAATCTGAACAGGCAAGAAGTGCATTCGAATGCAGCCTATTTAACCTATTTTTCAGAATGATACAATTCACAAATCTTCAGACAAAAATGTAATTATGAATGTCATGTTTTTCTCGTACACATTTACTGGAATGCTCTTCACAAGAAATACATACATCAGTATCGTCCCCATTCATCAGCCCCAGACTACAGAAACCACACTTCTTCTCACTGAACGTGCTTGCTGTGTTATCTGTTTCAGACCTGCAGTTCCAAGCAGAGGAGCATAGCGAGGAAGACAAAACAGAGACAGAGGAGGCAGATGGGCAGGCTGACCAGCCATCTGAACAGGGCTCTCTTCCAGGGTGGGTAGTAGAACTCCTCACAGCCTGTTATGGGACTGCAGCGCTTTACACCCTGCAGAGACAGCAGCAGAAGAGGAAAGAGACAGAGGGAGTTTTTGAGACTTTCTTTCGTGATTGCTGTCATCTTAACTGAAAATATGGAATGGAAATATCTGTGCAAAATATGCTCCTTAATGACTGTTTGCCTGTTTGCTTGATTGTTTAATGAGGACATTCCTTTTTTATGATAAAAATCTTTAACATCCCTGCAAAACATACAAATGCATTTCTTACATTTTTGCTGTTGTGTGCCAGTTTATAGTGGAAACAGTAGACAAATGAAAATGAAGAGGAAATTGACAGTACACTATGAGGTTACATTTTTACCTAGATATAAGCTGCTCTGTTTTTAGAACCTCCTGTATGTGCAAAAATAAAGTAACATCCTAGAATTGTGTCTGGTGAATGCTGCATTATACTATTTTGTCATCATCTCCCTAACTGTGCCGCCATTACTAGTTTCTCCCTGTTAAAAAAAAAAAAGCTTTGCCGCCCAACGTGGGGCTCGAACCCACGACCCTGAGATTAAGAGTCTCATGCTCTACCGACTGAGCTAGCCGGGCGTGTTGAAACACTTTCCCACATGCCTTTTCAAAGGTCACAGCCCCTCCTCTATTCATGCCACACAAAAGGAGGTGGCCCACCCCCACAATCCCTTCTCAGAGACCACGTGGGGTATGAAAGACACAACTCTTCTTGTAAATATACTGGTCACATTTCCTGGTATTGTTTGCCAATGCACCGGCTGCAGAGTTGCGCAAGTGCCCAGAGACAGAAGCAAACCACAGACTGTTTTTGCTTTTAACTTGGGGAAATTTCTACTCTGAAATTAAAAAAGATTCAGGGTACGACTGAGTCGTAGAACTTTGAGATTAAGGTTTTCACCACTTTCATGTAACAACATTGATAACTGTGCTTTCTCATTTGTACAAGCTCAGGCTAAGGCAACAATCCTCACCCTGAACTGTGGCCTGGGCTCCTCCAAGGACTCAGCCGGGGTGTCCAAAGTGCCCCACCTGTAGGCCAGCTCTGCCTCTCGCCTCTTCCAACGCTCTAGGAACAACGTCGCCCACACAACGTTGAAGAGGGCAAAGACCACACAGCAGATATCCTGACTAGTCTGTGGATGAGCATAAGAGAACCAAAGACACTGATGTGATGATGAACTTCTGCGATCATTACTAAGTTATTGAGTTTTCAGTTGTTTCATAAAGAGCAAAAATCTCCTCACATTTCTGGCATAAAAATGAAAATAAAATGTAGATGAAAGTCAAAACCAAAATTACAAATCAGCACCAGTACGTTTACATTGTGACAGTTAAAGGATGACTTTCAGTTATATTCCAAGAACTGTAAAAGAGAGAAGAAAAAAATCTTGTTATAGAAAAGGTGTGAAGTACCTGGTCAGCCTCTGCCAGTATCCACAGCAGAAAGCCGATGACAGCAGGGTAAAGCATGGAGTTGGTGTAGAAGCCCAGCCAGGCAAAATACATACCGATTTTCACTCCAAAGTAGTCACAGATATCATCTATAAGGCAGATAAAACTGTAAACAGCTAATACTGAAGCTCTGAGGAGGAGGTTCATGTTGACAAACTGCATTAACAAACAGATGAAAGTATTTTACAGTGTCAGTTAATGTGACATTATAACTCAGGCCTGCTGTTTACTTCTTCGTACCCAGGGGCTGCCTTTCACAAACAGCCTGGACCCAAGATGTCATCAGCTGGTTGAGGATCCTCTGCTCATGTAGAGGAAACATTTGATGGATCACCCCCCGAGCAACCAGCTCTGGAACTGGAAATCACAGACAGAATGAGCACATCAGGTATCTGAGGTGACATTTGGTCCATGTTTTACGAAAGTTAAAATGGTGCTGACGCTACTGGTGCTATTTCAAAGGCCACATTTGAGAAAACTGATTTTAGAGATGGGAATGAGAGAAAAAAAGAGACGTTGAAACAGAATGGTCATTCATAATAAATAACAGCATACTGATTGGCTGTCCTTCCAGGAAGTGAATGTTGTGAAGCACCTCCCCCTGTTTGGCTCGCAGGTTGTCCAGCCAATACTTAATGATGCTCTGACGCTCCTGGGCATAATTAAAAAAAATAGAGGGAAGGAAAGAAGATAATGAATGATGTAGTAGAGACTATTAATCTCTCATGAAATCAAAATCAGTAGCCTGTGTAATGTTCCCAAACTATTCAAAGCGACACTCACGTACAACTCACATGACCCACAGTTTTAACCTCTAACCTGTGAGGTAAAGAAGCAGAGCTCGCTATCTATGTTCTCATAGATATTGTCCTCCTCACAGGAAAAGCGCCGCATCCCACCGCCGAATTGCGGTTTGACGGCCTTGTGCATGCCCATCTGCTCTGCTCCTCGCAGCAAGCTGAGGGTGAGGAGAGATGGTAAACGAAAGGCACGCAAACAACAAACTGCGATACACACAACCGTAACTGGGAGATGACCCTCAGCATATTTTCTAAGCTCTGAATTTGCAGTCTTACAGGAATAGCTCCACATTTTTGGAGATACACTTCTCAACCAACTCTAGACAAGAAAGGCAAGAAAGCGAATAAGTGTATCTCTCAAAATGTCGCAGTATATAGCCTTTCAGTGGGCTCAAAATTAGGGATGCCCACAACAAACGATGTCTGTGAGAGGAAGTTTCTCCAAAATGTTTATTTCACATGAAATAATAAGAACATTTTTCCAGGAGAAGATTTGAAAAGGTTTCACAAAATTCTGACAAATCGTATAGAGGACTATGAGCATCTGAGTTCATCCTTGACCCTGGAAACAGTGCATGCCCTTCTGACCTTCATCCTTGTCATGCTGCTGCATCCCATGTCTATGCAGTTATATTATTAATGGATTAAATACAAAAAAGACTAATATTTAAATTGCCATGCTTAGCCATTATTCTAAACTCAGTCCTAATATCAAGGACCAGCACTCATCAGCTGCTTGGAAAAGAAAGGACCAGCTAAAATGTCCTCACTCTAAACAATTCAGACAAAGACAGCAACACAGTGCCCACACATGCATGTAAACACACACACACACACTTTCAGAGTCTTACTTCTCAAATGTTGTCGTGATGAAGAAGGCGTGTGCCTGGGTGTGTTTATGCTGTCGAATTTGAATGCTGACTTGTGGGATTCCAACACGAATCTGGTTCAGGAGCCACAGCAGAGTGTGGTCATCTATTGTATCTGGGGGGGGGGGCATTTTGTGTTATTTTAAGTTTAATAGCATACGTTTGTTTTGATCATTTATAGACAAACAAGTTGTAATAAATTGTGAATGTGAGCATCAAATTTCACATCTTGAATCAACAGTTTCTTTGTCAATATTGACTTTAATTCCGCACACGTTTGCAGGCATGTTTGCCAAAGGCAGGAACTGATGCGTTTGCTGGTGCATAAATAGGCTAAACCAAACCCATCCTTCACTGTCCTGACAGAAGGGCCAAGCAGCAGCAGCAGGGCGGTGGTGACAGTAAAAGGTCACTCCACTTAAATCCCTGTCTGCTTTTATCCCCAAAAGGTTCTTTCCTTAGGTTAAGAGCATAGACTATAACCCAACCCAGACTGATTCCAATAAGGATTCCAGTTGCTTAGCTGACTGTATGTAGCATGTTGTGTCTGAACTACCCCATGTTTTTTCAATTTGACAAAACTAACAAAGCTTCAAACCAGAGCTGCACAAATCATTGGTCAAAATTGTTATCGCCAATTATCAGTTACAGTAAAACGATTTAGTTTGAGGTTATTTAACACTGTCCCTCTCTTGTCCATGACACAGACGTGTTAAACTCAGCAACATTAGTTGAGTTCGGGTTCTCAGTATAGCTGTTGAATTGTCAGCACTGAAGTACTGAAAGAGTCTCAAGTGTCTGCTGAAGTGTAAGAGCTGTAACTGAACTAATGAGTGAAGCTGAAGAAGCAGTGATAGTTTTAGCAGTAAGGTGTAAATAGTTGAAGTGGTATGAAAGCACTAACGGCAGCTGAAATGTCAGTTGATAAGCCATACTATGTCATCTAGGCTGCATTAATACTAATTAAATAGACAATTATTATACTGCGTACTGAGCAAAAATTCCTTGATCTGTTTTCAGAATAGCCACAAGAAAGAGATTTAAAATTCTTGAGATGTCCTTGTTTGCATGCATTTTTAATTCAAAAGCTATCTAAACCACAACTGCACAAATACCACAAATACCAAATGCACATTGCGTTAGGTATTTTTGTTTGGTTTGGTTCTGCACTTGAATGTTGATAAGAACCCGCTCAGTGCTGCCGCTTGCACTACTTACAGTTTTACTGCAGTCAGTCAGAATGATCAGTTATCCCTTTCTTTCAATTAGCATCAATGTTACATGACAATGTCAATGTCAAGCAAAAGGATGACATATACATCGTGTAGGATTCTGAGCAGCTATTGATGAATACTGCGTAACAAAATAAGCAGTCACAAAATGCTAATATATGTAGACAAATCCCATTGAGGTGTTGCAACATAATTTACAGGATGTGTTTTGTACATTAAATGTGTGTATGAAGTTTATCTGAATCAAACTGCAACCGTTAGTTTGATCAAATTTTATCCCCACGACTGCAGCTTCCTCAAAAGATCCAGCAGAATGGACACAGGTGATCTAAATGCATGAGATCTAACTGTCCCCAGAGACAATTTTTAAGTCCTAGTCATAAGTCTGAGTGGCTGGCTGACCACTAAAGCCATTTAATGAGGACGCAGTGTTCTCTCTTCAGTGAAGGATTCATCAGAGGACAAACAGGAAGGACAGGCCCGAGCTTACCGTACCTGGGAATGTCATCAGGATATCACAGTTTTCGGTGGGCACCATCTTCAACCAGGACTTTCGAGACATAATGTAGTGTCTGGCCTGGAGAAGGCGCTTACCAAACAATTTGTCTGAAAGGAGGAAAAAGAAGTGAGGGAACATATGGGGAGAGGGGGGGAGATTGAGTCAGATTGGGGTGAATACAGTTTATAGTGATTACAGAGAATCAGTGAGAGCGAGGCCAAGACTAGTGTGTGAGTATGTGTGAGAGAGAAAGGGGGACAGGCAGATGGTGATATTTTCTCTTCAGGGTGATCAAGGACACAGATGACAGGTTAGTCATTAGTATCACTCTGCCACCAATGTTATTTCTTCACCATGTTTTCTGCCATTTCTTTTTTTTTTTCTCAAAATGAAAGAAATGTCCAAAAAAATTTTCCAGCCGGCGTGAAGGCCGACTGCGCCGCATTCGTCATATGACTTCGAGCAAATACTATGAGCAGCAAACAAATAGGATGATCTGTAAACCGGCTGGTGTGTCAATAGCCACCGTCAAACTAGCTTTTCAAGTCTGTTTCTAAAACCACTAAATGAAGGCAAAGCAACAGGCCTTGGGTTTTCCCACTTGTACATGATCGCAACACAGTCTAAGCTTAGAAATCATAATTTTTGCTGCTGCTTCTTCTTCTTTTTCTTTCATGCATTGGTACTCACTCTAAAGTCACACTCTCAAGTCACATACTCTGTCTCACACATGCACAATAGCCACAGTGGCTGACTGATTTCTTCATTGTTCACTGAATCACACTCTCTGACACTCTCTCGGTATGTGTCCGTGATCAGGATTTCACATTCTGCAGCATACAGTAACTGCATTATCACATCGCCTTCTTTCACCACCGTCTAATCCCTCCCACTAAAGAGCCATCATTTTTGCGGTCATCTCCCTCATAGCATTATGTTTCAGACCTACACGCCAACTGGGTGACTGTAATAAACACTTAATAAACTGTAACTGTGATGTATTAGAAATCAGTGCAAACAGGGTCATGTTCTTCTTATCGTGCGTTAGAGCTTCACTGCTGATCAAGGTGCTTGTTTATCCTGAGATATTATTGGATATATGATGAGATGTATAAATCACTGAGCACTTCTGCTGATTAACTATGTTTATGTGTGTGTGTGTGTGTGCGTGAATGCCAAAGTATGTGTGTGACATAATGATGCAATCCAAGCCAAATCAAAGATACTGAATGTTTTTTTCTTCTTTGTCTCACAGGCGCTTTATGTTTCAGAGTCCTTCAGACCGATTGTCTCTCTGACTGTGGCTGACATAATTGCTTATTAAGGCTGGATCTTCCACAAGACATGTAGATACATCCGACGTGCAAACCTCTCTGCCAGACAGCAGCAGAGTATCCAATCAGAGCCACATTATCATGTATGATGAGAGGATTTACTGCCCAGCTGTTGGTGTACAGCCCGGCACTGTATACAGCTATATTTTTCCTTTTGTGTGAACAGTTGTGATGAACCAAATGGACCAGGCAGCCGTCTTTGGCGCTTTTTAACATGGGCAAGGCAATCAATAGTTACTGTGCATCATGTGAAGAACGTTATACATACCATGACATATAATTTTCCATAAATAACCATAACAATAGACACTGATCTTGGGCACAAATAGGCTTACATATAGCTACTGACATAGTGATTGTGCCATTTATATTTCTATTCAATATCTCCCAGTTGAGTTTGTTAAAAAGTTAAATGTATCTAATAACTCTGATTCTCTTGCAGATTCAATTATTTTCAATAAATGCCAATAAAACAGGGAACGGACTCACCATGAAATGTCATGTCAGGTTTTCAAAAAAAAATTCAGGCAACTCAGGCTATAAAGACTTAGTAATAGTGGGTTTGCCTTCTTTCACCACATCTTATTCCTCCTACTAAGAACCATCATTGCTGCTGTCAGGGCATGGTGATCTGTTTGCCTCATAAACCAAACTGATGTGACCATCAGCAAAATCATAGGGGCTAGAGCTCAGCCCAACAGCTACCGCAAAAGGCAAGAATCACAAAGAGAATCAAGGTTAATAATAATAGTTAAAACAGATGTAGACGTGGGTATGAGTGAGGTTTATCACTGCCAGAGGCACAGCTGGCACACACCGTAGTGGTGCAGAAAAACTCACCTTGGCAGTCAGGTTAGTGATGCTTCATTCTTCGAAAATCTACAATGAGCTCACTTTAATGACTATATCAACCTTTGAATGTAAAAAGTTTATTTCTGTGCTTTGTAAGTCTATATCCCCTGTCCCGATCCATTTAAATAATGGCAGGGATTTTCTCCAATAGGTTTTACATTGGTTGCAAATCATAAGCAATAGCTGCGCTGACACTGTTCAGGCTAAGACTATAAAGGTCATATGGTCATATGCAGAAGGCCAGACTAATATTTAAGTCTCTCCTCTTCACTAGAAGTACTGGATGGGCATAAAACTAAATTATTCAGGGAGCCCAAACATGCCCCCCCCCCCATAAGACATTATGAAATGTTTAAGCACCACATCCAGCACAAGACATTATAAAATGTCCAGCACAAGACATTATAAAATGTCTTGTGCTGCTTAATAATCCAGAAATAACCGTAACACTAGTCTTTTGCTTACTCACCAGAGAGATAATTCTCCTGCAAAAATCCTCAAGTCTTCAAAACCTGAGGCAAAACGGACACAGCTGTCACCTGAGCCTGCAACACAATCTTTACTCTCTTCAAAGTATAGTATAGCACAGCCCGTCCGGACAGGCGCCTCCTTCATGCACCTGTGGACCACAAAGCCTGACTCTTCCCGGGCCTGTCTGAATCGGAATGCGCACTATGTAGCGGGAAAAGGAGAAGACGCACCGCAATCAAAACCCAATCACAGACGATTGACCCGTCTTGTCTCCAGTGAGTCATTCAGTGAAGTCTATTAAGCATCAGTGACTGCACCATGTTGCTTATGCACAACTCATCCTTTTTTTTTGTATTAAGCAGATGAACACAAATACTTAGCCTTCTCTGATCCCCACTGCGGGACACGTACTGTATTTTACCATGGTTTTTTTTTCTGTGACACTCACCCAGCACCCCGGATGGTGTTAAGGACGTTTGCCGCTGCTGCTGCTGGTTGTTGGTCCTGTGCTGCTGCTCGCTTGGCACCGTCCTCTCCATCCTCTCCCCAGCCCCGTCGTTGTCGTCGACGTCTGCGGTGTTGGTGGTGCTGCTGCTGCTACTGTTTACAGTAGCGTCGGTATCAGCTGCTCCGGCGCCCGCTGCCTGCATGGTGCTGTACAAATACTCCTGGTGGTGAAGGGGCTGGAAAACCGCACTGCACGGAGGACTCTGTGTTTTTATTGCATGTCCGCTGCATGTAAAGGGAAAACCCTAGTGTATCGGATAGATGAGGAGGAGGAGGAGGAGGAGGAGGAGGGGGTGATCATGGCATCTACACGTTACGCGCACCAGTCGTGACAGGGTAGTGACGACAGAGTTTAGGGGAACACCGCGCAGGCTACAGGTCTGGAAAAAAAAGAAGAAAAAGCAATGACATATGTGTCCGGTTTACAGCTGCACATGCAGAGCTGAAGGTGAATCAATCACCAGGGCCTTCGATAATACTGATAAGGATAAATCGGCCTCATGCACTACGTGTTCTATTCGTCGAAAATATGTAGTCCAGCCTATATGACGCCATTGTTAGATGTTTTTTTTGACAGTATTTTGTTATTGTATGGAATAAATCGACGCTTGCAGGGGTCTGCGTAAAGTCCACTATATAATCTATTCCCACCCCAGTGTTTTACAATGCATATGTTATAAAGTCTAATTTACTGCCTTTCAAATGAATTAATAAAGTCTGTCTCAGGTGGTTCCTCCCTCTCCACACCCTTTGTGTTCACTGTGTAAATTTCCGTTAAGTTGAGGACAAACAGAGGCCAACCACTATTCACTGGAATAATGCTACCTGGTATTAATGTTTGCATGTGTGTCAGTTAGTTTTAGATATTTTCATTTAATACAACTGTGAATTTGCTCCATTTAGCACAATTAAAACTGAATTACTAAAGGACTTAGCTGCACATTTTGGGAGATAAAGCTTGTTTAGACGGATGCCTTTTCCACAACAGCATCTTTAAGTTAAAGGAGTGTAATTATAATACCATACGGTAGTTAAATGTGCGGGGGGGGGGGGGGGAGGGGGGGGGGGGGGGGGGGGGGGGGGGGGGGGGGGGGGGGGGGGGGGGGGGGGGGGGGGGG
>JBBMJY010000006.1:8054937-8073472 GCA_037833715.1 Toxotes lorentzi
GGAAAGGTTGTTGAGGAGGGGGTTTTTTCAAAAAAAGGAGTTTGAAGTGAAAGGAGGGGAAGGGGAGGAAAAGAAGGGAGGGAAAGGGGAACCCCCCCCCCCCCCCAAAAAAAAAAAAAAAAAACCAAAAACAACAAAAACAAAAAAACAAAACACTCACTCATCTGTGGAAGTGTTTGGCTCACCAGGTTTAGGAAGAAAGTAACTTGATTTCTTGGGCTCAATTATTCATCCATACCCTCTTCTAGGCATTTCCCTCAGGTTCAATATTGCGCATGTTCCTTATTTTTCTAATTATACCTCAAGCCAAACACTAATAAAAATTAACAACTCTGTATAGGGTGCATCCAAGAACATCCAATTATTGGTCAGTATATTTGTCATATACAACACATCATGAAGCACATTGTATTTTTCCACTTCAGGCACATCTGTCTGCCTGTCACAGGTTCCCACTGTCAACACCTGGGACAATTTCTCCCTCGGTCC
The DNA here is from genome assembly GCA_037833715.1 of Toxotes lorentzi. Lineage (NCBI taxonomy): Eukaryota > Metazoa > Chordata > Actinopteri > Toxotidae > Toxotes > Toxotes lorentzi. Next base: position 8,055,427 of record JBBMJY010000006.1, read on the forward strand.
TGTCTGTTGGAGGAGGGTGTGTTTGAAGTCTGTGTGTCATTGCTTTAAGCACAATAAGCAGTGATGATAGGCAGAAGGACAGATCACCGTCGACTGCAAATATGGTCTGAGGTTTGATAGAATGAAGGGATCACATCATTCAAAATAATGACTTCTGATGTAGTTTCTCTACAATTTGCAGTTAAATATGCTCTTTGGTTGGAAATGGAAACAAAATTTCACTCCACATCCCACAATGATTATTCAATAAATTCACTTTGTCTGTAAAATATTTAGGGTGGTATTAACTTTATGCTTTGTAAATGACCATACCCTTCAGACCGGTAAAAAGAAGTAGATCCAGAGGGAAACTTCATTACACATTCATGACGCACTGATTTCCCTCCAATTCCAGTATAGCAGTACACTGCTATGGACTCTAGGTGGAGGCATTTGACCGTTTAAGGCCTACAGCCACCAGGGAAGGTTCCAGCGGCTGCTCCGGTATTCTCATGTAAACCTGAGATGACTTAATTATAACCCTCACACTGAAAATAAAACACTATCACTGGTCTTTCTGTTCTGTAATTTTCCTTTAGACGGGAAAGAGATCTGGAGATTATTAAACATCACTCCTCTCCTGCCTATGACACCAGTTTCATTTATGTAGCCAAAAGAGAAAAATCTCCAAAAACAACAACTTCAAAACAAGAAAAAATGGGGAGAATCCACAGGACATGGTTCACATATAAAGGTTTAAGGTTAAAGGTTAATGTCATAGCCTCACATAAATCATAGAGGAAAAACAACAAAAGTATGCCTCTGCGTTGCCCCTCCCCTGTCAAAACATGTTTTTATAGTTTACAGCTGAAACTACTAAAGTCAGATTTCCTTTTCGCTATGAATTTAAGAAATTATCGCTGACCTGTGAAACAAGCATTGTTTCATTTTCTGTTTTATTCAAAATGAACTGATAAGAGAAAAGAGAACTGATAACCTCCAGATAATTTGATAGATGCCAGGAAACAAAATAACGTTTGTTCTCACGCAAAAGTATTACAATTATTATAAAAACTCCTGCTGAGTCAGGTTTGTCCCTTCAACTAATGTCGACCTAATGTGTTTCTGTGGCTGTTAACATGCTTTTACACACACTTTCTGCAACGACTGATGTCTGTCAGTCGGTGTGAGGGATCGAAACCAAATAACTGCAGTGGCTTTAGCTCTGTTACTCTTTTTTAGCACACTAGATGATCAGTAATCTTCTCTATACCCCTGCCTGTGTTGTAGCAATGGGAAGGCTCTCAGTCCCAGATGGATAATCAATGACACAGATAAATAAGACACTGTTGCAGCTGGTCTGGGCTTGGAGCAGCTCAGCTCGTGATATCCAGCAAATGGCACTTGAGGAAAAAGTCATTTGTTACATGATAAAGAGTTTTACTTTGCCCCATATTATAGGTACAAAGACGGACCAGTGGATAACAACATAATATACTAATATTATGTTGTTAATATAATAGTTTAATATTATTCTTCCAATCATGTTGTATACCATACTTTGATTTGTGACCAAATCTAACTCAAAACTAATATCCCAGCCATACTGTTGAACATTAGCACGATGCTGGTGCCATTGTGAGAATGTTATCAAGCTTATGTCAGCATAGCTTGAAACTCCACTGTGCCTAAGTACAGGCCATGTACAGCCTAGGATACAGCTTCACGGAGTCGCTACTGTGGCTCTAGACTCTTCTTGTAGGTTCACATACGGATTGAAACATAATATAACATTTTAAGATTACTCAACCTAACATGTTGGTGTAAAAATGTTGCAGAACTCGAGTTTCTGCTCAATTCAGATTTTGTATGCTCACATTAATGTTACTCTCCAAAATATTTTTTTTTTTCATTATAAAGATGCTAGCATGGCTGTAGACTCTCTGGTACATACTGCACTGTAGGTACATATACAGACCTATGGATAACAATGTAATACGTTAACTGAGGGTACGCTGGGTCTAACTGATCAAACAAAGGTTACATGAAGTCAAACCCATCCTCTTCAAGCTAAACTGACCCATGGTTTCCTTTCCATAGCTCTCTGCTGAAAGAGGTCAAGGTGAATGTCAGGGTTGCATTTAGAGACTTCAACACAAAAGGATACCCAGAGCTGCGGGGGGAGGGGGTGGGATTTTGCCTCCCAGCTGTTTCCAGCGCTTACTTCACTCACCCCCTTCAACACTGTAATGTCTTGCCAAGGTGAAAGGGTTTTGCCCCCCTGATGTCTTTACCAGCCTAGACAACCATGGGACCATGAGGGAGGCCAGGCAGATAGGAAACGCAATTAGAAGTCACAGTAAAAAGTGGACATTAGCAGCCGCAGACAAAAGAGGTCACAGTCCTGCAACCCCAGGTGAGGAAGGAGGTCGTAATCATAAGCACCCTTTCCCTTTCCTGCACTGGGAGGGGAGGGAGGTGGCAGGACATTCTGCGACACAATGGCCCCAACTCTTTGTCAGTGGTCTCAGTGTTAGATACCCAAAGAACACCCAGAGATGAGTCTAATAATGTGCAGATGTCATTTAGCCTCAAACTGATCATGTACTGGATGATCCTGATCCCAGTGGCACATGTGGCCTAAATAATGACCTACTAAAAAATGATGACAAGTTTTGCTTGAATGACAACATTGCTCCCAAACGTTTTTGGAAGTGCAAAGTTACTGCCCATGATATTAGAAAATGATCATGCCAACAATTTTACAATTTCTGTTTCACTACCTAATCTCTAATGTGCACACAAACTTTTATCAAATCCACCTCATCTGCTAAGATAATGTTCAACACTGTCATTACAGAAATTACACGAGTTGACAGGAAAGCTTGTTGAGTTGACAGGAAACATATTTGCACAGATCAGTATCATCATGATTATTTTCCAGAAAAGTAGTTTTGACACATCCTGTCTCTCAGCTAGTCTAATAAAATGATTTCCAAAGACATCCAACCAACTGACCTTTAATGTCCTCACAGCTACTTCTGCACGAAGTTGCACATCCCAGCTGGGGAAAAACATGATGTTAAACAAAGGATTTCCTTTAGACGGGAAAGAACTCTCCCTTTGCTCAAGTTTAAGTGCTGTATTTATTAATTGGCGCCAACACAATACAGTTGTGGTTCTTGAGTTAACAGTACGTTCCATCCTTTCGCAGAATAACGAACAGGATGTTTGTCTGTTCTCGTGATGGTTTGTTTCCCTGCTCCAGTCTGGCTCCACAGTAAAGCTGTTATGGTCCAAATGAAATGAAACTTGCACTGAGCTATTCCATTGTCGAATATGTCAACATAATTTAAAACTCTTTTAAGGTGGTGTAAGTAAAACATCCCAGTCATATCTAACAAATGTTTAAACTAGGGGTGTTTATTTATGCACATAAGCATTTCTATTTTGTCTTTATTAATTTCCATTTCGTTGTTCACCAATGTTCTCTATGGTTAAGTGACTCAACATTGTTTTTAACAACAAGATGTATACAAGAACAATTCCAAAGTTTCCTTCCATCTGCCTCCACCAGCCTGCTGACAGGTTGGCAGGTAAACATAAACATGCTGGATGGATTAAATAGCGTTGCCAGTACATCGCAGGCGGGGTTGGAAGAGTCATTTGTAGACAATTAGCCACACAATAGGTGACGCACACAGGGACAAACAGTTATTTCCGGGTCTGGATGGGGTAATATCTTAAATAGCTTTGTTTATAAGGAAGAGACAGGCACAGCTGATGTGCTTACATTTAAACAACGCTTTTATTTTTATGTATTTACCCTGTAAAAGTACTACATGTGCTTATTTGTGTTGCTTACTGTGTAGATACAAATCATTAGTATACACAACTTCTATTTTACATACAAAAGTGCAAAGATTACTCAAATGATTTTTATAAATGGAATCAAAATAGAAACTGCCATAAACAATGAATATTATATAGCACATTCATGATATACAATATCTAAACTCAGTATGATAAACTTGCATTTAGATGTGTCTAATAGATGAAACGGAGGATAAATCTCTTGATTTTCATCATCGAGATGAGATGGACTAACCCAGCACCCTGGAGAGCTCTTGTTTATCACTAGAGAAAGAAAGAAAGAAAAAGAGTAAATTATAGCACCATTTCTTGCTGTGATGCTGATCAGTTAGTAAATCAAATTGAAACCATCCCAGCTCTTTGTTAAAGGATAAGTTTGGTGATCTACTATATTTTTCTTGTCAACAAATCCCACAAAAAAAAAAAAAAAAAAAAAAAATCAAAATCATCAATGAACCTATCCTGGCAAAACCTGATTTACTCAGTCTTATTATATAACATATTGTAGAGCTCCATTTGTGTCCAAAAACCATTAAAAGCAAAAAATTAAGCCACACTGTTTCACTGAGTGACAAGTTCCTTCATTGCGATGAATGGTAGATTATTTGGACTCATTAATTGGACCAAAATACACCATCCTGTTTCCAGAAATACTCACAAGTGCAACAAATGTGTATTAATCCACAGCTAAAACTAGTCCCCACCAAATGCACTATTTACTTCTTTTTGAATAGCATTTGGTTAAAACTACATCGCCCAGTTGTTTTAGGAAATTATTATGCCTTTTTTAAAAAAAAAAAATTATTTTAAAAAGGCACAATAAAGTATATCTTTGTTACCTGATTTAAAAAATTGACATCTTTAATAAAAAACAATGTCCTTTGGGATAACAGCCACACAGCGGGTAGGGAATTCATATTCCAGAAAGATGTGCTAATGTACGTTGTTTTTCACAAGATCTATTGACAATAACAAAATAGAGAATATCGCCTATATTCACTCTAAACCTACAGCTAAGGATACTCACTTTGGGTCAGAAGGGTTGATGAGGTGCTGTATCATTTGAAGGTGCTGAGTGATACTGATAGCTGGTTAAACACAAGAAAACAGTGATTTGTTACTACTTAGCCATGAGCTTTATTGATCAAGCTACTTTTAAGATTAACAATATTAAAGAACCGCTAACAATTAACATTCTTACTGAGGTTGTACATATGTTTCATATCAAAAACATTCATTCAAAGTTTGATGAAATTATTAATAATTAATACTTGCTGTATGTGTATATCTCTTGCATTACTCATGATGTTTCTTTAAAGGGCCATTTCACCCAGATTATCTTTTTGTCAAATATTTTTTTTGTAATCTGGACTAATGTCCTAGGGAACAATAAACTACAGATAATCCAGCTACATAATTTATTAAAGCTTACCTTGGCCACCCAGTCCATTTGGCTTTCCTGCACCAAATGCCGATCCAGTTCCACCATAACTATTCCCACTAGTTGCTTTCCCTGTTCCACTTGTTCCTGTCTTACTTTGTCCTGAGTTACTATTCCCAAACCCAAGCCAAGAAAATGGGGAGCTTGCTGAACTAGTTTTGCTTGTAGATCCAGGTGACCCAGATGATGACCCAAAGGACCCAAAGGAGGTTTTCATGGTTGATGTTGGCTTATTTGAGCCAATCCCTGTTGAGCCAAGGTTCAGACTTGACCCAGAGGCTGACCCAGTGGTTGATGAGCCTCTTGCACTCAGTGCTGGCTTATTTGAGCCAATCCCGGTTGAGCTAAGACTTGGACTTGAGCCTGCTGATCCAAAGTTTGAGAAAGCTCCCCCAGTCGATCCTGGTTTGTTGAATCCTGACCCAGTGGAGCTAAGGCTTGGACTTGACCCAGGTGACAAGAAAGATGAGCTTGAAGAGCCCGTCCCGGTTGATCCTGGTTTGTTGAATCCTGACCCAGTGGAGCTAAGGCTTGGACTTGACCCAGGTGACAAGAAAGATGAGCTTGAAGAGCCCGTCCCGGTTGATCCTGGTTTGTTGAATCCTGACCCAGTGGAGCTAAGGCTTGGACTTGACCCAGGTGACAAGAAAGATGAGCTTGAAGAGCCCGTGCCGGTTGATCCTGGTTTGTTGAATCCAGACCCAGTGGAGCTAAGGCTTGGACTTGACCCAGGTGACAAGAAAGATGAGCTTGAAGAGCCCGTCCCGGTTGATCCTGGTTTGTTGAATCCTGACCCAGTGGAGCTAAGGCTTGGACTTGATCCAGGTGACAAGAAAGATGAGCTTGAAGAGCCCGTCCCAGTTGATCCTGGTTTGTTGAATCCTAACCCAGTGGAGCTAAGGCTTGGACTTGATCCAGGTGACAAGAAAGATGAGCTTGAAGAACCCGTCCCAGTTGATCCTGGTTTGTTGAATCCTGACCCAGTGGAGCTAAGGCTTGGTGAGCCAAAGCTTGAACCCAGCACACCTGACCCTGTCCTACCAAGCTGACCCCCACCAGCAGAACTGGATGAAGAACCTAACAAGCCCCAGCCAGGCTGACTTGATGTGCCTATCCGAGAGTTCGAACCACCTCCAAATCCACCCAAACCTGTCTGGAATAAAATGAGAGCAATATTAATATGGTCGTGTCACATGATGCAACCTGACTATTTTGAAATGACACAAAATATGAACATATTGAATTATATTTTTTGTTTTAAGACGCAAACCCCTGATTAGAAGGACATCATAGAGATTCATGTCTTGATTCTAAAATTGTCCTTATGTAACAGCAGACAGAAATATTTGTCCAGTTCTCACCCTTCTGCCCTCTTGTTCTTTACTGGCAGACATTTTCCCTCCTCCACCTCCTCCTCTGCTTTTAGAGCTGGATCCTTTCCAATAATCTATCAGGCTGCTTTGATCTCATACATCTTATGTAACATGTTTATATATATTTCTATATGTGTGTGTGTGTGTTTGTCTTCATTAGCAAACAGATTTAAATTTAATTTTATCTTGTGTAAGAGCTAGGAAAACCCATCTTATGGCTTTTACACTCCTGCAGAGCTTATAACAGTCATGGCACTTTTTTTCTTACCTTAGAAACACAGGACATGTTGAGATGCTTGATTTGATCTCTGAGGTGTTCAGCCTCTTTATTTTTATATTTGACATTGTTCTCCAGGACGTCTATCTCTCCATTTAGCCTCATCTTATCCACCAGGAGTCTCTCTTTGTCCTGATCATGTTTCCGTTGAAGGCTGTCTAAGTTCTGTTTGTGCTCCTGGATCAGGCCTGAGCGGTTCTGGGTGCACCAGCGGTAGTCCTCAGACAGACGCCAGTTCTCTGCCTTCAAGCGGTTGTTCTCAGCCTGGATATCTGACACCTGGTCTCCCACAGTGTTCAGGTAATGCTGGAGCTTGTCCTCCACTTCCCTGGACAGGCTGGTGCAATTGGTGCGAATCTGCTCCAGGTGGTCCCTCTGTTTTGGACAGGTGAGCTGGAAGGCAATATGCGCAGGGAAGAGGGATTCGATTTTGTGTAGGAAAGCCTTGGAAACATTGGAGACACCCCTCAAGGACTGGAAAAAGTCACCTTTAGATTTTTCTCTACAGAGCTGCAACTCCTTTTCTCGTGTGGTTTTGTCCCTCCTCAGATGGATGGCCTCCAAGTTAATGTAGTCCCTCTCTTTGGTAACCTGGTCCTTTTCCATCCTCATCCTCTGCGTTGTTTGGGTGAAGTTTGACTCCACTAACTGAAGCCTGGCTTTCAGTTGTTCAACCACCAGAGGACAGTTACTGTTGTCTGTAAGTGGTACTGAAAAAGCTGTGTTTAAAAAAAAAATTATGGTAATAAAAAAAGAAAAAAGAAGTAGTCAAATATATCCTTCCCTAAAATTCATCAACATTTTAATAAGATTAGGGAAAATAACATAAACCTTTAATTTATTGTTTGATTATTTTGGGGTTTGAAATAACGTCATACTCACGTCTTTGTGCGCAGTCGCAAGGAATACGTGGCTTGCAAGTGATCAATTCACTATTGCACTGAAGCTGTTCATATGAATAAAAGAACAGCAAATGGTGTTTTATTGATTTGTTCTGGGACAGTTATGAAATGTAAAGAAACAGGAAGAACAGGTGATCTCTTGCTTAAAGTGGTTTTGCAAATATGTATGCCCAACACAAGTGTGGTACTTTAATGATGATCATGATAATGATGATAAAAGCATATGTTGTGTTGCCTCTTGTTCTGAAAAATAAATAAATAAAATAATATCTCAGAACTACATTTTGCAATCCTATTCATTGAAAAACACCAAATGACACGTAGACAGTAATCAGCAGAGTAAATACACTCAGTATATGTAAATCGAAAAACGGTTAGTGAACCATGCTGACACAAACATATCCATAATTTCTATGCTGGGTAAAAGGTTGGATTCCAGATTCCAAGAAGTAAAATTACACGAGAACACTCATTCATACTAAGGACAGGAACTTGCATATTAGATATAATAAAAAAGTTTCTCACCCTTGCCCTCTCTAATTCCTGGATAATGAATGATGAGATGTTGCAGTAGAAGCGGAGCTTCACCAGGTCCCAGTCGTTAAGGGCCTTTTCAGTCAAGGTGACATTAAGTAAGTTGGTCAGGTTCTTCCTCTGCTGCCTGAGAGCGACATTCTCTATGGAGAGTCGGCTGAAGCTAACCTCCAAGTCCTGGATGCGTGCTGTGGACGGTGAGTCCTGCTTCTTACCATAGACCAGAAAGAGCACGAGACTAACAATGATAAGAGACTGAATGAGTGAAGAGAAGAAGAAGACAATGCGCATGTAGTAACCGCAGCTCTTGCCCTTTGAATGGTACTGCATCCTCTTCCTGGCCTCCAAGCTCTGCCTGGAGACATGAGAGTAGCCACTGCTGTTCATGGTTGCCAGTGGCCAAAGGAGGGTGGGTGAGAGAGAAGTAGTCTAGCACAGTCCAAGGCTTAATGCTAGCTATGAGCGGACAGTGAAGTTCAGAAAAGGTCCATCCCAATATCAGCAGACAGACACGCTCCTCCTCAACACTCTGCAAGCCAGATGAACAGATTCGATGATGCTGAATTATCTTAGAACAGCACAGAAGATTTTACAGTCCATTTCGTGTTGAGCTTGTCCGCCTTTCTCTAAAAAACCCAACACACTACAGACGTTTCCTCTCTGCAGCGATGGTAACATTGATTGAACTGATCAAATTGTAAGCAAGGTGTATTTATAAACTCTTCTAACCTCACACTTCCCATGACAGGAAGCTGTCCTGGCCTCAGTCTCCTCCCTTCAATGGCTCTCTCCCTGGACCATTGGCTGCCTCTTATACAGAGGTTATCAACAAACACACACACGATCAGATGGGATGCATGTACAGTACAAACCAACCCAAGCCAGTACAAACAGCCCTTTAAAGTTTTGAGGATGGGCCAAAATATCCTCAGAGCAATGTTTTTGAACCAAAATGTATCCACACAACCATAAAACTACAAATACACTCATTCCAATGCATTTTTTTTTTTTACGGCTGAGATTTGTTTAATACATTAAACCATTTCAGAAATTCCACAAATGTACAATTTAGATTTGTGGAATTTCCTCATCGCAAAATCTAATTCCACGAGGAATGCAAAACAGAAGGGTCTAACTTTTGTGTTACTGATTAGAAGACATTTACACTGACACCTTCCCTTTTCTATTGTGCCTCCAGGCCATAAAGACCTTATCGAACTCACTGTGCGCAGGTTCTCCATAAATGTGCCAAAAGCATTTTTTATGGGATCATGAACAGTGTTTTCCGGTGCACAGCCGACCAAGAGGACAATGGCTCATGTTGTTCTTCTGACGTTCTCACCGAGTGGCTCTTTGATGCCTTGGGTCTCAATCCAGCATGATGACGTGGGTAAGCTGCCCTCTGTCTCATAAGGGACACACACGCGCGCGCACACACAAACACTCACTTTAAAACGAGATTCAAGAGTCTGACAGTTACAGTCACAACTTTTTCCTGCCAGGCATTGTTGACGTGCCAGGCCTCATCTTGACAGGAAACGATAATTCATAGAGGAATTGTTGATGGCCAAACCCGCAGCAACTTTTAGGACAAGATCCCAGATAAAAGGCGCCAACAAACGCAGGACATCAGAGACAAATATGAGACATAAACAGTCACAGAGTTGTTTAATTAAATTGAAGTAGGTTGTTTTTATCTTCATGTCTAAACATAGGTATGGGAGGTTTTTTTTTCCTATTATATTCAATGCTGGCATTATGGATCCATTCATTGGACTGACACAGCACTCTCAAATCAGTAAGGCAGGCTTGTTGAATAATTTATACATGTCACTAATGTCTTTTATCAGAGTTCTCTTGCAATTAAAATATTATTTTAATAACTGACCGAGGGCAGATTTACTGCTAAGAATGAATTTAAAATAATAATAAAATCATTTAAGTTTAGAGAGTTTCTCTGTTATGCTTTTGTAACAGACCTTCACTGTATTCATTAATTTACAAATCTGATATTTTATTGTGTGAACTGTTTGATTTTAACTGTAGTCAAAAAACAAATCCTCAGTGTGCAGTCTGAAGAGGAGGCCAGTGTAAATCATAAAAAATAGAAATAAAGTTAAAGGAATAGTTTGAGATGTTGGGAACTATGCTTATTCACTTTCTTGTTCAGAGTTAGGCGAGAAGACTTCACTTCCATGAAAAAGGCATGAGAGAGGTGTCAATCTTCTCATCACACTTTCAGCAAAAAAAAAAAAGAATAATGTGCATTTCCCATTTTCCCATTATGCCATTTATTGAAGGGTGCATCACAATCACACCAACAATCCTGAGTTACTGAGCTAGAAACCACCAGCTTGTTTTTGCCACTGACAGGTTCAGATTGTCACTATAAGTTTCTGACAACATTATGGATAGGATTCCTACAGATAGACCTTTTTGTGAGAGTAAGATCTTTTCGGTTTAATCAGAAACACGAGTTGTAAGCACTTTTAGTGGATGTACTTTGACAGCTGCTTAGCTAAAAACATGGGAAAATAAGGCCTAGGTTCAAAAATCCCAGAGTTATCATTTAAGTAACTCTAAAAATGCTAATAAATACTAAATGTTATTTTTTTGATTCACAATGTCTAGTCTGTACTCTAGTATCCTTGCTCTTGTAATCTGTCTTCTCTTCTTTCCTCTGCCCCACTCTCTCTCTCTTTGCTCTGTCTACCTTGCATTTCCAAACCCAAATCCTTTATGGAGCCTTTATAAGTCAGCAAACAAATTCAAAAATTTTAGGCAGAATTTTTTTTCCATCACAAGAACTTACAGCACTTCCTGTTTTTTTTGTTAGAGAGTCCATTATCTCCCTTGAAAACTCTTTATCTAAACCAAATGTTTCCAAATTCTGTTTATCTCTCAACTCAACTGGGCAGCTTCAACTGATATAAGAAGCTGCCCGTGTGGATGTGAAACAGCCTAATTTCAGAGCACCTCATGGGAAAATAAGCCAGAGCTGCACCACTCCCACACACCACCAGCTGCTGTACTGTAGGTGTGCAGCATCTGCTGCAGCAGCTGAGGTTACACAGTTTTAACAGAATGTGCAGTGTTTGGAGGGGGCTCTGGGTGTCACTGATTACACCCTCAATGGGTCAGGCAGTGAGGGAGGGAACAGGGCTCTATTGTGTTGGCGATGTTTAAGATATGAAATGATCTGTTAGATACAAAGAAAACTGAAGAGTGTTTACAGGGATGGTTTCCTGTCAGCTGAGGGAGTCTTGCACTGGAACACTGGCATGTTTCGAGCATGAACTATGTCCTTGACAAAACTATTTCACTAAGGCCTGCGTCAGTAGAACATGCCAGTGTTTAAGAAGATCTCTTCTAATTTAACTGAAATGTAAAATGAACACAATTGAAGTGCTTTAGCAAGACCATAAAACATCATTTACCAGTCAATTTTCTTTTAAATGGACTGGGGGCTATGAAGCGACCAAAAAGAAGGTATTGCAAAGTGTTTCTTTTCTTTCAAACTTGAAGACAGGACCTGACTGCACAGTCACTCAAGTGTTTTCATGTTTCTTGAATCTGAATATTACACATACCCACAAAACTTTCACGGAGGTTTCACTTAGATCAGCTGGTGTTGGTTTAGAATCGTACTGCTTTAAATTACCAGTACCAGTAAAAGCGTCATTTGAATTCTAAAACTCTCATTTGCACATACGCTTTGGTGGCATAATGGACTTACCTACAAACAACTTTGTTCTTAATTCATTACAATTTTATTCAGAACTACATAAATATGCATATTGTTCTTACAACAAATGTGGTTAAGGCAGGAAATTGGTGTTTAAATACACTTAAACACTTTTAAATACAATTGTAACCTGGTAACTGTAAAACTCATGTTTACACGCAACTCGTCAGTCACAATTTTGTTATCTGAAGATAGGCGCACGAGAAGTAATGACATAGCCTCTGTGTTTTATTTGGACTGGCACCAAAGTAAGAGAACAGCTGAAATGCAATATTCAAGACACACACACACACACACACACACACACACACACACACACACACACACACACACACACACACACACACACACACACACGAGTAAATGTCATGGATCACACTGCCACTTAGTGGGCAAATCATGCTACAGCAGCTGACGACTGTATTGATCAGTCTAGTAGATGATCATCCATGAATGAGCCACAAGACTTCAGAAGTAAATGATCCTTGAGTAAAAGCAAATTTCAAAATGTAGTAGTAAATGGGGGGACGAGATAAACAGCTGTACAGGATACATCATCTTCAAAGGTTGTATTTCACATATTAATGGAATTTACTGCTTAGATCTCAATATTTGTATTCAATATTTGATGGACTGAGTCTCCTATACGGTCTATGCTCCAGAATCGTTAAACTAACAACTATCCTGCAAGTATGAAAAATAAAAACTAAGCTATAAGCTGATTTGAACACAGCTTCACTAACACATGTTTTTACCAAAAATATAACACTTCATACTCTCTGTTATCGTGCAGTATTTATCGAAACAGTATTTCAAGTTGCAGGCAAAAGTTATCGAATGCTTAGCAAAGACAATTCTATTTCTCAAAGGAACAGTTCAACAAAATGGGAAATACACTTTTTCGCTTTCATGTCATGAGTTTGATGACAGTTTCAGTACCACTGTCGCCAGAAACACGTTAGCTTAGCTGACCACATAGACTGGAAAAAGAGGATAGCCTGGGTCTGTCCAAAAATAACAAATTCCAATTACCAGCATCTCTAAAGCTCACAAATTAACATGTTATATATTGTTTGTTTAAACCAATTTGAAAACAAAGTGTAAATTATAGATTTATGGTGGATTTTGTGCCAAACTGTCCGGTCATCAGAGCCAAATTAGCTGTTTCCAGTTTGAACTATCTAAGCTACCGATCTCCAGGCTACAGCTTCATATTAGCTTCAGATCACAGATACGGTAGTGGTATTGCTTTAAACGTATAACTCTCTAACATTAATTGAGTTTCTGTGTTCTCTTTCTTTCTCCAGCACTTCTCCCTCCACCAACCCGCCATATTGTTTTACCTTCCCTTACAAACCAGAAAACAACAAGCAGATCTTCCTTATGGTGAAGCCCGAACAACACAAAGAATCACACCCTGAGGTTTCCCTCTAGAGATGCTTGGCTAATTGGTAACTTGCACAGAAGGATCTGGTTACCCATATCACAGCCTCGTGCTATATCAGATGGCTGGCCTGAAAAACAGGTCTCTGTTACTGAGAGATACAGAGAGGGCAGAGAGGAAGTGGTAAATACCTTAGCTCGCCACCAGACTGAACAGAGACAAATAAACAATACAGTGCTAAATAACTGCACGAGGAATTCAGTAGAGAAAGAGAGTGGAAATGCTTTCTTTTGTTGTCTACGCTGTAGCCACTGAGTGGGTAACATCCCACCGGCTGAATTTAAATGATACTGTACTGCTTCACTCATTTATCATGACAATGCATGATGATATCAAAGCCAGAATTGTTCAAATGAATTTTCTCAACAGGCGCTGTGATGTGCAATCCTCTCAGATCATTTATTCAGGCTCAAATTTAATTTAAAAATGAAAGACTAACTGTGACCAGTGGCTCCTGTGGTGATGTGATAAGAGACACAGCAGCATTCATATCAAAGAAATTCCCCCTCATATTGTATTTATCTGCTTTTTTTTTTTTTTTTTTCTTAAATCAATTTTTTTCTCCGCTGAGCCAAGAAGGCAACTGCGGCATTAATGGGTGAAATAGGGAGGATTTGGGTCGTAATGATGTGATGTACAGTGGCTTTCTGAATGTTCCCATTGGGCGCCTCTCATCGGAGGTGGCCGAAAGACCAAATCCCCCCTCTTCTCTCTGTGTCTTCAGCCCAGCAGATGTTTTCCCTTTGACCCGCACAAAAGGCCTCTGTTTTTGTTTCCTGGCTTGTCCATTCCTCAAAGGTCACAGGTCACTCTGGTCTCAGGGTGAAGCTGTCACTGCAAGTCTAAACATTTAACGGCCATCAGGGCGTGATGAAAACACAGTTCCCGCAAGAAGGCTGCACAGACGCCTCATGATTACTTTAAGTAAAGACCTACTTTCCATATGCTGATGCGGTTGAGAGCACACTGCTAACACCCTCAGATTGAATTACAGTGGTTGCTGGGGATGCCTCAGGGAGAGGACTGGCCTAACTTTAGACATTCTGACATGGCAGTGGTGGTGGGGGGCGATGGTATTTGTTATGGGATGGGCCTCTGTAACAGACCTTAAAGGTTAACTTAAATGGTTGAAATGTTAACTGAATCAATAGCTGAGTGAGCTGTGTTTGGGCCTGCCCAAAAATGCCAAAGGGTAGGGCTTAACGGCCCATCTTGTAATCTTAACTTTAAAAGAAGCCCGACTTAAACCCAAAAAAAACTTAGGATCACCAATAGGATTTCTGAACAGGCTTACAAGTTCTAAAAAAGGTTAACTGCACACAATGTCACAAAACAGAGGCACTCAAATGTAATGTTTTGGATTTATTGATGTTTTAAATGGTGTGATTGCACATAAGGAAAACTGGGGTCTGTTCCAAGAATCAGATTTACTGGGTTATCTGGATTTCCTTCCTGAGTAAAACCCAGAAGCCCTTCTAATCTGGAAGGTGGACTGATGCAAAAATATATTTATATGGTCACATAAATTACTAACGGCGAGTAAATTGTGAATTAAATATGACATATCTGATGTATATGTGTTATCTCTGCACAGCTTGGATTAAACATTGGAGAGCACATAAAAATATGAATGGCATATGAAGTTCGAAATGTAAAATGAATGTATGGGTATCTGATTTTAGAGCAAACAGGAACCACTGGCTGTGTCACCCTCAGAGTTGACTAAAAGGTCTTTTACCAAGCAAGGTTATCCACTGAACTCTTTTAAGCAGCTGCCTGACCCAGACTCCAGATCTGAAACAAGAAGGCAATTTACACATTTACCAACTACAAGGGCCAACCACCTGTGTCAACACTCCCAAATTGGAATTATGGGTATTTTTTCGGTTTGGTAATTGAATATTTCTCGCTGAAATGCACTCTGGGTTATTTTAGTTACCTTCTCTACTTTACTACTTTACTAAGAGATTAGATCCATACCATACGAGAGCTTCAACTGTCAGTCATATAACACTGTCTGTGGGATAATGAATAGAACTTGTATCATTGGAAGCAGGGGCAGTTGGAATAGCTCCTCCATTGTGATATGGCACGCTAGAACTTGTACATAGACCTCAGAACCCAACAGAGTAACACTATATGTCCTACACGTCAGGTATGGTACTACATACCTGACTTGTACTACAGAGACCATCCTCTACACATAACTACAGTCTACTACAGACAACTACAACCATCTAAACAAAACTAGAGTCTACTACTGGCAAGTGCAGTACCAACAAACATCTATTGCTTGCATTGTTTCTTGGTTGGAGGAAAAAGGGTAAGAGTTGAAGGCCCTGTACCTCTGGGCCATCCAAATCAAGGAAGGACCAGAAGCTCAAAAATATCCCAAGGATGAGCTCTGCATTTGGCAAGATGCACTTCATAATGCTGATCCTGTTCCAAATATCATGTCAATCCCATCTGTATGAATTAAGGTTGACAAAATATTAGGATCATCTCCCATAACTGTTTAACATTACGACACATTACAGCCTCAAAAATTACCATTGAAATAAATCAGCAAGCTCTTAAAGAGATTCAGTAAAAACTGAACATTGTATTTTACTGCATTTGATTTATCTAGGTGTACCTAATAAATTGACAAGCAAGTATAGATTAATGTAATCACTATTTCCAATTTGCAGAACTTGGGTCTCCGTCTAAAAAAACACTCACACACTTAAGATTATCCTGTGCAAGGTGTTGTAGTGGCTTTTTCCGGGGGATCTAATCTTTGAGCGGGCGCAACCATCTGCGACGCGCTGTTGTCGTAATTGTTGATGTCAGCCCAGTTTAATGTTTCTCAAGAACTGCTCATCTAAAAACGTTCACAGTTGGATCGCTTCCTTGAGTCCTCAACAATATACACATTAAGTCTGAATTCAATCGGATGGGCGATTGTCAAGAAAACTGAAGGACAGACAGAAAGAAAGACAAAGATAGAAAGACAGAGATTCCTCCACTTATCATCAGAAGCTCACATGATCCCAATCAGGCATGCTCAACCGCAAAGGTTCAAATTACAACCACGATTTGTTAATTATGTTCCTCTGATCACACAACAAACTTGGAGACCTTTCGCCCCAATAAAGCAAGAAACAGGCAGCTGAACACAGACACATAGATTGGACAATGACAAGCTAAGCTGCCTCTTAGCTTGTCATGCTAAGCTGCATGCTCTGAATGCATCACAATGTTGGTGTTGCTCCAGTCACGATCTGTTGGCAACAAAAGCACAAGTTACAAAAGAAGATTACCATCAAGAAAACACCAAAGAGGGTGGTATACTAACAATAACGTCAAACCTCGTGGAAAAGACATGGACAAACATGGCGGTGCATACAAATACTTGTCTACCTGCTGTGGTATAAAACTGTTTATTTATTTACGCTCACTGCTGGTGGCGATGAAGACTCAACAGGTGTGTGTAACCCTGGGAAACCAGAAAGAAGATAGTGACTTTAAATAGCTGCAGTAAAAGAAACCACCAAGGCCTTATGAGGATTTTGATTGGTCATTAAAATTAAAAGCCCTCGACTATTTCTTCTAGTGGACAACTGTGGTACTGCAGCTAAGATTTCAAACAAAAACAAAAAAATGGCCCAGATAATGTTTTTCATAGACCACCCACTGTAGTCTTAATATTGCTGATACTAAAGCCCACAAGTTCAGTTACTTCCAGTTTTGCCATGTTGGTAACCCAATTGTCTCTGAAATTGTAAGTTGCTATTAGACTGCTGTTTCTATATCTGTGTCCATAATATACCGTATATTTGTCAGGTTGGCAGCTTGGCAGGCATCTTTTGCAGTCTTGCATTTCTGCATTCCTCACTCTGAGCAACCAGATTCCTGACTGTCAGTTCAAAGGTCACGTCACTCCCACCCCCAGTGGTATCTCTCAACACACACTGAGGTGGAAATGACAGACATTCACAGCATCTCTTTGAATTTAAAGTTTATCACACTCCCCCCTCCCCTCACGTGAAATGTTCAGTCTGTCAAATGTTATTTCAGAAATCGTACTGATTGTCTATATTCTAGCAGTTTGTTCTGGTTTTGCGCTTGTAAATATTTTTGCAAAGCCAAGTATAATTTTATTCCAATGTAAGAACAATGCACTTAAAAGTGAAAATTATTCATAATCCATTTAATTATCTACTGGAAAGCAAGCTCTGGAATGTGCCACCGTCATGTTAAGATGACAAACTGTTGGCAAACTGCTGCAGTTTGATGAGCTTAAGCTGAATGAAATCTACAGATACACTGAAAGAGATAAATTAAGACATGATTAGGTAAGCCTAGACTTGAATATAATAAATGGAAGTTTGAATTCAACTCTCTGACAGTGTAGTTACACAGTAATTTCCCAGCTTGGGATCAATAAAGTATATCTATCTATCTATCTATCTATCTATCTATCTATCTATCTATCT